>CM053601.1:68025098-68097750 GCA_028646575.1 Pseudocheirus occidentalis | reverse complement strand
TGGAAAGTTTGTGTGGTTTTCTAAGGATTGTATTAGAAACTAAAGTTAATGGTTGCCCCATGAGTGAAAGATCAGTATATTGTGAATTGTTGATTGAATCTTTAAGTGAGAAGGGTTTCCCCCTTAGGGAAACTAGGTGATTCTTTTTTGATTGATTGAATCTTTCTTTTGTTAATTGATTGATTGAATCTTTAAGTGTTAAGCTGGCTTCCCTCTTAGGGAAACCAGGTGATTCTTCTTTTGTTTCTTGTTCAAAATATTGTGACTTATATAAGATATAATATTGAGAATATTGTACTGTGAATATTGTACTGAATCTTGATTTGTAATGGAATAAACAGAGTGTTTACTACTACCGTGTAATCTGAATCTTGAAAGCTGTTCACAGTAGCATTCTTTTGGGAATCTACTGTTGCTTGGCTTTACAGACAGGATAACTTTAAAACAGTGGTTGGAATACAACTACTATTACGTAGCTAGTCAAAGATGTAGGACTGTATCAGCAATGCAGTATTCACAATGCCTACAGTAACTATAAGTATGCTGATATGGTTATTAATCACAAAATGTAACAGGCTCTCTACATGAGAATCATAGCCAGAGCATTTATTCAAATACCAGAAAACTGAGTCCCAAAACCAGAAAATCAAAGCCAGCATAGGAGTTATGAAGTTGTCACATGTAGTTAAAGTAGTAAACACCCACATGCTCAAGCCTTCAAAATAGGACAGGCCAACTCAGGCAAAGATCCTTCTCTCCTCACTCACAGCAGCTTGCTCCCAGCAGCTCCGGCCCCTCCACAGTTGTCTCCCTGGCAGTCCTCAGCAGGAGTCCTTAGCAGAGATTCTGGCAGGCTCAAAGAAAAAGGAGTTCACACCGCTGCCACTGCTGCTGCCGCCACTGCTGCTTCTGCTACCAGTCACCAGCACATGGAAACTCACTTGGTTCCAGCTTTCTCTTGCTCTACCCCTTCCTGCTACATCAGCAAGTTCAAGGGGCATGGAAGATCTTCAGATCTCAATATCATTACAAGGAGTGAAGCTTGGATGAGAGATTAGGGCTAGATATTTTGATTTGGTAGAAATCTCTATAGATATAGTACCTGAACTCACTGGAAGAGTTGAGATCTCTAAAGGAAAAAGCAAAGGTAAAGAAGCTTAAGAGAACTGCAGGCAGAGCTTTATGTAACCCTACCACTTAAGGAGAAAGAGGACAATTGTGAATCATTGAAGGAGACAAAATAGGGATAGTGAGTAAAAAGAAGAAAACAGAAGAGACACTAGCCCAACAACCAAAGGAAGAGATCAGCCAAGATGATGGTGCCTAAAGCTGCATAAAGGCCAAAGAGGATAAAAATAAAGAATTCTTTGTTGACCTCAGGGAAAGAGGTTTCAGTAAAGAGATGAGGGAGAAAGTCATATTGAAAAGAGGAGTGAATGAATAGAATTTAAATGGATAGGGTCAGAAAAAGTTGTCATAATGGTTTGATATTGACTTAGAAGGAGGTCTCTAGGGGCAGCTATATGGCACAGTGAATAGAGCACCGGGCCTGGAGTCAGGAGGACCTGAGTTCAATTCTAGCCTCAGACACTTAACAGTTATTAGCTGTGTGACTTTGGGGCAAATCACTTAATCCCAATTGCCCTGCCTTCCCTCCTCAAAAAAAAAGAGGTATCTCATAGAGGACAGAGGTATCTAATGGAGTTCCCTAGGGTATTATGCCTGGACCGATTTTGTTCACCCTAGACCTATTTTCTTTTAAAGATAGATAGATAGATAGATAGATAGATAGATAGATAGATAGATAGACAGATAGATGGATGGACGGACGGAAGGGTGGGTGGATGGATGGATGGATAGATTGATGATAAATAGATAGATAGATAGATAGATAGATAGATAGATAGATAGATAGACACACACACACATATACATATGTTTATGTTTGTATTTATTAATGACTTCAAAACTAATTGGTTAAAGGCAGAGACATTATGCTTTTCAAATTTTCAAGTTTCACGACTTGGAAAGATACCTAGCATGCTGGATGACAGAGTCAGGATCTGAAAAGATTCTGACAGGCTAGAAAATGAGCCAGATTCTAAGATGATACCAGTGTGACTAAAAAAGTATATTACCATCTTGAGTCAAAAGTGGAACATGACAGACAAAACCAAAGCAATTTAAGTATTCATTAAGGGAGGTAGAGGGTCTAGGAGTAGAGACAGATGGCCCCTTTCTAATCAACTCTGGTTAGGCAATATCAATCAATCAACAAGCATTTATGAAGTGCCTCCTATAAGCCAGCTACTGTATATGGGGATACAAATGCAAATAATGAAACAATACCCCTTCTAAGGAGCTTAACGTTTTAATATACATGATATATTACATTAAGTACTTCTATAAGTATTTTGTTGTTTTTCTGTCATTTCAGTCATGTCTGACTGACTCTTTGTGATCCATTTAGGGGTTTCTTGACAGAGATACAGGCATGGTTTGCCCTTACCTTTTCTAGGTCATTTTATAGATGAAGAGATTGAGGTAAAAAGGGTCAAGTTACTTGCCTGGAGACACACAGCTAGCAAGTAACTGAAGGTGGATTTGAACTCAGGTGTTCCTGACTCCAGGCCCAGTGCCTCTAGTTGACCTTGTATATGTATATAGACTGTAAATATAAAGAGAATAAAAACAAGGTAGCTTCAGAGGGCAGACTTAGTGTTTGAGGGTTCCGAAAAATATTCTTGGATATTATGTTTCATTAGGAATGATAATGATAAAATGGAAAGCATACAAGAAAGATAAGGGCCTTCAAGGCCCTCTCACATCAGGATGACTTGAAGGAATTAGGGATGTTTCACTTATAGAAGAGAAAGTTTAGCAGGACTGCATTTTATGAAGGCATTGATTAATTGGAGAACATCCAGGAAGGACAACAGCCTTCAACATCATGTCATATACAGATCCATTTAAGTAACTGGGTATACTTTACTTGGAAAAGAGAGAGCCTAGTAGGAACATCATAGTTGTATTCAAATATCTGAAGGGTTATCATATAGACAGTGGATTAGACTTCTTCTACTTGCCTCTCAAAGAGCAGAAGTAGAGAAATCTCTTTAACAAAGTATTCGTAAGAGGACTGGGTTGCCTGGCTGAGTAGTGGGAATCCCTCACTTGTGGTAGCCATCTCTTACACAATGGGATGATGTCTTCTGGAATCATTCTATAATCAGTTCTATGTCCCTAAGACCCAACCCAGTTGTTAAAAAATAAAATAAAAAGAATGGACAGCTGAAATGTAATTAGAAATTTCCATTGCAGAGGTCCTATTGTTCAGCTTTCTAGAGCCTTTGTATGGGATTCTGCCTTAACATTGAATGATAAACTAAGGTATACTTCTGTATTAGCACACACCCTAGCTGCTAGCACAAGTTCTTAGATCTGCTTTTCTAAAGGAAAGCAACTCAAAATGGATTAACAATCTTTCTTTAATCAAACAAACATATCATTTACCTAGTTCAGGTGAAAAAGTCAGCACCCTGAACTCCAGAGAATACAAACAAGTTACAAGCACAAGTTACAAGCAGAGCAAGAAACAGATCAGCAGATGGGCTTCCAACCATCTGACCATCACATCCATACCTGTCCAAGTTACCAGAGAGGGAAGCATCAACATCTGGGTTTTTCAAAGTGGGGGCGGGGGCGGGGCTCAACAGCTTCCCAGAGTCTCGTCTGGACAAATCACACAACTCTTCTCAAAGTGAGCCCCCAAACAAAACCTTACATCAGGGTGAATATGTAACCTTCTCCTGGGTCAGAGAATGTTACCTCCCTCTTGACCCACTGTCCAATTGCAAAGTAACAAGGCTCAGGCATTCCTGAAAAACAAGCCTCCCGCCACAGGCTCCACATGACCACATTCAGCCCATTGGGGGCAGAGTATACTTTCAAGTCAGGGAAAATTATCAGAGCTACTTAAGCAAAGGGTCTAAGGGCAGGGAAGATCTTCAGATTCCTGTAACAACTTTCTAAGTCTCCTGTAGCCCCAAGTACTCCAAAGCATTTGGGCTAATGTAGGAAGGCTCTGACTCTTCCCTTAGAATGTTTTTATTCCATTGATCTAGATTGAGTTAGTCTTTTCCTTAATCTCCTATAAAATTCAGGAGCCTGGAAAACTTTGTTGTTTTTGTTATTGTAAAGTAAACTCCTTGTAAGAAGTAATAATTTCATTCATTGCATGTGTATTCCCAATGTCTGTGTTTGAAGTTGTCAAGCAGTGTTGGGGGCTGCTCAGTGTCTAGCACTAAGCATGAGCAGATGGATATGTGAATAAGAAATGATCAGGCCATGTGGGTAGTTCATGGAAGAACCATGAACTCCCACATGGCCTGGGCAAGCAAAGTAGGACTAGCACTTCTGATTTGAGGACTCGCTGAGCCCTTTTCAGAGTATTTCATTCATCTTTGTTGTCCACCCAATTCTCACCTGGGGCTCCAAGAAATTGTCATGTATAGTGGCCACACCCTAAAACCATCTTGGTAGATGGGCTAAACCAGTTAAGGATAATCAACAGAACTCAAACCCATTGGTGAATTGGGAAAGTCTACACCAAGCATGTGAAGATTATTGCGCATGGAATCTGTTCAAATGGCCATGAAGGCAGCTGAAGAAGGCACTGTGGGGCACTTAGGACTTGGTCATATATCAAAGACACCAACATCATCTAATGCATCTTGGGCCATTTCCAGGCTTCTGGCTTGCCACTGTACTTCAATGATTCAGAAAGGAATACTGAGGCTGACAAATTTGTGCAATTCTGTCTCATTTAAATGCAATTCATTCTCAAGTCAAGACATTGCCCCATGATGTCCTTGTTCATCTTTGAAAACAAAGGGTTAACAACAATTCCCAGATAATGTCTGGGGCATCTGAAGGTGCATAAAAATTTTCATTGATTAATTGATTCAGTTTCTCCAAATAAGCGTCATTTGACTAGCTCTTCCTTGGTAGCTTAAGTGTTGAGTTGATTTTAAGGAAAATTTCTTTGGGAACATAGAATAGTACAGGAGGAAAAAAAATTCTGCCTGAAGCAAGTAGACCTGGGTTGAAACACTAACTCTGCCACTGAAGGATCTTGGTTAAAGTCAGTTCATCTCTCTGTATCTCAGCTACCTACAACAAGAATGTTGGACTTCTCTAAGATTCCTTTAAAAACTAACCTATTCATCTTTTTTAAAGATGGACCAAACTGATTGTCCCCTGAGCAGCAGTTATTACCTCTTAATGGATTTTTTATTGTCCTGACTTATCATGAAGTAGGTATAACCAGTATTAAGATGAGCCCATATTACTAGGTAACAAGGAAGGTGCTACAGACAACTATTGTTGGATGAAATTTGGTACATATTAGGTGCTTAATAAATGTGTATGGAGTGAATGACTGAGAAACTTCAATTGAATTTCAATGAGATACATGTGCTCATTTGGCATAACTGATACAAGACTACTTTCAGAAGAAGAAAAAAAAAAGGATGCGTCTGCAACAGAAATGTCTGTCTCCACTGAAGAATCCTGAATCTCTGACAAATTGGAAAAGAGAAGCAGAAGGTTCTGTTTTAGTGATTTGGACTCCAACTAACTAAATTACCCATCTCTAGCTGTAATACAGCTGGTGACTATACATATTTCATGCAGACTTCGGTCCATTTTCTTGAGTGATGAACTCAAGATGGTGATAGGTGCTAAGCAAATGCATAGATTTGATAAGATGTAAAAATGAAAGATTTTTAATGATAAATGGAATTCACTGAAATCCTTTCTTACATGGAGACCTTTTTAGTCTGTTAGTGTGCTACTCAAAAATTATAGAAGACATGGGGACTAGATCTATAATTTCTTTGTTATATGTGACTCCTGGCGAAGTTCACTCTAGCAATGGCTGTTAGAATTTCCTTTATAATGTGTAATCTTTGAGATTTACTAAAAGTTCTGAGAAGTCAAGTGACTTATCCATGATTACTCAGCCAGTATCTGTAAGAGACAGAAATTGAACTAAAGTCTATCTGACTTCAAAGTCAGCTCTCTATCCACTCCACCAGTGATAACAAACTCTAATAGAAATGGGCCACTGAACCACCCCTAAGGATCCTCAAAAGATACACAGTGAGTTTGATAAAAAAACACAGTGTATATTAACATTATGTATAATTTTTGCATTTTTATTTATTTTGTTAAATATTTCCCAGTTACATTTTAATCTGGCTCAGGTTGTGCTCCTGTTCTATAAACCTGTATAAACAATGCTGCCACTCTCTACAGTAGCAGTTCTCAATGTGTGGGTTGGGACCCCTTTGGGGTCAAACAACCCTTTCACAGGGGTCACAGGGGTTGCCTAAGACCATCAGAAAACCCCATTTCCCATGGTCTTAGGAACCTCCTCTGTCTCCAGGAGGGTCCACCCACATGCAGACATACCCACAGCTTGTTAGAGGGTCCTGGCATTAGGAAGGTTGAGAACCACTGCTCTACAGTATACATGCTAATCAGTAAATTTGTTCCCCCCACCACCATTTGAGTTTAGAATATAGTCATATTATTCATCAACATCTATAATTTACCAAATAGCAAACTTGACAAAGAACCAAAGATGTAACTTTTTAAAAATGTTAACCTTTGCTATTTAAATTCTGATTAATGGTTTTTTTTACCTGATTCTGGTTAAATTAGTTATTTTATTTATCTTCTATGGAAACTAACCATTCCTGCTTGATAATTGTACATTTTAAAATCACCTAATATGAAGAATATCTTTGCTAAATAGTGGTTCCTCTGCTGTCACTTTCTGAATAAACATGTATGATTTTAGTATTTTGCAATTTACTTTGTATTCTGACTTTAGAAATCTTGAATATAGACTCATAGAGCATGTAGTAGTAGAATGGATTGTTGTTGTTGTTGTATTGTCCTTCCTCCTCAAAGTGGACCATAACATCAGGGAGGGGATACCATGACATTAGATTTAATTAGATTAGATTTAAGGGAGGGAAGGCTGTGCAAAGTCACCAGCCTCACTTTCTCCTCTGAAGCCATCTGGATCCAGTGGCAAGTTACAGATCAGGACAACTAGAGATGGCGCTGGATGCATTGGGAGACCTTGATCTTTTTAAGCTAAGGTCTTTAACAAGTCACAGTTTGACTGAGGCGATGCCCATTCAGTGATTAAGACTAGGTAAGAAATCAGGCAAAGAATGGCCTCCTTCTATCTAGTCAAAATAAATAAATAAGTCAGTATGCTGGGGAAAGGCAAGAGTAGAGGTGGAGTAAGGAAGTTCTGAGTTCAAATTTGTGCCCTAATACTTAGGTGCTGTGTGACTTTTGACAAGCACTTTATTTTCTCTGAATCTGAGGTAACTCTGTAGAGCGGGGGTCCATAAACTGGAGGCCATGAACTTTTTTTAAAAAGAAAAAAAATATGTAGATAACTATTTCAATATAACTTGTTTTCTTTGTGATGCCATGCACTTATAAATACTAATGAGAAAAGTGATCTATAAGTTTCCAAGTCACATGAAAAAGATTAAGAATCCCTTCCCCTAAAACCAGCTGCTAATTTCTGGCTTGGCAGAGAGCATTGTTCACACTAAGCCACAGATCATTGATTTCTTGAATATAAGAGCTTGAAAAGACTTTCCAGAGCCTCTAATCCAGAGTGTGTGTGTGTGTGTGTGTGTGTGTGTGTGTGTGTGTGATGGACTCCTCACAATAATGTTTTTAAAGCTATAAAATATATACTATTACAAATAAAATGAATTATAATGAAATACAGGCATCATTTTTTTAAGTGAACACAAGTTACCAGTTTCCAGGTTAGTCCTTGCTGGAGTCCAAACCCCTCAATTTACTGATGCAGGAGAGATTTAAGTGCTTTGCCCCAGGTCACACTGGCAGTTAGTACAGAGCCAAGACTACAACCCAGGTTTCTAGACAGCCAGGCTAGAGCTTTTTTCCCTCTTGGTTCCTTGAGGTGAACAAATGAACTTCCCTCTCCAGCCTCACTTTACACATGCATCTTCACGGAAATGTTCAAGAGCCACCTTTCAATGTTATTGCTTTATTATCTTAAATGCTTTTTAAAGCTATGTTCTTTTATTGTATGACAAGAGATACTCTTTCAGTGTAAAGTTGTTGAATTTCCAAGCTGTTTTTAATAGCATTGGACTTTATGGTTTGGAACAGACAAGAATCTCCTCTGTTTCCCTTTTATCTTCCTTCCTGTGATAAGGGAGAATGTGGATGCATTAAGCAAAGCCTTGCCACATCTGTCAGCCAAACTACGAGCTCCCCTCCCGTGCAAAGGAGCCCCACGCCTGTCAGGCAGCTCTCTGTGGATGTGAAGGTTGCGGCCTGGGGTTTCTATCTCCTCCCTCAGATGTAGTCTCCTCATCCCTGCTGCCAGTCGTTGCTTGACAGATGGAGGAGATGATTCCATCATCAGATTGCGGCCCTGTTCTACCACTTGGGGCCAGGTGTCACTCTTCCGGGAAGGGAGTTAAAGCTTTTTTTTTTTTTTGTCAGAGTGGATTTCTCTTGTTTCACTTAAGATCTACTCACCTTTTGGTATTAAAAAGGAAAAAAAATACAAACCGATAAGGCTGTCCCCAGGCAGAATTTTTCACACTACCCAAAGCAGCCGCTGTAGTTGGAAAGGGCCTTCAATAACTGTCAAAAACTGACATCACTGTGTAAAGAGCTGTTCATTTCGATATCTCATTTCGGATTGATGTACGTGCCACTTTTATATCCTTCAGCTCAATATAACATTTGCCCTTTCATGTTCTCAGTTTAAGCTATTGGGAATTTAAAGCTATTTCAAAGCATAATTACAGCAATCTGCATATAAAAGGCTATATGTCCTACAGAGGGCTCCATAGAAAAAGCAAAGTCTTTCAAAGAAGAAAATGAGAAGTAAATCCCACAACTAAGATTCAGGGAAGTTAATACATTTTTCATCTGATGAGAACAGGCAAAGATTAACCAAGTCACAGGTCAGGCAGTGGCAAGTTTTTCTTGGGGGAAGTGACTGGAAGCAGATAGGAATGAAGGCATGGAAAGTGATAACAAGGACTACATACAGACATAGAAAGATCATACATATGCATAAATATATGTGCATATGTATATCTTTATGTGTACACATATGTATGTATTTATGTGCACATTTATATGTATATAGTATGTGTGTATGTGTGTGAATACATGTATGGTATATTATGTAAAGGTATATTGTCTTGTCTGTTTCTAATTATATGTGCCGTGTGTGCATTCAAACTCATGCATGTTTATATGTATATGGGTATTAGCAATGTATATACATGTGCATGTGTACACACATGTACATACATATAGACATCTATACATACACAAATGCATGCATGCATATAGACAGATATATAAATTTCTTCAGAAAACTGAGACCCCCTAGAGAGGTGAAATGAGTTGCTCAGTATCACATAGGTTATATGTGATAAAGTTGGGATTTGGCTGCAGTATTTTTTAATCCAGAGGCAGTATTTTTGTCACTATACCGGGCTGCTGCCCACATTAGTGCTGACTATTATAATACTAATAGGCAGCAAGGCTTCTCACTCACATCTATGCTTTCATGATGACGTATAAAACAATTGATAGAAAACTTATTTTTTCCTCTTCCAAAAGCAAAGGCCCTAAAACTTGTGGTCTGAGATTATAAATTGTCATATTGAACAACTCTGGAATTTTCAGAGGTACATTATACCACAAAGATACAGTTGCTAGCTTAAGAAACAAATGTCATTCTTTGCACAGTAAGAAGAAAGACCATTTCTTTCAATCATTAAAGAAGTTGTGTAGGTCTTTTAAAAGTATTTTGAAGAAAATCTTGAGGTCTTTTTTTTTTAATGCTACTCATACATTCTAGAAGTGAACTAACGGCATTTCACACAGAGCCATGTAGCAACATATGGTAACCCTAGTCCCAAACAGGAAAATGTGTCTGTCTGTGCCAGCTCTTAATTACCAGCTCATTAACACTCAGGTGTCAACTGCTGGTGGCAAAGGCAATGCCCACGCGGCCTGGTTTCTGTCCTGCACAATGTAATTAAATTGACCTCAGTCACCGAAGCTGGAGCAGCTTGAGACGACTTGGACACAAGTTTCAGGCACTAATCACACTAAGATCATTTGGTGAGTCACCCAGTATAATGAGGGGAAGAAAGACTCCTGCTAGTATCAAATTGTACTTTCATATATATTAATGACCTAAAGGACAATGAAAGAAATAAGCTCTACACTGCTCCAGGATGACTGTTACATATGTACTCTGATTTGACGCAGCTCATTGAAGTCTTCATTGCCTATCAAGCATTCTATCAAATTAGAGTAAAAATAGACTTTAAAAAATTGCAGTTATTTTGAACATCTACATGATGTAGATTTGTTTTTCATTTACTGTCTACATTGGGAAAGAAAGGTGTGAAATCACTACTTTGTACTTGCTACACCCACACCTAGAATGCATCCCTTCCTTACTTCTATCTCTTAGAATCCTTGTTTTCCTAAAAGACAGCTCAAACTCTACCTCGTGCATGGGAAATTTCCTGAGAACCCCTGCTTCTATCTGCCTTTCCTCCCCTTAATTACTTCTCAATTACTGTATATTTATTTGGGATAAATTCTGTATTTACATATATAACATATAATATGTTAATGACATCATATAATAATATATAATAATTATATATTTATTTGTTTGTTTGCTTGTTTATTCCTTCTGATAGTATAGAAACTCTTTGAGGGCATTAGATCAATAGGTCCTTTTCCCCCATAATTTTTATACTCAGCTAGAAAATCTCTGAAGATAAATTCCCATTCTTCTGAACTTCCATGCAAACTACACCCTATTATGTGAGAGAACTTTTCTACTATCAGACTTGATGAATTGATTAGGCAAGAGATCCTATAGTCAAGATTTTTTTTCCCCTAAGATACGGTGCAGTATCTAGCATAGGCCCTGGCTCATAGCAGGTATTTAATAAATGTTTGTGGAGCCATTGATTCCTAAATGTTTTCTCAACTTTGACATACTGTAAGGTCTCTGATACCTCACGTGAGGTGGAGACTCCTAAAGAGAGTCGTTGATACTTCACTGTGAGATGTGGGTTGGACCGACCCTCAGCTAACAGGAGTGCATGTGATCACTTGGGGGTAGAATGCAAGGACTGCACTTATCTGCAAAAAGCAGGATTGCGCATGTCAGAGGAAGGCATACATGGAAAAGGAGGTATGGCCTCTCTACCTTCGGGGTGGTGCACGATTGGCTCACTGTGATGAGGGCACAGCCAGGGGAGGGGCCCCAAGGGGCCCTGGAGGTGGAGCAAGAGGAGGCATGAGGAGAGAGAAGGAGAAGGATAGCAGATCCAGCCACACCAGGGAAAGAAAATGTACTCTCAATAAAAGCTAGAAGCAAGTCCTGTGTCCAGAGTCTTCTGTACAGCTGTTTCTCCCAGAATAAGTGGGAGCTGGGGATGCCCAAAGCCTGTTGAGGTAGGTATAGGTAAGACCTATACATCCTGACCCAAAAAGAAAACCCTTATCAAAGTAAAAAGCTGCAGCTGCAGCAATAGCTACCCACAGTCAAAAAGATAACCCGTTTCAACATACTACTGTAGATTTAAAGTCATTAATAGCTCTATATAGAGAAACTGAGACTCAAAATATGAGCTGATTTCCCCACGTTCCTATTGTCAAAAGTGAGGTTTGAACTATTCCTAGGCATGTTCCCATAAAGGATTAACACCAGTTCTCCACAGAAGAAAACAAAGAAACAAAAAAAAATACTCTTGGTACACTTTTAAATTTAATATGAATTTTCAACATTTTATCCATCACCTTCTTAAGCCTAGAAAATAAGCAAAACAATAAATCAAACACTGATTTGTATCATTTGCTGATTTCTGAGGTACAAATGCTCACACTGAAAATTTAATAATCCATATTTATGAGTCAGTTCAAGCTAGGTATGCCCCTGGTTTCCTCATTGTCTTGTTCACACTCTCTCTAATGGGGCAGTATGGTATAGCGCAACAATCAGTTGAGCCATATTAGCCACCTACAATGTGCCAGGCAAAAGGTAATGTAACCGTGAAGATGATAGCCATAGTCATACTTGGAAGCAGGAAAAACTGGATTCAAGTCCCACTTCCAACACATTTAGATTTTGTAACTCTAGGCAACTCACTTAATCTCTCATTGTTTTAAGCAGTTCTCTGAGATTAGACATTGTAGAGAAGGTGATAGTCTACATTGACAGAGAGAGCTTTCTTATCAGAAATTCCCCATACTAAAGAAATCACAAGTCCATTCTCTAACTCTATATGCTGGTTCCTGCTAGATACTAGTGATCCAAATTAAGAAACAAGAAAAAAAAAGTGAGTTAACTCTCCTCAAGAAGCATAGACCATATTTTCTAGGGAAGGGATTCCTTACCTTTTTGGGGTCCTGGGACCCTTTGGAAGTTTTGTAAAAGCTATAGAACCTTTTTCAGAATGATGTTTTTAAATAATCAGGGGAAATGCTGAATTTCTGTTAGAGGTTAGTCAGAATTAAGATTTTTTAAAAATATAAGTTCATGGATTCCCTGAAATCTTCACAAGACACCTAGATTCAGAACTCCTGCCTTAAGACCAGTGGTGTCCAGGGAGAGGACTTTACCAGGTAGCTACAGGGATTTTAAAGGGAGCCAAAAAGCAGATATAGTAGAAGATTGTGTGCCCTTTCTAGTAGCAGTGATAATACTGATTTGATTATTGTTTTTTAAGGGAACTAAAAGGGGAAAAATAGGAAAGGGAGTAAGTATGTAAACAGTAAACAAGTAAACAGATGACAAGGTGGCCTGCTGGCTAGCACATGGTTATTTAGTGTATGACTGCATGGTATAAATATGGCCTGGGACTGACAGAAGGGGCTGAAGTGAGGATAGATTTACTCATACTCTAATTCAGGTAACTCTGTGATGGGACAAATACTGAAACTGAGTAGATTAAATCCCCTTAGCTAGGGAGTCAAATCTCTGGAATCCCGAGTTAGGATTCCTAATATTCTTAGTGGGAAGAGATGGCCAGTGGCAGATAGCAGAGTGTCCTTAGGGTCAGGAAGACCTGAGTTCAAGTCCTGTCTGACACATACAGTCAATGTTCACTTAACTTCTCAGTGATATAGGCAACTCTCTAAGACTGTAACTCTTTAAAGAATAGTGGAGGAATTCTATATACCAAAGAAATCACAAATCTGAACAGGAAAAAAAAAAGTCCTAGTGAAAGTTACTTTTATGTGCAACTGGAAAATCTCTAAGGATGAATTTCTCTTCTTTTAAAATTCCATATTAACTATACGTTCATTGTTTGAGAAATCTTTACCATTATGAGACCAAGGCTTTTGCCATTTGTCATTCATTCTCAAAGAAGACTGTGACATTAGGGAGGTGATACCATGACATGCAAGTGTATTGGATTTAAGTGAGGGAAGGCTGTACAAAGTCACCGGCCTCACTTTCTTCTCCAGAGCCATCTGGGTCCAGTGACCAGATATGGATCAGGACAACTAGAGATGGTCCAAGAAGTAGTGGGAGACCTTGGTCTTTTCAAGCTAAGGTCTTTAACAGGTCTCAGGTTAACTGAAGCAGTACCCATTTGGTGATTAAGACAATGCTGGGACACTGATTAGGCAGGAGATCTTAAAATCGTGTTTTTTTAGCCTGAAACCATAAGAGTGGGCATCCCATGAGATCTAGCAAAACCAAAAGTGATAGAGCCATTCTCTCCGAACCTGAATGGAACTTGAGACCAATCCAACAATCAACAAGCATTTATTCAGCACCTACAATCTGCCAAATGTTTCCCTTTGTGTGTGTTTATCCAGGATGCGCTCAGAATTGCTGTCTATCTTGTCTATTTCCAATATTCATTGGTATTTCTGATATTTATTGGACATTTCTGGTTTTACCCCCTCCCTCAATTTATAGTCCTTGTTTTATACATGTATACACACATGTGTATGTGTGTATTTTTTTTTTTGCTTTTTGGAAGGGGGAAGGCAGGGCAAATGGGGTTAAGTGACTTGCCCAAGGTCACACGGCTAGTTTCGTGTTAAGTATCTGAGGTCGGA
Source organism: Pseudocheirus occidentalis (assembly GCA_028646575.1). Taxonomy (NCBI): domain Eukaryota; kingdom Metazoa; phylum Chordata; class Mammalia; order Diprotodontia; family Pseudocheiridae; genus Pseudocheirus; species Pseudocheirus occidentalis. The sequence continues at coordinate 68,083,551 of CM053601.1, read as the reverse complement.
TTTGAACTCAGGTCCTCCTGACTCCAGGGCCGGTGCTCTATTTACTAGGCCACCTAGCTGCCCCTTAGATATTTTTTTTAGTACACAAAAGGTCCAGTTATACTTTGGGAGTTTTGAGGAGGGTGGTCAGTATAGTTTAGTGGAAAATAAACAATGGCTCTGGAGTCAAAGGATTGTGGCTTAAATCTTGCCTCTGGCACTTACCTTGGGACTTTGAGTAAATCACTTCATCTCCCTGGGTCTCAGTTTCCTCAAATGTTAAATGAGAGTCTAGGACTAGATGGCCTGTGAAGTCTCTTCTAGTTATAATTCTATGATTCTCTGAATATGATTCCTTCTTCCTTCCTGGGGGTGGAGAGGGAGCAACCCTAAGCCTCCTGGGTACTCCTTCAAGGTTGTTACCTTCCTCACTCGGAGACACTGTCTCTCTTCACAACCTGCTTGCTCCTTTGCACATGGAGTTCTCATACAACTTCCTACGTGATATAAAATGGGTATAATAATATTTTGAATGCTGACTTCACAATGTTGCTTTGGTACCAAGTGAGTTCAACATCCTGTAAAACGTTTAAGGTGTTATATGGTATTGATTGTTATTATTATGTGTTTCATTCTTTGCATCTCTTTGAAGGGGTTCAGATATATATGCCCTTGAAACAACTTTTTGTCCCACTATTATCCATTTAAAGTTTAATATTTGATAGGTTTTTCCCACAGGAGAATAAAAATATTTTTCATAGTTGAATAAAACTATTAGGATGTAAGCGTTCCTTTATAGGCCCAATAAAAGTAATACCACTGCCGTAGCAGATGTTTACTAGCTATATTATCTTTGGCAAGTCACCTAACCTCTGTCTGCCTCAGTTTACTCTTCTGTAAAATAGAAATAATAACATTTACCTCACAGGGTTATTGTGAAGGTCAAATAAAATAATATATATAAAGTGCTAGCCAAACCTTAAAATTCTAAACATATCATCATCTTACAGAGTCATTTTAAGGATAAAAATGAGTTTATTTATGCAAAAAGCTTTGCAAGTAATATATAAATTTCATTTATTTTTATTATTTTTGTTACAAACGATTAAATGTTAAGCATTATAATAAGGGTCACAGATTAAATAGAAGACAATGACCAGCAGTGATTCCAGCAAGAACAGGAGAAGGGTTGAAACAAGAGATATTTTGGTTTTCTTATGGAATACTTCGATTTGGTATCATATTTCTGGCAACTTAGTGGCATGGAAGAGAAAGTAGTAGAAGAACCCAGAGTTGGGTAGACCTGAGTTCAAATCTAGCCCCAATCTCTGACCACCTGTGTGATCCTGGGCAAGTCACTTTACTTCCATGCATCTCAGTTTCCTCTTCTGCAAAATTGAGGTCCTAATTACACCTATCTCCTAGATTTGTTTTGAAAATAAAATGACATACTGTTTAAAAGCATTTTTCAAACTTTAGGCACTATATAAATACTAGCTATAATTAAGAAAATTGAATTCAAAAACGTTTATTAAGCCCTTACTACATGTCAGGTACTAAGGAAATAAAGATAAAAATGACAATACCCCTTGACTTCCAGGAAGTTGAATTCTACTGGGATGTATGATAATAGTAATAAAGAGGAAATTTTGGAATGAAGTACATAATTTCCCACATTGAAAAGGGATATGTCCAGTTATTTTATCATGTTATCTGTCTTCATACAAAAAGTAACTTATTTTAAAGCAAAATTATTTTGTAAGAATGTTAATAATTGATTTACACTGTGTATACGTTGGGGTTGAGGAGGTTGTATATACAGGGAAACAGCCTGTGATCCAACTGATCTCTACAGATCTATGCATGCAGAGATTGTGTGTGGATGTGCCTATGCATTCATTGATTATTTTATATCATTCAAAAATATCTGTGTATGCATGTTAATTGGAATTAATGTGGCATAGGAAAATGAACCCTCATTCACTGGTTTTAAAAACACCGAGGGAAAAATATTCATCCACAAAACTGCCTCAAATCAGCAATAGCACCCAGTCTCCCACAATAGCACTAAAAGTATTCTGTGGGCCTAGTTTCCTACAAACAAATCTATCAGAAGGTATTTTTTCTCCATAAAATATTTTTATAAACGTTGCATCTAGCAATGAGGGAGGAAGGATTAAGTATATATTCATTGAGATTTTCTTTCAAGGAAGTTCATAATTATTGTCACTCATGTAGCTTTTTCTATTACTTTTATTTCCATGCACTTCAAGCGTATTTATCATGGAATAGTGACTACTCTAGATCTTGGTGCCTTATTCCATGATTAGACTTGAATCTCCTTGGAAGCAGGGGAAGTATTCTTTATCTAAACTTTCTATCTTCCAGCACAGATCTTCAAACATTTTTCAGTCATTCAGTCATGTCTAATACTTCATTACCCTGTGGAAGACAGCAGGCCAAAATTACCCACAAGGTTTACTTAGCAAAGATTCTGGAGTAATACACCATTTCCTTCTCCAGTGAATTAAGGCAAACAGAGCTTGCCTGAGAGTCACACATGTAGTAAGTGTCTGAAGCTGAATTTAAACAGGTCTTCTTGACTCCAGATCCAGCCCTCTGTCCACTGAGCCATGTAGCTGTCTCCACTCTCTGAACATAGTACACACTTAACAAATGTTTATAGTGTTGTTTTTGCTATATTCGTGCCCAGGAAAAGAAACCTTTTTCAGTTTATTTAAAAAGGCTGTTAATGTTTAGTTACTCACACCTTGCACTCTTTTCTATAACTTTCTTGTCTAAAAAGTGGGCATAGCTATACTTAAGGCCAATGCCAAATTTCTCTTTCCCCACTCCAAGCCCTACCCAACAATTTCCCAAACCTCTGTTCCCACAATTCACTTTGATATTCACTTTCTCCAGAAAGAACCTAGCATCAGAAGAAAAAGTTTCCAGGGCCAGAAGATAAGAGTTTTATGTTATGCCAATACAGTTGTAATTTAAACCTTTGTCATGTTGAGGTTCACGACAAGGCCTTTTTTGGCCATGTTCTGTCCTTCTTATAACTACTGTAGAGATCTCAGGTCTTCCATCAGCTTTTATGTAATCACCTAAATAGCTACTTGAGGGGAAAAAAGTTGGTTTTATTGACTTTTTTACACAAAATGTTCTGATTTAATCAATCCTTTGTTTTATTATTTGGATCTTGTCCATTTTATCATTTCCCTATACATTTTAACCTTGTGCATTAGTATCTCTCTCTCTCTCTTACTCTCTCTCTCTTTATATATATATATGTGTGTGTGTGTGTGTGTGTGTACACACATACATATTATACATAAACATCTTTCAAGCTCCCTGTTTAGTTTTTTTAAGCTGTGAGATTACACTTCTTTATATTGCACTATTCCTTCATAATTCCTTATCTGTGAAGTACTGAAGTCTGATCATACCAATGATTTACTTCTCCAATACCTGTAGCTCATATTCATTTTCAATTCTTTAAAGATGTGTAGACATACACCAATGGCGGTTGAAGTTAAAATGGAATTAGTTCGCTGGTTCTCATTAATGTATTGATTCTAAATATAGGACTGTGTGCTTCATGTATTCTGAATATGCAGTTGCAAACATTTGCAATTTGTGAAAAAAAACTCATTTGATCTACCTTACTTGAGATTTTGTTGCATTAAGCCCCATGAGGTGGAAAGCTCTATATTTCACCTTGTAAGGGTAAAAAAGAAGAAAAGGGATTGATTGTATCTCAAATTCCCCTGATTCTCATATTTGTGTGTGGATTAGAAGGATATGAAAGTTCTATACTCAAAATACATCTTATACCAGAAAATACACCAATTAGAGATCCATTCAGACCAAGAAACTCCCTGTAAAAACCTCCTCTGAGGGGTGTAAATCCCCATCCTACTTAAGTGTTCTGTTCCCTTGCATCATACTAATTTGTAATTAGCTATTGATTCTTGATGGCTATGCCAGAAGTAAGCAAACTCTGCAAGGTGTAAGCAAGATGGAAAGCTTCATTGGATCATAAGCTCGTAGATCTAAAGATCATCAAGTCCAGCCTCTTCCTTTTGTAGGTTAGAAAAGTTAAATGACTTGAGCAAAGTCACACAAATAGTAAGTAGTAGACAGTTTGCGATTGTGTGAGTGTGTGTGAGAGAAACAAGAGAAATCTAGCTATTTTTGAAGGTTTTTCAAAAGAAGGTAGATAAAAACTAATATTTTCTTTTGGTCAAAGTGACTCATGAATATCCCACACTAAGGAACAAAGGGATGGACCCTGGCATTCATAAAGGAAGTAACCATATTCATGTACTCATGGAATTTGAGGATATTCAAGTGTGAGAGAGTATATGAAAATTATTTTCCAAAGTAAATGTAAATTACCATTATTGCTATTGTTGTTGTTGTTGATGTTGTCGTCATAGTCACTTATTGAACAGTTAGTGAATAGGAATTTTTAGGAATGGTTAGTGAATAGGAATTTTACTGAGAGCAACCTGGGGAGGGAAAACTTATGGGGCAGGCTCAAATTGCTTGGGGATTTTGTCTAGTCAGAGTAAGGTCTAATATTGATGACTCCAAGACACATAGAAGATGGAACGTATAGTGTGGGAGCTGAAAAAAGTCAGTAAGTAAACCACCTAGAACATGAAAGGACTTGAATTGTTATCTATGTCTTTTTATGTCATTTTTAATAATCTAAATTTCTTTAAATTTTATTGACCACAGTCATTTATCAATGAAGGATTGTTATCACTTAATAATAAAAAGGTCCATTCCTGAATATAAAGGGCCAGATATGGACTTAGAATTTGTAGAAACATACAGTGGCTAGGAGGGGGGTAATTCCTTCACTTCATAATAAATCAATCTTTTCAATGACCTCCACGGTCTTTTTCCATCTCTCCTCAGAAAAGTTTTCAGCAGCTAGAATTTCAAGATTTCTGGCAGGAAAATTCTTCTGGCTGAATTGTTTCCCCTCTCCCTACCCAGTCCTGCTGCTTCAATTGACATTAGATATGTCAGCTTTTTTTTTTCTCCCTAGAAATCTGAATAAGAGAAAGTTGTTGTTGCTGTTGTTTTTATCATGATTTTGATATCCAGATATTCTTTGAATGAAAGTATTTGTATTCATATCCATGTGCCCTTTTTATATCTATACAGAACAAAGGCATAGAATGAAAGGAAAGATTTCATGGAAAAAGAGCTCTAAAACTTGAGTGTCTGGTTGTGCAAATGACAGTGCTCAGACCAGCTTTCAAATTTTTGCAAGTAAAGTTCTTTTGAACAACCTATGTTGTGCTTCTCCAAAAGTAGTCCATTGTGAGGCAGTTACCACAGGGCTGTGACGCTGAGGCTAAAATTACTAAATGAAAAGTTACTTGTTTGTTTGTTTTATCTTTGGGCCATATCCTGCCACTGGTTTTTATTCAATGCCCCCACAGGAGGCAATGGAAAACCCATGCATGGAAGAATGGCAGAATATGTATCCTACTTTTATTTATTACATATATATACAGCAGTATAAAATAATATATTACATTTACACTCATATTTTTATTTATGTATTATAGCATTCACAGTAACAAACACTATAGTTAGAATTAAAACTCATCTTTCATTGTAATACCCTGTTTTCACTCACAGATAACTGTCTCGAAAATGTGTTTAGAGCTGACAATATCCCTGCTTACTTTCAGCTCAAAGGTGAATTTTGTTTTAATGTGTTGAAAGTCTGAATTCTATTTATTCAGAAATTTTTAGTCAAATGTGAAAGAAATGGATTTTTCTGAATTGTCAATACAGCATTTGCACATTGCTCAAAAACATCTGGACTATAAACCTTCAAACTTAGAATATGACTAGCTCTTAAGAAATAAAAGTCATTTTGCTAAATTTACAAATACTTAAAAATAAGAACAGAGATTAGAAAGTCATGCATGCACACTAAAATTATTAAGATTTTAGTCATGTTATTGCCTGCAATACTCTAGTGGCGCCCATCTTTCAGCATTCTTGAAGAATGCTAGTTTTAAATCTTTGCCAAGTTGTGGAAGAAAAGAAAAATTAGCTTAACGGCTTCACCATTTGTTGTCTATTAGAGGGCTGAAGCTTGAATACATGAAAATTTATAGTCTATTCCATGGTGTCCACATATGATTTTTAATTTGTTTTTTTTTAATGTTAGAAAGGAAAATGAAAACAAAACAAGGATGTTAAGTACAAAGCCTTCATCACTGAAAAATACATTATAATTTCAAGAATCCAATAAACTTCAGAAGAAGTAGTGTGATACTTTTAAAATAATCAAATTGACACTCATGTAGGGATATGCAAGTTTTTAGAATACATCTGGAAATTTAATTGAAAAATGTGCAGTGATAATGTATTATTCTGTGGTCATCAGCAGTCAAGAACCTGACTAATTTGTCATAATTAGAAATAACATTTAATATATTTGAGTGCTTATTAATTTAAAGGAAAATCTCATTCCTCTCAATAATGTTGCTTATTTATTTTCAGAAGTTAGAAGTAGAATTAAGCCTATGGAGGAAAGTCTTGAGAAAGTAGATGAGAAAGAGAAGAGATTTGTGTTCTTAGGACCCTAGATCAAGAGCTAGAAGGGGCATTGACAAGGTCATCTAGACCAATCTGCTCATTTTCAAAATGAAAAATCAGAGGCCCAGAGAGGTGAAATGACTTTTCCAAGAATCACACAGGTAAAAAGACCTGCAAATAAACATGGGTTCTCTGATCTGGTGCTTTTACCTCCCTTTGCTGGAGCAACAAGGTTTTTGTTTTTTTGTTTTTGTTTTTGTTTTACCCTCTGCATCTTCTGAGCTCAGTTTCAGACCTGAAATAGGAAGCTCCAGTTTGCTAGATCAATCCAATCTCAATAATTTTTTTTTCATTTAGAATACGTATTGATAAAGGCTTTGCATTTAATATCATCATCAAACAATATCTGCACACTGTCTCACTGTGCCCCGGGAAAGAGGATACATTTTTATATGTATATTTGTTATTAATATGCCTGTAAAAGAACTTCAGTTTAAATTTTCAGTGTTTAATTAAAACTGTTTCCACGAGGTGATTCCTATTTATAAATTAGAATGTTTACAAGTGGGTGTAACGTATTTTTAAATTGTCATTTGACATACTTTTTAAACATTAAGACATTTTTTTTTCCACAGGAAAATCTGTTGATTCCTTACGGCTCTAACGTCTATACGTGTTAGCTAAGAGGGGGTGAAATGAATAACTAGGTTTTGTTTTTATATTTCCCTTCTGAAAATTTCATTTGATGGAAGACTTTGTTCAATAGACTGAGCATATTTTTTTTAATTGAATTGCTAGTAGATATAGGGGAGAATTTGGAAAGAGGATGATCTGATTAATGGGATAGCCAGATTTAAGCATGATACATATGTATTTATGTACTATACATATATGCACACATATGTATATATGTATATATATGCACTGTATATTGATTCAGGAAATACAAACAGCAACCAAAAACCCTTCAATTTTCATAAGGTGAATTTAATTCCCTTCTGCTTACGGCTAACTTTGAAGCCAATTGACTTCATTCCTCACTTTCTATGAACTGCAATGACTTCTAGCTCATGCTTTCTTTAAATAGACAGTTGATTAGGGGCCTAATTATGTCATTTTATCTCTCTAATCATGAAATTCTATTATATCATTTGTTGGAGGTCTTTTTTTTGAAGACTCATGGCAGAATTCAATTACCAAGGTCCAACCTAAGAGAATAAATCCCTAAGGCACCAATTAAGATAAATAAATAATATATAAATAGATATTACCCAGACTTGGGCCCAGGAGAAAATACATTTGTTCATGCAGAGGGTCAAATAATTAAAAAATGATTTTGATTCCTTTCAAATATCATGGAGTAGGTGTGTTGAGTAAATAAGAAAGGAGATAAAATCTAATTTAATAGACCTGTAATAAAGAAAAAAAAAAGATCTGTGGTTTTTTTCCCCCCATGGAGGTAAAATGATCGTAATGCCTAATGCTTAGAAGACCTGCAAATAAAGTAGACATTTTCAACACGAAATACCATACTCTTTCCTTATACGCAATGACAGCATATGGGCAGCTTCTTAGAAATGAAATAGACTGCAAACCTTATTTAAAGTGTATCCTTTAAGAAACTAATGAGATACACGACTCATCACATTACTTAAGCCTAAATAAATATAACTCTGTTGTAGGTGTCCAAATTGTTTATTCATTTCGGAGTTTTCAGGGCAGGTGAATCATTTTATGCATGATTTTAGGTAAACCTAAAATGGGTTCCAAAAGGATTTTCCCAGATATGCTAATTATTCTTAAATATATAATGTTCATAATTGGTCTGTCTCTAAATGGCTAATCTCTGCCTATGTGTACATAAACAACTTTGTACATGCGCAGAGTTTGTGGAACTATTGGTGAATTTTAATATTAATGGGTAAGAAAATTACTCCTTAAATTACATAAACCAAATGTAGGAAAGACCAGTTAATTGTTTTAGTTGTTTATCAACTCCCCATTTAAGTTGGGCTATTAACCAAAACACCAGATACAGGGCCAGTTCAATTTAAAGATAAATATTTTCAAAGCATTTCTAAAAATTCTGTCTGGGCACAGGAAGTTAAAGGCTAGAGGTGAGGAATGAGGCTTCTATCTTTCCTTGAAGATTATCTCACAGACTAATAAGACTAATTTCTCTCTCCATTAATTGCTTTTCTAAACATATCTGCTGATAGCACAGACACTTTTTATAATGTGTTTTAACACATAATAAACAGCCATAGGAAAACAATGATAAAATATGTAAAACAGAGGGAAATGAATCTCACTAAATTTAATCATTAACTCTGATGACATAAAAGTAAGGCAAGCTTTACTTTGCAAGGCTTGGTTTCATGAAGACTTTTCTCATTAATCTCATTAATAAAACATTCCAAATACATTGAAACTACAAGTGAATTTTTAATGAATCATGTCCATAATTCCATATGTATTAATTTTAATGGAAGTCTTCCTAACTTGTTTTTCTGTCTTGTCAGGACAAAATAATATTTAGGTATCTCTCTATATGTCACATAAAGAGATTTATAAAAAGTTTACTTTCTATATAGTTAGGTTTCCACAAAGCTTTGTAAAATAAAGGTCTGTGTGACTTATATGATTCGGGCAGAGTTTCTTAAAATAGTATTTTTCAGCTACATATTTTACATCGCAAAATGTACAGACACCCAATTTTTTTTTTTTAGTTTTAGTTTCCATTTTTAACAACATATACAGGTGAATTTATAGATTCCCTTATACAAAATTCTACATGATCCTAAATTAAACACCATAGAAATAGGAGCAAAAGAATGTAAATGTTCAATCCTTTGACAACATAGTCAGTGTTCAGCCTGGTAACGTTGACAGCTGTGTCTTTGGCATTGAAAATTCAGTACAAGTTTTAGACAAAATTTTGTTGCTAAGAGTTTAAAAAAAAACAAGAAAAAACAGGATTGATCAAGATTATGAAAACTGGGGAAATGCCATTAAAGATGGTTTTTGTCTTAGTAAGGTTAGCTTTGGGACCCTGAATTACCTTTTTGCTTGAGTGTATGCTGTGAACTCTATGAATCCATTTAAAAACCAACTAAATTGTACCACATTTTCAGGAAAATTATATATAATATAATATAATATATATATATTTTATATTTATTTAGAAGCTTTGAAATATTACAGTAAACACTTTGCAACACGGTGTATAAACTACAGAGAATGTCTTTGATATTTTGTGGATCTTCGGAGGAACAACATTTCGATGACCCACGGGTGAAAAGAACATGATCACAATCTCTCTTGTAAAGTTGGAATAGTTTGGGGGAACACTTGATCACACAAAAATAATATAAAACAGTCAAGTTTAAAACAGTGATATTGCATTTATAATGCACAAATTTCCTTTATCTTGTACGATTGGCTTCTTGTGGTGAATATAAACATCTAGAGGGCTCAGTGACATTTTGGAGAGAGAAAGATATATAGTGCTGTAAACAGGCACACACTGATCAGAGAAGCAAGGTCAGTTGCCTCTGAAGGTTCTACAGTTCTGCACATTTCAACTCATTTCTCAGGCCTGCTGAGAGCAATTCGGTCTGATTGTGGGCCCTGGTGACTCCAACAGCAATCGAATTCTCAGTTACACAGAACTGGATGGCCAAGATAATGAAGTTGAAAAGTTGATGCTTTTGTTGGTTGACTTTTTGTGCAAATCATGCTGCGTCAGGTAAGTCCTGTAGAATTGACTAGCATATCCTTTTCCGTGCTGCAGGAAAGAGAGACAGAAAGAAAATACTCAGGAAAAAAAAAAGGCTCAACGTTTATCTTAGCCTTGTTTATTTGGTGGACAAACAAACAAAGCTTGAGTAGCACAAAAGCTCTTTTGAGATCCCTATTTTATAAAAACTCCTTAATACTACTTCCGAGAACTTTGTTTCTTCATCAGGAAAATACAGATGGGTAAGAATGTTGTATACTATTAACCTCAGAGGGTCATTGCAATTGAAAGCACTTTTGCAAATTGTGAAGCATCATAAACATGTTAGTTAATATTAATGTCATTGTCAGTAAACATAATCCTTCTGTAATTTGCTATAACACATACTCATATTTATATAGGTCTTTAAAATTGACAAAAAATTTTCAAAATTACACATTAACTTTCAAACCTTTTTATCCACTTAAATGCCATAATTTTCATATTCGTGTTCTTCAATATACAGGAAGAGAAGATTTCTTGAGGAAATTGGGCTCAAAATGTATTGACAAATCTCAGCTTTTGAGCTAGAAAGAATGTCAGAAGCCACGTAATACAAATCCCTTTATTTCAGAGAGGAGGGAACTGGGTAGGCAGGTAGCTCAGTGGATAGAGTGCTGGGGCTGGAGTCCAGAAGATTTACCTTCATGAGTTCAAATCTGGTCTCAATACTTACTAGTTGTGTGACCCTGGGCTAATCACTTAACCCTGTTCACCTCAGTTTCCTCATCTATAAAATGAGTGGGAGAAGGAAACAGATCTTTGTCAAGAAAACTCCAAATGGTTTATGAAGAGTTAGACATTGCTGAAATGATGGAACAACAAGAACAAACTGGGGAGGCCGAGCAAGATTAAATGACTTGCCTAGGATCACAAGCTGATCAACAACAGAACCAAGATTCGCACTCATTTCTTCTGACTCTGAATCTTTATTTTTAAATTGTTTAGGAAAATAGAATATGAGATCCCATAAACTGAGTTATCATAAGTGCCACCTATTTGCATCCATAATTAAAGACAAAATGTTACTATGCAGGCTCAGGTCCTCAAGGTTAATCTCAACATAGTCAGTCACATAGGTGAATTCTGGCAACACCAACAGGTATAATGCCAATCTATTTTTGCCAACCAAATAGTGGGCTGGACTAACATAAAGTAACAATCACTTTAACAGCAACTCTTATCCGTCATTTCCCTGTGGTCCTGGGACAACTGAACAACAACAAAAAAGGCGCTATAAACAAAGAGGGGATTTAAATTCCATGACTGTAACCTTTTGAGTAATCTATGAAGACTTTCTTGCCTACTTTATCAATTCCTTCCAAAATTCTTCATGATAATTTAATGGATAATGAGGCATCCCTATATACCATAGCATAACAGACATATAGATACCTTTGGGTTCAATGTTTCCTTTTCTTCTTTGTCTAAGCTTAATCTATTTTTTTGCATGATTTCAAAACCAATGCTGTAAGTATTCTCCTATATACTATATTTCTGTCTGGTAGAAAAAGAAAAAAACATTAAAAATTATTACTTTGGTCTTAAAATGTGGCAGAAACACTGGATGGGGAGCCAGAGAACCTGGAAATTGGAAATATTCCCCAAGAAGCAAATTTTTTATTCTTACATGCATTCTAGGAGATTTTATTATTCTATTTGCTTGTATACTCTTCCTTTGTTGTAATAAATATAAACTCAAACTGACTCTAAATCCACTTCCAGTGTTCTGGAAAATACAGTGAGATATAGTGATGGATATAAAAATCCTTTAGTAAACAAGAATACAGAGACACAAACATTCAGAGAAATAGAAAGATGTATAATAGCTAATGGAGAAAGAAGTAATTAGAAACTAGATAACAATTTACCTTGTAATGCAAATAATATAAAGGGAGGAGGGAAGTAAATGACATTAGAACTTAGATCAATGATAAACAAAGGAGTCAATCTGGACTCCAAAGGACTGATAATGAAACAGATCTAACTCCTCTTAGTAGAAAAGTGGGCTAAAGATCTGGAAAGCTACATATAATATTCCATCAATATATGTTTCTTTTGCTTAATGGTACTTCTTTGTTATACAGAAAGGCAGAAGAGCATAGTAAATAGAGCATTTTCAGGAAGACCTGGGTTCAGATCCTACCTACGACCTCAGGATTGCCTAGAAAGGTACGCTGTTGTTCAATAGCGGAGTGGTTCTCTGTTATATCATTGAGGCACCACTTAATTCCCTTTGGAGAAGGGGAAGATCAATGGAAATGAATATTGCAATGTGAGTGAGCATGTAAGCACAGATATGCCTTCGAGTGACCCTCATTAACTGTGTGACCTTGAGCAAAACACTTAACTCCTCTGAACTTCAGCCTCTTCATCTTTAAAATGATAATAATAACTGTAGAGTTTACCTCACAGGACTGTTTTTAGGCTCAAATGAAATAACATGTGTAAAGAGCTTTGAAAACTTTAAAGTACTAGATAAAGGTCATTTTTACTATTTGTTACCAGGAAGAGATCTGCTGAGGAGAGTAGAATTTGGAAATGGATGATGTCTTTAAAAACAGCATAAAAAAAAAGTATGAAAAAATATACTGCATAGTTGGGCAGATTAAAGGACACACTACCCATTTTAAAAATAAAGAAGAGAAAAGTAATACAAATTCTTTTTTCCAAAGGAAAATCTGTGTTGGAGTTAAAGATATACTTTCTTATAAATTTAATTTCAATTCTTTTACAAATTGTATATTTTAGATTTATTGAAATAAAAGCTGATCTGGGTCAAATGTGAAAGAAACTCATAAGTTAGCGATTTGAACTATGAACACAGAAATAAAAAGAGCATCCTGGAAGCCCACATCCCAGTCTAAATACAGAGATTAGTCAATCTAGCACATGTTTTAAATTAGTAGAATATCATTTACAATTAAGTTAGAAGATTACCTTTGGGAGAAGCTATTAGCATAGATATGATGTGTTCATTTAATTTCGTCTGGCTGCACTGCCTAATTGTAGTACTCAAATGGTTCATAATTATAAAAACCCAGAAGTTCAGCACACCTTATAACAAATTTATATAAAATGTAAACTAAAGCCCCCAAAAGGCATATTTTATTTGACTTTCAGGGATCTATCTACTCTGTCCTTATTATCTTCATATTCTGATAACTCTAGAGATAGCAAAGTTACCTTTCTTTCTTAACATGATAGCTTTCTTCTATTTATGAATCCAGACATGTAAATATAGAGTTGATATGTGAGCTAGGGATGGAATGGCTAAACAAAAAATACTGGAGTACAGGATACTGAAGAGTGTTCCAGGCACTTAGCCTCTCTGGAACTCAGTTTTCCCATCTGTAAAATGAGGGAGTTGGATTAAAGTTGCTTACATCTGTAAATCAACACACCAGCTAAGTGAGCTTGAGAGGGAGTAACGTAGGACAAAAATCATGAGCAGTTTGTATTTCAGGGTTTTGTGAAGATGTGTTTGAACTCTAAATAGTCAAAAGGAAAAATACTGACTGGAATAAGACCTGGGCCAGAATCTTGCTTCTGAAGTGACTTTAACCTACTTGAGCCTGTTTCCTCATGTATAAAACGAGAGGACTGGAATAGATAGTCTCTAAGGTCCCTTCCAGCTGAAAATCCATGGTTTTATCATTCTAGTCAACTGTTCTTTGACTACCTGGGTTAATAATGGCTCACACACATATTATCATGCAGATGGAGAATTCATGTAATTGCATTTTAGAAGCATTTACATGCATAATTATTTCATAAATTTCTATCATTTAAGTTGTAGCGACACAATGACTAATTCAAGGTCAGGTAAAGTGAGTGTTTGGTTATTATTAAAGGACTTTGGCCAGATTCCTGACTCTCTGCCATGCATCCTTATTCAGCCACAAGTCAGCTGCAACTATACTGCTAGGGCTTGACAACAAGGGCTTTATTCTAGAACATAGTTTGAGGGGGCATTTGCTATCCTTCATCAGTCTAAAAACAAGTGAGTTTAGCAGCAACTACCTAATTCAGGAAAAATGGATTAAAATAAGAAACTACCAGATCAGTCCTAACTAATTATACCTAACAGCAGCCTCAGGTGTCCTAGGGTCTCCAAACAAGGGCATTGGGGGTTGAGGAGCTGGCATATCATCTTTAAAAAGGCAATTTGAGGACACGTTACATGATGCTTTCCCTAGGCCCATTCTGTGCTGCCGTAGGTAAAAAAATAATAATAATTGCTAGTTACAACTCTAATTAACTTATGTAAGGTCACTTGCATGAATAATATATTTCTGTGAAATTAAAAGAAAACTCGGGTAGTTGGGAAAGGAAAAATCATTATTATTATTCTACACTGAGATAATCAGTATAAATGGCAGACAAATCACTTCCCTCAATGCCTGAAAACAGTCTAAAAGATCAAACAAAATGAAAGTCACAAATATCTAGTTTCTCATAATTTAGCCTAGAGATAATTTTACAAGAGTTCCATCATTCACAGTGAACTTTTCATAAGTTGTGAAATCCTTTAATCACCTTTAATAATTTACAAACTGTGAAATTAACCTATGGAAAAGAAATACTGATTAATTACCCATGTGATAAAAAAATGACTTTGGATTATGCATATTGGTAACATAATTAGCTGAAATAACATTATCCCAAGGAGCACATCCATACGTTAAGTGCCTAGGGGGAAGGAAGTTTAAATACTCAGCTAAAATGGAAAGTACTTTAGATGCCTGAATGTTCCCATTAGCTTATTTGCATGGTAGAAAGCTCACATTATATACAGCACTTTAGGGTTTGCAAAGAACTATATATACATTCCTATCCTATCTGGGCAACATAATAACCCTTCTCAGGTTGGTACAACACCTATTATTTCCTTTTGATAAATGAAGACACTAAGGCATGAGAGTTGAAATGAGTTCCCCATGATCACAGAGCTAAAAAATGTCAGAAGCGGGATTCAGAACCAGGCCTTGTTAATTTCAAGTACAGCACTGTAACTCCCAGGCCAAACGCCTCTCCTATAAGGTTTTAAGCCTTACCACACCATAAATCATAAGAGTTAGTCTTGAAAAGCTACCTTGACAATTTCTTTTCCTCTAAGAATGTCCATCCTTCAACTGCCTCTTGGTCTAATTTCTTCAAACTTCCGAAGGTCTTCTAAGCTCCTCAAGGAACCCATTCACATGTTTAATGACCCTGATGGTCAGGAAGCTTCTATACACATAAACTCAATTTAGCATGCAGTAATTCAAGCCTATTTCCTCATTTCTTTTAGTTCTCAGTGGAGGTGGGGAACAGATGCTCATCATCATCTGTGCAATAACTCTAAATAAACTCAAAGATGGTTTTTAAATTGTCCCTCAGGTTCAATAACCCCATTTCCTTTAACCTTTCACTTTCTGAACTTCTAATTATGTTTATATCTCTCTTCTGAATTCTCTTTGGGAGAATTCTTTATTTATAGAGGTAGGAATTGTCCAGACATCGCTTTCTAGAAAGGGTCCCATAAATTATGGGAGTCACTACTTTTGAAAGTACCCAAAATTTGCAAATCACTTTATTCACATCAACTCTAATTTATATAATGTAAGAACTATAACTCCTATTTTACAGATCAGGTCAGCGAAGCTCAGAAAGGCTGAAATTATTTACTCATATTCACACAGTCATTAGATGTGAGTGAGAGTGCTGGGACTTAAATTCAGCTTTCCTTACTAGAAGATAAATTGTCTTGCCACTACAAAACCATACTACCTTTAGGAAGGGCTATATCATATTTGGTTTAGTATTACATATGTTTATCTGCACCCCCAATATTTAAGTATAACTCTACATTGTTTACTCATGTTTGAATTATAGTGTATCCTTTCTGACAAACATTGAAAATAAAATAATTTCAGAGAGCAGAGCATAACAAATACCTTGCCTCCATAATTTGTGTTAAAGAGGGAGGAAAGAAGGAAGAAAGGAAGGAAGGAAGGAAGGAAGGAAGGAAGGAAGGAAGGAAGGAAGGAAGGAAGGAAGGAAGGAAGGAAGGAAGGAAGAAAGGAAGGAAGAAAGGAAGGGAGGGAGGGAGGGAAGGAAGCAGAAAGGAGAAAAAGAGAAAATGTATAGATTAAAGCAGGAATTTTAGAATTTAGAGTTAGAGATAAATAAATCTTAGAAATCATCTAATACTAGCATCCTCAACTTCTAGATAAAGACATTAAGGCCCACAGAAAGGAAGTGCCTTCTCCAAGGTCAAAGAAGTTAGGAGATAGAAAAGTCAGATCCTTTGACTCCACATCTAGAATCTTTTCTGCCATATTAGGAAGTAGTATGTGTGCCTAGTAAGTAAAATTAAGCATGGGAAAGAATGAATCCCATTTTCTCTTTTAGGAAGAAATAATGAACCTATTACACATGGTATTATTTGCCTAAAAATTCCATTTTTAATCAAATGACTATAGTGGTCTCAAGGCATCACTGAACCCAAGCAATTACCTGTTGGTAAAAGGTTGTCTACCAATGATTTGCAGCTCTTGCGTCAAAACAAATTTGGTCCAATTCTTCCACCAAACATATTGTATATTAAGGAAGAATTCTAATTTACACACTTTACTCGTGGGTCTGAAGGAGTTGATTCAATATACTAAGTACCTAATTTATTTACCTGGAAGAGATCTGGGCATGGAGAAGACACAGTTCATCATTTTTGCTATTCAAAAGTGTGGGTTTAACATTCTTAGGGATTACAATGTCTATATTTTCTAGGGATGCAATACAGATAAGGAGAGTATACACTACACATAAACAGTGTCAGGCAAGATTAGGTTTGGATGGCTAAGGGGACTAAGAAACTCTGGCCAAAATATTGCCAGGTATGTTCTTCTTCCAGAGAGTCAGCTGCTCATAGACCCTCAAAAATGGCCTCAAGCTGAGAGCATTTTGTCCCACTTTCCTATGTGATAGGACAATGCTGTCATATTCCTCTAAGGCTCTTCATAGGAAAGGCCTTTAATGACTACAAATATAGAGACAGATAGAAATTTAACTTCTTGATCTCTCTTTAAGATTCTAGTTAAATTCAACCTTGTGTAATATCTAATGGAGACATAATATTTGTCAGCTTTTTAAAATGACAATAGCTATCGACTAAGAATTTACTTGAAGCAGATTTAAGCAAGATAGTAAGTCAAAATTAGTAATTACTCAGTACCCTTAATGCACAAAGACAAAAGGACCATCAGCATCAAAATGAAGTGTTAGAAAATTCTAAAGTATGTTAATGGTTTTTATGGTGAAATTACTAAAGAAGACTAGAGGGGATGGGATAGTAGTCTTCAAGACTGAAGAGAGTTTGAACTTATTCTGCTCTGATCTAGAGGTCAGAACTAGTAGAAAGGAATGAAAGTTGTAAAGGAGCAAATTGAGGCTTGCTGTAAGAATTAGCGCTGTCAAAAAGTGGACCGGCTCACTGAAAACTTCAAGTCTTTAAGCAAAGACTGGATCCTCCCCAACTTGTCAGGTATGTTATGGAGAGGACTCATGTTCAACTGTGGATTGAACCATTTCCAATTATGAAATCTTATGAATTAAAAATACAACTGAGACAATTTGTATCAGAATTGTAGAACTGGCAGAGACTCTGCAGGTCACCTCATCGAGTTTTAAGAATGAGGAAACAGTGGCCAAAATAATTTATCTAAAATAACAAAGATCATGGAAGAGCTTCAACAAAGAACTAACACTGCTACTAGGATAGGGACTGGACCTGGGCTTTAGTACAGGGAAAGCCCTAGTGAAGTAAATTCCTCTACCAAAGCAGGTCACCACCCTCTTGGCGATCTATGATTTCAGAGAGTTGCTGAAAGCATTAAAAGATCTAGGTCTTTCTGGCTCTGAATCCAGTTCCCTATTGACTAATTCACACTGAATCTCCCAGAAGTAATAATACTTATAATTTGTATCATACTTTAAATTTTGCAAAGCACATTATATATATATATGATCTCATTTTATCCTCATTAATAGCCCTATGAGTTAGGTCCTGTTATTATCACTATTTTACAGATGAGGAAACTGAGTCTTAAAGAGGCTACATAACTTGCCTACGGTCACACAGGTATTAGGTGTCTAAAGACAGAACTTGAACTCAGATTTTGACTTCACCTTGACTGTTTCTACTAGTACTAGTTTCTAAGTACAAAAGCTCTGAAATATGCCAAATTATTTGTTTCAGCAGTGTCCTGAAATTAGAAATATGTTTTCTGGATAGAAAAATGGTTTAAAATCCTTGGATTTTACACTGACAAGGCAATATAAGTATTCTGGGGGTGGAGAGGAACTCTAGGATTAAGAGTATTTTCTATAGAGAGGAAATTTTGTTTTGTTTTGTTTTTGTCAAATTTCACTGATTGATTCTCAGGTATTTTTGCCAATTAATCACTGAATCACACAGACCACGACTTCTCTGAACAATCGGTAAAATGTATGTGTTACATTGCCAGGACACAAACAGCCTTGGTTTCCTGTTGTTGTTTAAAATTGTTTCCAAACTATGCCATATGTAAATCCTAATAAAAGCAGTCTGGAAAAAGCTGAAGTCTGCAGAAGGCAAAATAACTTAAATGGTGTGAGGATGTGAGTGCCTGAAAATATATCCTCATGCCTTATTAGGAGTTGTTAAGAATTTGCCAACTGTGGTTTAGTCAAATCTTTTCACTCCTGCATTCTGAAATGGTAAGGGGAATGCACTTACTGTCGATGAAAGTCTTCTAGACCATTCCCAGAATTACCATTAGACCTCAAATCACCTTACACTGAAAAAAGTCATACAAGAGCTCATTTGTCTTTGAAAAACAAATATGGAACTCTCTTTGCACAGAAAATTTCTGTAATATCTTTCTAAATTTCTTTTAATTTCAAAAATTGCCATGGTTAAAAAATTTATCAGTAAGTAGCCACCCCACTGGTGCTGAACCAAATGAATGGACCTCCTGTAATTGAACTTACAGAAGGATATGGAGCAGGGTCATGCAGGATGATTAGTCTTATGACCTGCTTCACTAGTGAATACTTACTTTGATTGAGATCACAGATATTATCATAATTATTACCATAACTTTTTTGTGTCCAAATTTCAACTCCTATTACAACATACGCATTTGAACAACTATAGAAAAGTCAATACTGAATCACGGGAAGGTAGAATTTGAACAAAGAAAAAAAATAAAGGGATTAGTTATTGGACTCTTATGGTGCAATAAAAGCCCACTTAGGGCAACTTAGGTGGAGCAGTAGATAGAGCGCAAACCCTGGAATCAAGAGGACCTGAGTTCAAATTTGACCCCAGATACTTACTTAGCTTTGTGACTCTGGGCAAGTCATTTAACCCTATTTGCCTCAGTTTCATCATCTACAAATGAGCTGGAGAAGGAAATGGCAAACCCTTCCAATATCTTTGCCCAGAAAACTCCAAATGGCGTCACAAAGAGTCACCCGTGACTGAAACAACTGAACAAGTGCATTCCCCTTACCATTTCAGAATGCAAAAAAAAAAAAATCCACTTTTCCAACAGATTAGTATAGGGTCCACATGGAACAGAGGTTGCTTTAAAAATGGTGAGATTCTTCAGGTAATCTTATTTGTGAACCATTTTACCTGATTACATTGAATCCTAGAATGTTGCAGAGGACATTCCAGTGACATTCTAAATGACATTCATAATCACTCTAAAGTGTTCAAACTAATTGTCCATGTTGGGGAAGTTGGGGGGAGAGAGGGAGTCAGGGAGCAGATAATAATTGGATGAAAAAATCCTAACTGTCCAGCCTACAAAATATAGCTGGATCAACAACCCATAGAATTGGCTCATTGATACATGAATCTTGGACACACTGTGCATATACAATAAGTCAAGCCCAGAATTCAACAAGAGGAAGAGAATGGGTTGTGCTGCCTCCAGAAAATTCTGCAGGAGTTTTAATGACTCCAAATTTCTCTGTGAAACAAAAGTCCATTGTTTTAACCTCAATATTCTTCTGCTGACATTTACATGGCCATGAATCATGGAATGCTATAGTCTCTGAAGAACTAAAACCCCTAAAGAGGGACACATGATCAGTGAAAGTAGTCAACCTTCTGGAAACCTCAAGGAAACTAAGAATTACCAGGTAGATCCACTAAACTTGGAATCAGGAAATCTATGATCAAATCCAGCCTCTGAAACCAGGTTTTATGTCACTAACCCTATATATAGTTTAATTTTCTCATTTATAAACAATGATTTTATTTGCAAAGTTCTTTTGAGGTTCAATGAGATAATACGTATAAAATGATATATGACTGGCAGCTCTAATGACCTATAGTACAATCAAGAACCTGAAAATAACTGAAAGGGATTGCTAAGACACAAGTACACACACCAATGGTGCAACAGAGGTCAGCCATTTAACACTATGAGAGACATAGAGACTCTTAAAGCCTTTAGCAACTCTCTTAAGATGCTAGATTGCCAAGGAGGTGGTGACTCATCTTTGTTAGGAGGACTTTCCTTATTAGAGCTTTCCCTACACTAAATCACAAGTCCAGTCTATTTCCTATTAGCAAGAGTAGCATTAGTTCTTTATTCTGCCTCTACCATGATCTTTGTGACTTTACATAAACAGTTCAATCTCTTGGCCACTGTTTCCTCAAGCTGAAGTCTTCTGACTTACAATCAGGGCTAAAAATCAAGATTTTAAAATATTTGGGTTATTTGATTTCACCTGAAAAATCTCTTTCTTTTTATATCAAATAGGTTAGGAACAAAGGAAGTAACTGAGAAGTGTCAGTTGACAAGTTATGCAGGAAACAGCAAAAGGCCAGAGATAAAAGCAATACCCCCATCCACCTCAGTAGCAATTAAGAACATCATTAGACTTTCCCTAGCAGGTAACCATTACTCCCAGGTTCAAGGGGTACCTACAAATACCTACTCCTAAAACTATACTTAAGGACGTGCCACTGGTGTGTTTGCCATTAAAAGCTGGCCAACAGACACAATTTCATCTTGTCCAATGGCATTAACTATGATGGCATAGCAAAAAGCAGCTACCAAACTTTCTCTCTCTAAACATGGGGCATAATCTCTCCACAAATGCACTCGACATCTGTAGGAAGAGGTACATATTTTAATTATAATGGTTTTGCAACATATAGGTAAGAAGCACTCACTCATGTCAAAGCAACTCGTGATTCTGGTACTGCAAAATCTCAAAGTAATTTCTCTCCTCTGGGATTACTCTCCGTAGTCTAGTTCTTGATTACCAAAGTTATCTCCCCTATTAGTCCATAGATTACTCTCTTTTATTTTTCCAGGGAGCAGGGTTCATGAAGCTGTTTACTTCCTTGGGTGATTGTCACTGTATGTATCTATCTGGAGTATGCATATCTGCTCCCTCCTGAATGTAAAGTTTCCTACTACTTAAATATCTCTGCTTCAGATCATCTTGGCTAGGGGTAAGGGGGAGGAAGGAGGAAGAGAGGAAAGGAAAAAGATTTCCTCTGTACTAAGAGCAACGCTATCTCAGCCACCTAGTTCTACTTCCACTTTTGGAGCCTGACTTAGAACCACCTATACAATTAGGAACAAAGCCTTTCGTGACACTCAGAGGCATTTAACATGGGTTTTCTGTTCAAGCCAATCACTGGTTGTGCCTTTTGTTTCACTCAAAAGACTTGAACTTGACTCATAGAGGTGTGGATGCAATTTTACAGTTAGCTTAATATACCTTATAGCAACATTAAAACCTCATCTCTGTGACTGAATCCTTTAACTAGAAAACTGGGTTGGGGTGGAGGGAGAATACAGGAATTATAACACCCTTCATATGTACATCTATGTCTTATTTATTTTAGTATCTTCCTCAGCATCTAACAAATGTCCTTGCACTATACTACACACTTAAAAAAAATCTTAGTGGAAGGAAAGTAAGTGCCTTAAAGACAAAGACTGCAGTGTTTCTATCCTGAGAGCCTAACACATAATAAATGCTTAATAAATTATTGTCAATTGATTGATTGACTTGTTGAATTAAAAAATGAATGAATAGATAAGTGAATAATTGATGTTCATCATGATGAACTAAGTAACCAAGAAAATATTAAATTGCCTTCCATTAACTATTGAAAAAATTGCTGAAGTGGGTGATACAATTTAAAAACATACGTTTCATCAACATTTTCAAAGCACGATCAATTAAAGCAGATCAGTTGGAAAAATTCATTTAAATGAAATATGCATTTTAGATTTAGAGTTGGAAAGGACCATAGAGATCATTTAGCATTCCCCTTCCCCAGTTACAGAGGAAGAAACTGTGGGAAATCATTTGCCCGAAGTTACGAAATGCTATCAAGAAACAAAACCAGGATTTGAAACCAGGTCGCCTTACTTGAAACCAGTGATCTTTCCATCCACTACATTGCCTTTGTAATGTGTTACTATGACTAAAACTCTTTATATTATCATTATCCATTACATTGCTTGATTGATTGGGCCTAGACTTCAAGATAAAGGCAGAAACAAATGAACAACAATAACAAAGCAAAACAAACAAAAAAACATGTTTCCATACGATGTGCCACATCAAATGATCCATTCCTTTCAGGCTACAAAATTGAGTATTG
Organism: Pseudocheirus occidentalis; assembly: GCA_028646575.1. Taxonomy (NCBI): domain Eukaryota; kingdom Metazoa; phylum Chordata; class Mammalia; order Diprotodontia; family Pseudocheiridae; genus Pseudocheirus; species Pseudocheirus occidentalis. Next base: position 68,060,548 of record CM053601.1, on the reverse strand, counting down.
AATAGGTTGTTCCAAGGATAAATTTTTGTGACTGATCCCTGTCCTTGAAATTTTGAGTATCTGCTCTCAAACCATTCTGTTTAAACTGCTCTAAGTAATTAGAAATGTGATTGTGATCAACAAATAATCTTAGATTCATTGTTTACTTGAATCACAGAAGCACTAAGATTCTTCAAAAAGGATGTTTCATTTGTGTTAAAGCTTAAATTTAATTTTTCAGTTTCTTTTTCAGTAGAATCTTAGCTTTGGGGTTGCAAGACCTTATTAGAAAACAGAGTCTAACCCATTCTTTTTACAGCTAAGGAGGCTGAAGCCCATAGAGGTTAAGTGATTTTATTCAGCATCATGCAGGTAATAATTAGCAGAGCCAGAATTTTAACCCGGGCTCTCTAATTGTAAATCTAGCATTTCCCCCACTGCACCATGCTTCCTCTCATTCAAGTATAAATCTGAATTATGATTTGTCCCTTCTGCTATCTCCCTCACCTACCTCAAAAACAAAACAACAACAACAACAACAACAACAATAAAACACAAGATAGATTATTGAGATGTGACCTTGGACAAATCACTTATCTTTCTAGTCATCAGTTTTCTCATCTGTAAAATGGGAATGTTATAGTATGTGCTGTACTTACATCATAGGAATGTAAGGGAGGTAGATGATTCTATTGAAAGCACAAAGGGTATTTAAAGAACACCTAGTACACCACCACCACCACCCATTTTACAGATGGAAAAAGTAAATCTTAGAAATGAGAAGTGATCTACTCAAGGTAACAATGATATTAAATTGTAATGCTGGAATTTAAATCTCATTCCAGTATACATGTTATACATGAAATGATCTGTGACTCTAACAGCTCAATACATCAAGGATCTATTACTATGACCTGTTATATAAGTCTTAAGAGAGTTACCTGAGAATGAAAGTGAGTGAATGACTTTCCCTTGGTCAAACAGTGCTTTACTGTCAGATGCAAGACTTGAATCTAGCTCTTCCTAACTTACTACATATTATCCAGTATGCTAAACTATCTCTTGTCATTCTAAAGCACTAGACAAAGGTGAGTTAATATATTTATTATATTGTATCATAATTATTAAAAAGAATTTACCTCATTTAACACTTAGATTATAATTACCTGCAAACAGATGTATATTGTTGATTATAGATGGGGTTTCCTTACATGTATGTTCACAATAAGATCATAGGATCAAGAATTTTAGAGCTGGCAGGAACCTTAAAGACCACTGAGTCCAGCGCAGTGATTTTACAGATGAGGAGGCTGAAGCATAGAGATATTATGTAACCAAGGCTCATTTCTTTTTGTGAACATGAGATGTCAGAGAAGCAGAGTTTTGGTAAAAAGCTAAACAGAAAGGAGTGTGTTGGAGCAAGGAATAAATTAGGAAACAAAACCAAAAGCAAGAAGATTGATCTGCAAAAGAAGATAGGAACCCCGAAAAAACTAGATTTAAAAGGGGGGAGGGGTGTTTTCCAGAGATGTTTAGTAAGACAAGGAGCTGAGTTATCCTACCAAGCAGGAAGGAAGGCTGGAAAGTCAAAGGCTGAACAAAGTCCCCTGCTTCTATCAGTGTCGTGAAAGCTTTGAGATATGTATATATGTAAAAGAAAAAAAAATACACATACGTACAGCTATAGAATGAAAATCTAGTTATTTGGAGTAGCAAAGAATTATCTAGACTACGAAGGCCTGAGCTCAGGAAATGAGTTAACCGAGAGTGAACTTTAACTACATATATGTGTTAATATCTACATGTATAAATATTTGTCACTTAACTACCTATATATAGCTGATGCCTGGAGAATTGGATCCCTCGTTTGTGCCATCTGGCTTCTGACCCTTTAGCTCAGATGAAATTATTTTTTCCAAATGTCTCCAGTGACAAGCTAATCCCCACTCCAGGGACTGTGTAAAGCAGTTGTTCATATTCTCCAACACAGGCTGAGTACATGTGTCTGATCAAATCAAAAGAAACATACATTTATTTAGTACCTACTCTATACAGAGCACTATATAAGGAACTAGGAGATAACAGAAAATTATCTCACCCCAAGGAATCTTCTATAATGGTAGTAAAAGGATGGAGGACCTTGATGTAAAGTCTTCCTGAAATATAAGTAGAATTAAACCAGAAAGATCTGGGTTCAAGCTTCACCTTTGACATTTAATATCTTTGTAACCACTCTGTGCTTTACGTAACCTCATAGCACTTATTTAATAAATTACTGACTCATTGTTATCTGCACTGCTAGAGAGGATACGCACAACAGGAGTTCTGATGCTTTGTGCATTTTGACATGAAGAAAATGAAAAGGCAATGACTACAAGTTAATAACCATGTCCATAATAGGGCTGTGCGGCTGTTTCTTTTCTCAGATTCTATTAACACAGGAAGCTGTTCCTACTGATACTCAAATAAATCGAGGCAACTTAAATATTTGTAGGGTTTTTTTCTGTCCTAAAGAAAGAAGAATGAGTTACTCTCCTCTTCCCCTAATGTGTTACATAAATTTCTCCCCAAAGGTGCCATGATGTGCCTGTTTAGAAATGGACTTACAGAAATCCCAAGAATTTGGGAAATTAAAAAAAAAAAACTCCACCCTTAATTTATGTTAGTAGTCCAGATTTTGGATGTTAAAGGGTCCTCTGGCTCTGAAGCTCAAACAAATTTTGAAATTTCATTTTGTTTATTTTATTTTTGAAATTTTGTCTCTGTATCTACACACATATGCTTATTTCTAAATTAAAAAAAAAAAGTCTTATGTGAAATTTATTTCCCGCTGGTTCAGGCTTCTCTTATTATCTTCTTCCCTAAATCCTGTAAGGAGTAGTCTGCACTAATATTACTACCCTACTTCAAAACTGAGTCTCTCCTTAACCCTTTAATATCTGGCTTCTATCTTCATTAATCAATTGAAATAGCCCTCCCAAAGATAGTTAATGACAAAGTCCAGCAGTCCTCATTCATCCCCCAGACCAATATAGGGTTTTCTCCCAACTCTCCCTAGGGTGGCATAATGGATAGGGTGCCAGACCTGGAGTCAGAAAAACTCATCCTCCTGCGTTCAAATCTGGCCTCAGGCACTTACTAGCTGTGTGACCTTGGGCAAGTTATTTCATGCTGTTTGCCTCAGTTTCCTCATCTGTAAAATAAACTGGAGAGGAAAATAGCAAGTGCCCCAGGATCTTTGCCAAAAAATACCCCACATGGGGTCACATAGAGTTGGACATCACTGATAAATGACTAAACACCCCCTCACCATTTCTCCCTACCTGCAACAATGTTCTGATTACTATCTGTCATTGTCATTGTCATATTTGATTACTATTACTATCACTATTTGCCCAGTCATCAAAGCTGAAATCTTAGAAGTAATTCTTGATTCCTTATCTTTTATTCCTTACCCCATCCCTCACTTCCAAGTCCTATAGGTTTTATGTGTATCTTCTTCTATATCATTGTCGCCATTTCACAATTATCTGGGGACAATAAAATCTCTAATACAATTTTCTGTTAATGGCTTAATTTTTAAATTAGCAATATAATCATCACTTTAAGTTTTGTATGTTTGTTTTTGGACTTTGCCAATAGAATCTCTCCTTTTCATAATCTTCAGCAATATCAAATTATCTGCCTGTTAGACGTTGCTCAGTCTGACAGGCCAACAATTACTGTCTAAAAGCTCTATTCTTTTTCAAAACCCTTCTAAATGATATCCCTGCATCAGCTTTGAACCTTTAATCCAGATTATAGACTGCAGTTAAATGTATCTTCCAAAGGAACTACCATATCCAGTAGTAATACTAAGAATTCTGGTGACTGGGGCAGATTTGTTTGGGGGGCAAGGAATATCCCAAACCATTCAATCCTAGTCTGGTGAAATTCTGCTAGAAGAAGGAATGGTCTAAACCTTGGAAAGTTAAGACCAAGTCCACACTAAATGCCTAAGAGATACATCTCTGAGAAGGAAGGGGACAGAAGGGGGAAAGTGGCACACAGGGCCCAAGTGCTGGGGAAAGACGGTGCTAGAAGAGACACAAGACCCTAATAGTATCACTATATGGTACAAAGCCTAGAAGCTGTTAGATGGCTCAATAGATAGAGCCCTGGGCCCTGAGTCAAGAAGACCTGAGTTCAAATCTGGCCTCAGATGCTATCTATGTGACCCTGGGCAAGTTACTTAACTTCTGATTCCCTTTCTCCACCAGAGAAGGAAATGGCAAACCACTCCAATATCTTTGCCAAGAAAACTCCATGGGCAACATTGGTGCTCTATGGTACACAAGACCGCAAAGAGTCAGACATGGAAGAAGGCTTGAACAACCCAAAACCAGTGAAAGGCTATCTTTTATGTGTATGTAGGTCCACCATAGGAAGGAAACGGGTACCACCTTCCTCTCAGATGGTGATTCCTTTGGGAAAAGCACCCCCCATCATACTGGTAGCTTTGATCAACATTTGTTGAATATATTGAATACTATAAATGGGGGGTTTTTTGGCATGGAAAAAATTGATAATTTTTTGTCTACTTATTTAAGTTGTCTTTAATTAAGGAACTAAGCGCAATATTGTATCATTAAAAAGTTAAATGTTTTGAAAGAGAACCACAGGAAATTCAAATACACAATAGCGCCTTATACTCTGATGAACTTACAGTGGGAAAAATCAAGTCTGTCTCTGAAACTTCAATTTTTTTGCTTAGTGAGGGGTGGGGATAGAAGATAAGAAGCAACAAGATTCAGGACTTCATTTAAAATGACAGTTATTTCAAAAGAATAAAACTGAGCAGAAATCTAAGAAGAAAGCCAGAGGCTATGATTTCAGGTGATTCTAAAGTGGATTGGAGCCACTGGGAAGAAATTGTTAGGTCCATCAGTCATTGTGAGAGTGTAGTCATAGACAAGCATATTTTAAATTGTCTAAATAGATTATACAAAGAAGAATTTCTTTAGCAGAGAAGGTACAAAGCACATGGAAAGACTCTAAACTTGGAGATGACATAGCAATTCCAAAAATTAAACGTTGAGAAGAAAATTAAATTTGAGTTATTTTTTTTTCAGGGACCTTGGAAGCATTTATAATTTCTGTCAGTTTCTTAAAGGGCAAAGATAAAAATGCAAATCTGATGTCTGAATGAATTGGCTTTATAAGATTAGAGAAGGCTTTAGGAAGGAAACAAAAAGGAAGAAAAAGGATTCCCTGTTTACAATTCTTTTATACCTGAATGTCCTTGTTCTGTGACATTCATTGGGATGATACTTTGGAATATTTTAGGGGAAGATTTCATTGATCATTTTCTTTACCCGAAGATCTCTATGAATTAATCTCTGGGAATTGAATCCAAAGAGATAGTTGTGGTCATGTAATAGTTGTGATTAATAGGAGGATTCTGACTTCTTAGATAAAATCTGCAAAGCCTGGGGGAGAACTTTTGAAGGGATTTTCCCCTCCTACCAAAAAAAAAACATGAAAGATATTTTAACTGTTTTTTCTAGAACCTACTAAGAACATAGCACAACCTCATTTTAGGACAAGACTGCTTAAACCCCACGTTTCAATTTTTCTGTCCAAATTGAGGCTAATCTGATTGACTCAGTGGCAAGAATCCAGGTTGGTTAACATGAAGAGACAGTTCTCTACCTCAGTGGAGACATGGGAGTTAACCTGAAACTTTTGGATATTTACATTTTAGTTATTTATATAGAAAGAGAAGAACTATCCCTTCTTCTCCCATTGCCACAGTTGTTGTTTGCTATTCTCTTTGCCATACTATAAAAAATCAGTTAATTGTTTCCAGGTAGCATTAGTTACTAAGAGGAATGGATGTCCTTGGTTAGTTCGGGGATTACAAAATTATTTCCGTTATTGTAGATTAAAAAATACCCGAGGAATTCACAGAATAAAGGAAGGGAAGTCAGGAATTGTAGAATGCTAATTATTTATGTTCATTACCTGGTACCAAGAGAAAAATCTCTAAATTTTTCCCCATCTTGTAAATGGTTCTAGGGCCTTTGGTAAGCAGATAACAGCATATGTTTACCCATATATTCAAGGTGTTCTAAAAGTCTCACACATACACATATGTACATACACACTCACAAATGTCTCAATAATTCATTATATTTGATATTTCCCTTATCTGAGGAGCTCCACTGAGGCAAAAGATTGCAAAACATTCCAGTCAATCAAAATAAAAAAATAAAATACAAGAGAAATCTTGTGCTTTTAAAAATATCAGCATGTTTATGCATAGCAGTTCCCAGATCTCAAAAATAGAAAGCTGGGAAATAGTGATGGAAGTTTGATTGGAAAGAGCCAGGGATAGCGTCAGAGGACCAAAATTCGAATCCTAACTCTGCTGGTTAATACCGGTGTGATCTTAGGCAATCCTAGCCCATAAATATTTATATATAATAATTCACATTCACATAGTACTTTAAAGTTTTGCAAACACATTACATACACAGTTTCATTTTAGCCTCATAATAAATCTGTGATATTGTTACATTACTACCTACTTACACACCAGGCACTGTGCCAGGTGCTGGGGAAACAAACAAACAAGAAATCTCTGCCCTCAAGAAGTTTACATTCTATTAGATCTCTCTATAGCTCTAAATCTATGATCCTAATACCTTAAGACATATAAAATAGAATCTTACCCACATCAGTAGATCCTGACCCAAAAGTGAGTCTGATTTTAGTATTCAAAGAAAAAGGCATATGAGGTTGCCCTGGGAATCCTTACATTAATTTATCCAGAATTTGGGATGAGTTAGATACATATTCATGGTTAAAAAAAAAGTAGGGTATGATGGCCACTTCAGGGACTAGAGATGAGGCTGGACTCCCTTAAAAAGGCAAATGGGTATGCACTTAAATTGTGTCTAAAACCATAGTGTCCATTTTACAAATTAGTGATTATTGAACAGATCACTTTCATTTAAAGAGGCAGAATTTCTCTTACTCTATTATTTCAACCAGCATTTTAGTAGGCTAGATGAGGTAGCTATCTCTTAATAGCAGTTTACGTGTATTACATGAATTTTTTAAAGGTAAATGTTCAGTCACTAATTTTTAGTGTGTTCTCTAGTTTATGTTTAATGTGAAGGAAGTTAAAATGGAATAATTCAAAGTGAAATATTTCCTTAAAATCAATTTTATTAAAGATGGAATCTTTTAAATGATTATCTGCCCCAGCCATTGCAGTAGAATTTAATATTTTAGGTTTTATCTGCCTAGGGAATAATCTTAATACCATGGAGTAATGTGGTAAGAAGAGCTGGCCCAATTTTTATTCATAGATTATTCTTAAGGGATTGGAATCCATTGTAATGAATTATAACTGAAGCTATACTTTTCTCATGTGAAAATAAATGGAGGGGGGGGATGGCCTAGATGACTGGAAAGTTCCTTTCCAACTACTGTAGTCCTACAGTAAGGTGGAATGAGTACTAGATTTGGAGTGTAAAGACCTGGGTCTTTTCAATTCTAGTTCTGATCCTTGCTACCTGTGTGATCTTGGCCAAATCACTCATTCTCTCTGAGTGTCAGTTGCTTTGTCTGTATAATTAGGAGTTTGAAAAAAAAATGACCTCTAAGGTTTCTTCTGTTCTAAAACCTATGTTATATACAGGTAGATTTTTTTTCACTGACTATTTTAATCTATTTTTTTCCCTAATGATTCATTAGAATATCCTTGAGTAAATCCGGAGATTCTTCAATCTTATTCTGTGTTCCTTGACTTATGAGAATGAAGGATTCTTTGTGACAGTAAGCCTATAAAATTTTATAAAAATGGTATCCCTTACTTCCTCTAAGATGGGCATGTTTTACTCTTTTTTCTTTGCTTCTTTCCATAGTATTTTTCTGTCCCTCCACAATCTGCCTACATCTTTTAATTTTTTTTAAAACATCTCCAAATATTAATACAATATAACAATGGCTGAATGCCCTGAGATAGAGAGAAGAATCATGTATACCCTTTTCCTTGTTTCACATGTAAAACATTTATTAATAAGCTATATGTTTGGGGACAGTGCCACACTATTTACATCCTACTTCTCTGTTCCTAGGATCCTGGGAAAGCTTCTTTCTGTTATTATCGTTTAGCTAGCACTTCCAAATATGTGTTTATGTATTAGATTCTTCTTTCCTAGATGAAATACATCTTTATCATTTTACTTTTATTGAGTCTTCTCTTAACCCAGAACTCCAAATGGTCAAGGTCTGGCTACATTTTAATTTATCCTCAAAAATAGCTGTTATCCCAAAATGTAATTATCGTACTCTCCCCTACATCTTCCAAAATGAGTATGAAAGTATGAGTTAGTAATAGGTTTCAGAATAGCGCTTGCTGTGCCCTTCCCAACTTGACCTTGAATCATTAATAGTTGCTCTGTTGCATTTTTAGTCAATTGAGCAGCCATTCTGTTAGCAGCTGGCACCAATGAGGTTTCTAAAAGTTACACAGAGGAAAACATTATGATCCCAGAAGTAGAAATCTCACCATAAGAGAAACAGGACTGCTCATTGCCAGGAAGGCTGCAGTGCTGGGGAAATATGGTAGTAGGCACTTAATCTATAATTATCTGGCTTACCTATGATAATATATTATTAATCATCATTATTATTCTTCTTGTGAGTTTATTTTATACAGAAAATATTTAAGCCTTCACACTGATAATTTATTACCCATATTAAAAACATAGTGCATATTCTTTTGCTGTATTCATCTGAAAAATAGAACCTAAAAAGCATTTTCATACAAAAAGACTGCAATCTGTCTTCCGCACCACACTGCCAAATAATCTCCACTCCTCATAAGGAAAAAGACTTCCTCTATAACCTCTATAATCTGGGTGCTACTCACCTTCCCTTTCCTGGAATCTCTGCATTCCAGTCATGTTGGATTTAACTAACTTTTCCGACAGCTACACATTCCTTTTGCTACCTGTGCATTCATACAAGCAAAGCCCCATTTCTGGAATGCATATCTTCTTCATCTCCTCATCTCATAATATTTTACTTCTATGGTTCAAATCAAATAGCACATCTTTCCCTGATCCACCCAGTTGTTATCTTTCTCTTTCCCTCCGTCAATTATCCTTTTACAGTATTTATTTGGTAAATATTCTATCCATCCAGCCAATGAGACATAAGTTCCACAAGGGCAGGGATAGATTCACTTTTGTCTTTATATTCTCAGTACCAAACACAATACCTGCAATTAATAACTGGGAAATCAATGTTTATTCAATTTATTTGAATTGGATTAAAATACAGTTTCACCTGCTACTGCATACACCTCAGCATATCTCAACTAGAAGTCCTATCAAATTTCTAATTCTATGGTTTCCTCTCTATGATATTTTTTGTCTGATGCAATTGAAGGAAAGAAAAGAAAGTATTCAGGAAACTAACATCTGGCCCTACAGACCATATGTGCTACTAAAATAATAATTGTTGCTATAATAACTGATATTTATAAATTGTAACACACCTCGTAAAGATACACACATATCTCACTGGATCTCACAATAGACAAGTGAAGTAATTACTACAGGTGTTATTGTCTCTATTTTACAGATGAAGAAAATGAGGCTCAGAAAAGTTATGTGATTTTCACAGCAACGGTCAATGCCAATATTTCATCATAGGAAACACCCATGCTGATTCAAGGTCAGCAAGAGAGAGTGAAAATGAGAAAGACAGACAGAGAAAGTGTTTAGAGACACAAACAGGGAACAAAGGGAGATGAGGCATAAGGCTTACTTTTGTCCTTCCCCCTTCTCTGTTTTCTTTTCTTTTTTTTTAGAGGAGAAATCAAATGGGCTCCTTCATTTCCCTCCTCAGAGTAATAGAGTTAAAAGAGAAGTACACTCAGAAGATAAAGAGGCAGAAACAAAGTGCTGGAAGGGACAAGAAGAGACTCTCTAGTCTATCTTTTCACAATCAAATGGATTTCTACCCAAACCATCATGAGTCTCTTGGTTACTCTAAAAGCTTCAGAGGGGAGAAGCGTTCATTTTACTTGGTAACACATCTATTTGTCTCCCTACCTAGACTCAGGCTATTTTCATAGTCATTTAATAACTACTTTATACTATGTCTTTACATACTTATGTGTTAAGTTCTATTCTCCTAACTTCTCATTTTGTCTTTATTGAGTTTAATATACGAGTGTGAAATTGGTCATAATGTTCAAACCACAACTCAAAACTAAGTGCAGAGAAGGTTGATCCCCATTAGTAAGAGGTGATGAATTCTTTGACCATGGCAACCCAGGAAATGTATATATATGCAAATCTCATATTTTCCACTCTGATTACAGACTTGTACACGTTTATGCATTTGAATATTTGTTTCTATAACAACATTGATGCATTACTAGATAAATAACCTTCAGGAAGGCAATAATAAAAAGAGCTCACAGGCACACTGAGGAGCAATGTGGTATAATTGAAACGTACTGACTGGTTCAAATTCTGCCTCTATAGCTTGCTCCTTATCAGATCATGAATAAATCATTTAACTTCCTTGGGACTCAGTTTCCTCAACTGCAAAAAGAGGAGACTGGTTTAGACAGCCTCCAAGGACCCTTCAAACTCTAAATTTATGGTCCTTCCTATGACATCTCTGAAAGGCTATATGTCTTCACTGAGAAGCTATATACATAAAGAGCTCCACTGAAAAAGACAGAGAGGGGAGAGAGACAGAGAGAGTCAGAGACAGAGACAGAGAGAGAGAACCAATGAAAGTTTCATGGAGTTTTAGAGTCAGAAGGAACATGAGAGAGAAGTAGCATAATTCCCTCATTCTATAGATAACATAACCTTTGGAGAGAAACCATACCTCAAATACTATTTTTTTTCTTTATATGCAAACATACTATCAGTCTCTTCTAAGGCCAATCCCTAGAATAACAGTTTTAGTTTATATGAAGTTATGGCTCCATAGTTCCGTGATATCTTTGGTATGAGGTTCTCTTTCCACTGCTAGTGTTCTGAACCGCAGTGCTTCCACCACAATTTCAGCCTGTGCTATTCTTATCCAAGTCTTTCCAATTATCCCCCTTAAAAATAAAGAGCTATATCAGTTAAGTTCAATGAAACATGCATTAAATGCCTACTGCACTCAGATTCTGTGACTCTGTGCGTTTCTGTGTGTGGGTGTGTGTGGGGGGTGTGGGGGTGTGGGTGGGAGGGTGGGTGTGTATGGGTGTGTGTGGGGGGGTGAGTGGGTGTGTGTGTGTGTGTGAGTGTGTATTTCCCTCTAGGGACTGTGTATCTGTCTTCTCATAGCATATATTCCATATAACCTATCTTACTTTTCCTAAGGTTCAGATTCAACCTGTATTCTCCAAAACTATATGCTAAGGAAGCAATCATTGCTTCTTATTTATTTACATTAAAATCCTGATAATATCTGTCAGTAATGTGGATTTTGGTCTTGACATCCACTTTATAAAAATGTTACACTATATTTTAGGATGATTTATGACTAATATCAGGGAAGAAGAGATGGTTGATTTGATTTATTTACAGCTTGTATGCCCCAGACTAAAGGGCAGATGAATAAAGGTGACATTCTAGGTGACATTCAATCAACTATACTAACATGAGGAAATAGTCGAGAAAATACTGCCGAGCCTTTATGTAATAGTTAGATATAATATTCCAGAGTTAACATAGAATAATGAGTCTGGCCATCAAGTCAGGATGACCTGGGTCCAGATACTCCATGATATGTCTTGGCTTGGCGGCTCTCAGTAGTCATTTATTTTCTCACCACCCCAAGAAATTTTTTAAGAATAAAAGTTTTCCAGGAGATGCTGATTTGAATCAGTCAAGGGAGTTAATGCACTGATGAAATAATTCTGGGCCAAATAAAATTACAAGCAATAATATTGTCTTAGCTTTTTGTATCTAATATGATATTACCTTTAAAAATACCTGAAGACAAAGAAAATCCTAATTTTATATGAGTGTCACCATATATAACATAACGGATGGGAGGAGTACAGAGTAGTGGGGAGAAAGTCAGACAGGAAGACTTAGATTCAAGTCCCACCTCTGAAATGTGATTCTGAGCAAATCATTTAACCATTCAGTTAGGCAACTCTCTAAGAATATAAGGTGTAGACATGTTGTCAATTTGCCCTTAGTTTCCTATATCTTTGAAATCACAGGTCCAGGTCCTATCCCTATTCTCTAGTAATTATGATGGACAAACACTATATAAAACTGGATCCACTTCTAAAATTCTAACTTCTGTTACATCAAGTAAAGAAAGAATTAAAAAAATGACACAGTAGGCAATTAATAATTTGTTGTCATTACGTGTCTGCAACCAGGGCAACTGTTAAGAGTCTTGGATGTAGGGGTGGCTGGATGGCGCAATGAATAGAGCACCAGCCCTGGATTCAGGAGGACCTGAGTTCAAATCCGGCCTCAGACACTTAACACAAAAACTAGCCGTATGACCTTGGGCAAGTCACTTAACCCAAATTGGCCTCCAAAAAAAAAGTAAAAAAAAAAAAGAGTCTTGGATGTACAACTAAATACTGAGGTTAAACTCCTAATTTCTTGGTAAATAGGAACCTACCTATTAATGTCATTACCTAAGCATGGGGGATCACAACCTCAAAATGACAAGTAAAACAAAACAATAATTAATCTTAGGACCAAATGGCTAAACAGAAGCCCAATGCCTGATTTGGCTAAGCTTCACATATATCATTTTGATATGTTATCAGTTCCTTTTTATAAAGCAGCTATAAATTAAATAAAGAAACCATTCAGTTAAGAATACTTGTCAATGCAAACAGAGTCTACATTTTCTTCATTGATGTTAGCTAATTCAAGATACGCATATATACATATATACACACTTATATATGGATCTAGCTAGATATATGTAGCTAAATAAATGTGTTGATATATATGTACATATATACATTTATATTTTAAATATACACATAGTTATCAGGAATGTATAATATATGTATATATGTACATATATATCACTAATTAAATAACAAAATTATGTTTTTAGTCCATTATTGAAGCCAAAGCTTTGAAAACAGTGATTATTCATTTAAATTACACATCCTGCCTTAAATTCCTATATAAACTTTCAAAGAATTATATAAATTTTCTTTCTTTAATCTATATGTCTTTTATAACCTTATGACTCACATTAATATTTAATCTACACATCTTTGGAGGCCAAAAGAGTCCTAGGAAATAGCAAAAGTTGGTGAGTAAATAAAATAAAACCCATGTGATGAAATCTTTCAACCTCTGGTTCTCATATTTTTTTTCTATCTTGTCACCTCAGATATCTAAGTAAATGACAAGCATCACCTTTATAGGTATGTATATGCTACTCTGTTGTCTTAAATGCCTATAACTTGTCACCAGACTTCAGAAAGGCAACTTTGGTTGTCAGAGGGAGCCCTTTAGTATCCCTTTTACATAAACTACAGAGGGCTCACATAGGACTTGTGGTCTGGATCAACAAAGTTGTGCAGTGAATACGGAGTTGAGTTTCAAATTAGGAAGACTCTTCTTCTTAAATTCAAATCCAGTCTCAGATATTTACTAGCTTTGTGATCATGGGCAAATCACTTAATTCTGTTTGCCTTGGGTTCCTCATCTATAAAAATGAACCGGAGAAGGAAATGTCAAACCACTCCAGTATTCCCAGGAAACCCCAAAAGGTGTATGTGGTTGAAAAACTACTAAACAAACTTTGAGAAAGGTTGCATTCACCTGCCACATTGTTTTCTGTATTTTCCTTCCATTTCATTCAATATCCAATTCATTCATTGTCCTTCAACCCAAAAAGGTTTTTTTTTTTCTTGGCCCATGCACCTCTCACACAGGATTTACATTCTTTGGCAGTGAGAACTCCTACTAAAGCAGATCCCAACCTATCTTCAACTTAATGAAGAAATTTCAGAGTCTAAAACTCAGTAAGTTGAAATGACTTGCCTAGAATCACGAAGCTAAGAAATACCAGAGGTAGTACTTGAACCTAGGTCTTCCTGACACTAAGTCTACCCTGCCCACAATGCCATGCTGCCTCCTTATCAGTGTATATTACCTAAGAGGATGCCACACAAATTCCATCACAAATCCTGAAACATCCTTCCATACATACACTTCATCCACCCAAAAAGAATCTTGCACAAAAAAGAATTAAGCAATATTTAATAATGTTATGAGACCCAAAAGTGTCACTTCAGCCTGCTATACAAAATCTTCATGAATTAATTCATTTGTGGACTCAGAATTCTTCTGTATGATGCATCAAGGACATAATCACCTGGTGTTACAGTTTTCTTTGAATTATCCTTTTATTCCCACTTTAATTGAGAATCTTCTTTGGTAAGAATCAAATGAGGGTCAGAATGTCAATGTGTATTTATTTCCAATATACAAAACAAGAAAGAGGATGGAAATGATCTGCAACATAAAATAAGGAATATACAAATATTATTGCAAGATAATGTCTAGAATATTAAAACGCAGGGTATGAGAAATGATACCCCTTGATAGCAAATCTAGAGATGCCTATAAAAGAGAGAGGTGGGAAAAGAAAAATGATCAAGTATATAAACAGCGTTTATCAGTTAGATCTTCTCTCTTTAGTCTATAATTTTGTGCCACCATGCTCGGCATAAGTTTGTACCAATCCTTTATCTCTATGGGTAAGAGTATGAGTAAAAACATGACATGCAATGAAATGAAATGGCTGCTCATATTAACTTTTTGGAATAGACAAAGAAAACTAATAAATATAATGAGACAAAACAATAGCAATCTCTTATTTAGAAAGAGCCATCTGAAAATAAACACACAAACAAACAAATCAAACAAAACAGGAACAAACTAGGAAAACTAGGGAATGTGAAAGATCTTTGATTTCTGTGACTTCATCAGCACGTGGAGCTTTTGGTATGGAAACTCCATCAACTAAGGCAGATCCTGTCTATTGAATTAGTTTTCTATTAAGTTACCTGTCTATGAGATTACTTTTCTATGATTCAGTCCTAGGGAGTGTCTTGAGGCACGGAGATGCTTGCCCAGAGTGACAGAGCTAGTAACTCTAAAAGCCAGTGTTAGAACTCACATCATTTGCTTCATAGACCAACTTATATAACATTAGATTTATAGTACAAAGAAGTAAAAGAGAACTAAATGTGACACAATTTTGAAAGAGTTGAGGAATAGAGAACAAAAAAGTAAATCTTTTTTTTTAGAATTTGAAATAGGGGCCCAAAAGAAAATGTATGCTTATTGAATTGAATTTTATTAAACCGGAAAGATAATAATACTGAAGTCCTAACAAAGTCAAGAGAATACTCTAAAGCACTATGATTAAAACTGATTTAAATATTATTGAAGAATCTATGTTCAGCATTTCTATAGTTCTGTTATTCAAAATCTTGATATAAGAAAACTAATTCAGAAACAGACATAAATAGCAACTAAAAAAGGAAATTTCTACCAGTCAGGGATTGTATATAATGAGAGGGAAAGGAAAGCCTCAGAAATGAATGCATCACCCCATCAGCATGTAATATGGGTTGAATGATGTGTCTCCTTTTAGGAATCCAAAATAAATGAGGAGAAATGGGGCTGGTAGTTGCATACTCTGTGAGAAAATGTTCACAATTAAATTACTGGAATTTGTGCTGTACAAAATGATGCAATGGATCGTTTTAGAGAAACTTAGATCTGTATCAATTGATGTAGAGAGAATTGAGGAGAGTCAGGAGAACAATTTGTACAATAACAATAACACGTAAAGACAACTTTGAGTGACTTGTGAACAACAGTAATCAATGTGATAACTATAATTTTAGAAGACAAAAAATGAAGGAAACCACACCCTTTGATGAAGAGGTGATGAATTAAAAATGCAAAATACATATTTTGATCATAGCCAATGTGGGAACTTGTTTTGTGTGAACACACATATTTGTTACAAGGGCTAGGTTAGTCTTTTTTTTTTCTTTTAATAAATGGGCTAATGGTGGGATGATGCAGAAAAAGAGGAAAATGGGATGGAGTAGGGAAGGAAGGAAGGAAAGAAGGAAGGAAGGAAGGAAGGAAGGAAGGAAGGAAGGAAGGAAGGAAGGAAGGAAAGAATGGGGATAATTGTATCTTTTTAAATGCAGAAAGGATAAAAGAATAAAGGCAAGAAAGAAACATAGTTAAGTAAGACAACTACAGGTTAAACGTGTATAATCCTTTTGTTTTCTCTACTACTACCACACACACACACACACATACACACACACACACACACACGAAAATACCCATTTTAGAGTATTTGTTAATTTCAGAATGAAACTGAAATACAAAAAAGTTAGTAACGTGTGTGTAGGTACGTGTATGTTTAATATGTTGCTAACTACTGTAATATAATTAGCTTCCTTTGCAATACTATATATTTGATTTAATGCATTTAAAAACATTATTCTGAGAAGGGATCCATAGTGAATCACTGGATGACTACTAAAGGTACTCATAACAATAAATTTAAAAAAAAAGCATTTAGGCTCTCTTCTCTAAGTTAGGTCAAATGGGTTGACAAATAAAAATGAAGTTAACATCATTCTGTAATCTTAAATAGTGTTTGAAAATTATAAAGATAGAAAACTGGTGAAAAGAAAAATTGGTGCTTTTCTCTATGAGATAGAAAGGGATTGGTTGTGTTATTTAACCAGCTAACTTTAAAATATTATCTACAGATATAAGGAGAGGTAACTTTGCATTGGCTAAAACAGAAAAAAAAAGTCCGCTAGTTACTATAATTTCATCTTTCTTTGATAACATTAGGGGAAACTTTGGGATTATTCCTTCCCTAGGATTATAATTAGCAGCATCAATAATCATTATACAATTCTAAAGATAAGAGAAGGTAGAGGAGATTGACTGGAAATTATACTAATTCTTTTACTGGTATTTGTCTTCTATAAAAGTAGAATGCATGAATAAATTCAATTATCTGATTTTTTTGGGTTTAAATTTTGGGTTAAGAGAATTTACTGTAGACTGCATGGCAATCATACTGTTAATGTCAAATATGATTTGGTTCTGATAAATAAACTTTTTCAAGGAGGAAGATTGCCATTATTATGAATTAGGATACATTCTTACAAAGAATAGAAACAGAACTAAAATTTTAGAAGCATGGAGAAACTATGAGAAAAAAGAGAGAGAACTGAACAAAAAAAAGATTTTTTAAAAACTTGAGCATTTGCCTTAAAAAAAAGTACAAGAAGCAAATGTTCATTTAACAAAACATAACACATATCCAGAAAACAAGAAACAGTGCCTGGCACATAGTAGGCTCTTAATAAATAAGCACTTTATAAATTTGCTTGAATTGAAATATCCAATAACCCAATTTAATTACTGATTTTTTAAAAAGGAAAGCATATGATAGAAGGATGCAAAGAGCACAAAGAGCAGTATTCTATTTTTGATATGATAAGCAAATGACCATCAAAAAGCAAATATCATAGTACAATGAATAAATGGCATTAGACAATGTAATTCCCTTTTATATTGGGTATGCTATCAGTATCAGACTCTATACTCTTATTATGTTCTAAGAACTAAAAATGTAAAAGAAGGGACTCAAAAGAGACATGTAGAACAACTAAAAACTTGGAAAATAAGATCCATTAAAGTAGAATAATTATTGACTTTGAAAAGGGTCTAATATGTTTGCTTCCAGTAAGCTGTATATTTGAATAAAGGAACAGTGATAGGGAGAGGGGACATAACGTGTAGGGAGAGCTATACTAACCCTGCTCATTATGTGCATGTGAGCGTAAAGTTTTCTCAAGCTTTTGATAAATACAAGAGTGGCAGCAGATTCCCCCTAGATTGCCCCTTCTAGTTCTATGAGTCTACAAAGAAAGCAATAGATTATTCTTTTTCACACACACACAAACACACACAAATACAGTTATTCTCATCAAAACTTCTAAGTTATTTTGATTAAATAAGACATATAGTTGTTGTCTTTTATCAAAGAAACAGAATTTTCTTAGCACAATTTGATTTGGTCAGGTCCATGTTACTGCTTAGCATAAATTCTTATGAGAAGAATTTTTGGTTTTGCCTAGGAAATTTTCAAATGTTAAAATAAAATCTGCAAAATTCAGCTATTTCAAGCTGAAAAATTTTGCCAAGAATTACATTTAATTTGACTCACTTATTTTACACATAATTTCCACAAAGTTTAGAGAAATAAAATGAGTTGTGTAAGTTCCTGCAGCTCAAAGACATAAAGAATGTTTAAAGCCAGAGAAAACCTTAGAAATCATCTAGTTCCATCCCCTTCATTTCAGGAGTATGTTCTGACAAAAACAGAAAATAGAGTGATTCTTGTTTCTTGAACTTTGGACACCGTAACTGCACCTAAATTGTATTAAATTTTGTCGTTGTCAATGTTGTTGCTGTTGTTCTTTTTGTTTTTTGTTTTTTGTCCTGAGTAGCATCATTTCACTGTGAACATTTAACAAGCTTGTGATCTGCTAAAAACCCTCAGACCTTTTTCATATTTAAAAAAAGTGTCTCCTTTATCCTATAGTTCTATAATGTATTTTTAACCAAACTTCAGAACTTGATACACATCTCTACTAAAGATTATATTTTTACAGAATCACAGACTCTGAAATTTGACAGCCTCTGAGGATA
The DNA here is from genome assembly GCA_028646575.1 of Pseudocheirus occidentalis. Classification (NCBI taxonomy): domain Eukaryota; kingdom Metazoa; phylum Chordata; class Mammalia; order Diprotodontia; family Pseudocheiridae; genus Pseudocheirus; species Pseudocheirus occidentalis. The sequence continues at coordinate 68,041,793 of CM053601.1, read as the reverse complement.
TTGAGTCCCATTATTAGACCAAACTGTTCTCTACAACATCCTCACTGTGGTCATCTAGCATTGTTGCTGTTGTTATTGTCATTCAAAAACTGTCATCTTTTCAATGGACTTGGATAGAAATAGTCCAGGGAAAAGTTGCTATTATTTTATATTTATTGTTCTGTAGACTATTGAACATGTGGTAGTGGTAGTGGTGATGGTGGTGGGAATCACTGCTTTTGTAGTTGAATAAAAGCATTAGAATATGAACTCTTCTTCTACAGGTTTATTGCAAGTATCTTGGTTATTACTATCATCATAATCATAATTGCTATTATATTCACCACCATTAAAATCTTTTAGATTTTAGATGTAACTTTGATCCCTCTATATTCCACATTCAACTATTTTCCACTCTACCCACTTTTTTTGTTGTTGTTGCTAAACAAGCCAAGACAATTACTTTAATGGCAGAACCAGGTCTAGAATTCAAGAATTCTAGCTGCCAGTCTACTTTCCTTTCCAGGCTCTCATTAGTATTGCCTCAAATAAAATATTCTTTACAGTCACTTCCTACATCTTTGACATCTCACTCTCCTTAGCTTCAGTGAGAGGTTTACATACAATTAACACTGTTCCAAATAATTTCTTCACTTTCTTCAATTCTGTTGTGTCCAGGATCTATAGGAGTGAATCCCAACTCTGTTACCTAGTCTCTGTACAATTTTGGGTAAGCCACTTCATCCTCCTGGTCTTCATCTATAAAAGTTTCCTCATCTTTAAAAGAAGAGAGCTGAACCAAATCATATCTGCTGTTTCCTCCAGCACTAAATCCTATCATGCCTGATTGCTTTTTAAAGGAAAAGTTGCACTTTAAAGGCTATGTGGTTATAACAGAGAAATTTTGGTTCTATATGATTGTAGGAAATCTTATTAATGAAGGGTATTTTATCCAATGTATTCTTTCCAAATTACATCTTTTGATAATTTCATCCCTGTCCTTAAATTAATACTGCTAAACTGTGAGAACATTTCAGCTCCCAAACCACCACCACATTATTTTGAGTAGTAAAACATTTTAAACCGTATACTGTCCATGCATAATCTAAATCTTTCAAATTCTTCTGGGTGAAATCAAAATCATTTTTAAAGCAGATTTTCGTTATCTTGCTCCTTATATTTCACGTTTGCCATATGGTATATTTAGAGTCATGTTTGATATTCTATGTTTTTACACTGAAATTAATATTTACTTTAAAAGAACAAAGGTAAAGATTTATTTTTATTTTTCCCTTTACTGTACAGCAGTAAGAAAATGATGTCCGTGGGAAAAATATAATTCAAATTCATTATGCTTTTACAGTGAATCTAATCCATCATCATTTGGTGAAAAACCTATCTAAATATTGTACACCTAAATATAAATATTATAAACCCATCTAAATATTTTTTATTCCTTTTCTATTTGGGAATCAATTTTCACTGAACCTAGATATTAATCTTTATATCCTTATTTTATGACAATTGGAAAATTGTTGAATTGAGACTTGAGACCAAAAACCTTTTCGGGAGTTTCTTATGAGTAGCTGGAAAATGCTGATTAAGGAATTCAAAATCACCCACTAGCTGGTCACAAGAAGGCAAAACATCACAGCATAGAATATGCATTCTAAATCTTTTATCCTGTACATCATATATATATATAACTTTCAATGGCTTTAAGGTATCTGACAAAATTTTAAAATATCGCTTTTTTACAAAGAAAATCATGTGCCTAAACACCTAGTTTTTTTTTAATATACAGGTGAATTCTGTATGCGATCAAATTTAAATGATAATTTGGATTTACATTTTAATGCTATACAAAGGAAAATCAACTTCCTGTAGTCAATGAAAAAAAATTCTTACTACTATACTCAAAACTTTACCATACAAATTAATTATGTCATTAGTGTCCATTTTCAAGTTCTTTTTTAAAGAAGTGAAAAAAAAATTGTCTTGTATTAGCCTTATAGTAAACTCCTCTGTTGCATATTTAAAGCCTATTCGCAAGCCGGCTCCAATCTGTCTGAAGCCTAGACTTATTTCACATTGGTCTGTATCACACAGTCTGTTCCTGAGAATCTTGCAACTTCCTATAAATAGGTTTCCATCACCTACCTCTGTGTCTTTTTTCTTTCCTCACACCAACCTTCTGGAATCCTTTACTCCCTTAAAGACAGCTCAAGGGTTATCTGTTACCTAAGGTTTTTTCCTCTATTACCTAACGTTTTGCCCTACTATTAGTGCTTAAACACACACACACACACACACACACACACACACACACACAGCTTCTAGAGGGAGGGCAGGGGCTGCTGCGAAATGAAGATAAAGATAAGAGATATAGAAATAGAGATACCTATTATTGTTCCTAGCACAAGGCTGGTGAGTACTTTAGAAATTTTTTGATGAAAATGAATTGGATAATAGCTTTAATTACAATGTTTCACTTGCTATTTTTAAGACTATGTACATTTTTTTTTCATTCTGGACCTGGAATTTCATTGCTATAGTTGAGGAAGATCACTCCACCAATATAGATTGAGACCTTTTCTGCAATTTATTGTTTTAGAGGGCTGCTCAAGGGTTCGTAGAGGTTAAAGAGACTTCCTATAGTCACACAGCATGTAGGTGTCAGAGGGAATATAACTATGTATTAAAAACATAATCCCAATAATAACTGTGCTCAAGAATTATTTTAGATAAAGGTCAAGTTATTTTTCATATTCACTCTTCATATTAAATCTGAATAGCAGTACTACATGAGAGATACACTTGAGTTCTTAGATGGTACTGAGCAGTAGAACAGAAAGAACTTTGGGTAAATAGGCAACTAAGACTACATTATGGGAAGTGGGAACAGAGAAAGATGGATGGTGGGGCTCTCTCCTTGTCTGTTGCATCCTCATTTCACCTCATATTGTGAAGCCCAGACAATCTGATGTGCCAGAGTCTGGCTAAGAGATGGACCTGATGTTCTTTTGTGGTGGACAAAAAGAAACTCTTGCTATATTTAATTTACTTCTTCCTAACAAAGTGATTGATGTATTTTGGCTTCCAAAACACTTAGCACCTTTCACAATTACTAAAATTAAGGCTTCAAAGAGAAAACTGTCTTCCATACTTCAAATGCTTATCAATTAAAGAGAAACTAACATTAAGTCAGATGATGACTTAAAGAATTTCTAAAATGTTAAGGTTTCTTTCATCATCTAAAAAGCACACATGGAATCTAATCATAAAATTAAGAAAAAATAACTGGTATGATTTGCACTATAAATTTTAAATTCCAACTCATCCAGGGCTAGAAAGCCTTTGTGCCTGTTGTTACCTTCAAAACATGTGGTAAGAACAATTTGCTAAGCAAAAATATTTCAAAGGATGGTCAAAGGCCATGTGTACTTACTTGGAAAGATGTTTTTAAATGTTCCATTTTATGTCATTTGAGTTCCCCTCCAAAAACCCTTTAAAAAATCTAATCAAATTCTTTAATTCATACGTTTAGTGTGAGCACAGGAACACAAGATTTTACACTGTCTAGAGGTTTAGTTAAGTTTAGTTTTTGTTTTGCTTTTTTTTATCAAATAACATACAAAGACCAGTTTTCATTTTGTCCACCACAAGCTACATCCTGTGACTGAATTAATATTATAGCATTTCCTCTTGTATTGTTTGAACTGTCATGGCTTTATCAGGGGTTCTTAATCTGGAATATAATCTCATTTGTTTTTAATATTTTGTTAACTATTTCTATATAACTGGTTTTCTTTGTATATCAATGTATTTATTTTGTTTAAAAACATTATTCTGAGAAGGGATTCATAGAATTTGATAAATGGCTAAATGGGTCCATGATGCAAAGCCAATGTTAAGAACTCTGCATCTATATTTCTTGTAGTTTACCAAAAGATTAAATAATAGGAAATTATGTTATACTTATGTAATACTCTTATGTTATACTACTCTGCATAATAAAAAATAGGAAAGTCTATGTTTAAATTGAAGATATCTTAATATCCAATAATAACAAAAGAAAAATGTATTCTAAATTATATTTATGTAACTATGATAATAATCAGATGAAAGACTGTATCTTCTTAATCTACGATGAAATTAGAGAACAAAAACCGTTTGACTCAATATCTTGAGTTCTTTGTGTCTCAAATAACTATTGATATCATCATCATTCATATAAATCTGCTTTATAGGGAAATTATCATCAAAATGAATCATTATCTTGCTGATCAAATGATATATTTCATTACTAAGCCAAAATACAAACTACTAAAAATTTAAAAATCTACAAAATAACATTGTTTGAAATTTTATTTTATTTTGAACTTGACTTGTGATTTTATTGGAAACTTTCTTTATAAATTCAACAAGGTTAAGTGACTTGAGAAGGGTCATCCAGAGTCAATAGGTGTCAGAGATCATTCAGACTCCATTAAGGCCATGGCCACCCATCCATCCTGCTAAGCTATCTCTAATTGTTGAAATTTCAAATGTTCTGAGCAGCCCAGGAAATGAATAACAGAAATTTATGTAGGGCAGTGAACTGGATTGAATCAATTTAACTATTAATCAAATTTCATATTACTCATATGAATACAGTTATTGTATTATTATATATTAAGAGACAACACAAAGGTTAAACTTGGCTTGAGTAAGTAGTGATCATTGAGTCCAAATATGCCATGTATTTTGTTAGACTTTCCAAACGTGTGATACTAATAGTTGACCATCTGATATAAAAACTGGCCTCAGTGACTCTGAATAGAAAAGTAACAAGAGACACCCCCCTTGACAGTTACAGGGAGTCTTCTGGTTTCCCTATCAATGTTCAAACTAGAAAACCCCCATGTCTTTTGCCAGTTCTTTATTTTAGACAGTGGTAGACTTGAAGGATGAAATCTAATGACCTTTTGTTGTCTAATTTCATAACAGACGAGGAGGACAAAGTTTTCTTTTTCTTTCTCTAAATTCTAAGATTTTTTCTTCTTCCATGTCATCTGAGCTTTCTTAAAAAGAACTTGTTTCTTTAAGAAATCGGCCCTTATATTTCTGACTTCTAATTATGGGACATCCTTCCAATGGAAGATAGTTAGTGACTCTACCAAGTAAGGGAATTCTCATGGAAAGAACTGGTTCTCTATGGAAAAAAAATGTCATCACCTTTTCATCAAGGAGTTAAAGGTTTTATTTTCCTGAAATAATATTTCATGTACACTTGACCAAGACACTTGACTTTCCTATGACATTTATCCATTAGCTAAAAGGAAGTAATGATATAACCTGCTTTTTTCCTTCTCTGACAATGGATGTTTTTGGGAGCAAATGGATTCTATGTGTAAAGTGATTCAAAATCCTTAGATGAAAGCTGACATTTAAGCAAGGGGAATTTTTACTTTCCATGGTCCAACTAGAAAATACTACACGTAGAGAATAGTCCTTAGAATCACAGAACTAAGTATGATTTTAAAAACATTTCAAAGACAGGAGAACTCCAAGGAATACATGGATGACTTTCCTATACCCACTTATTCCCAATCACAATACTTCCTAAGTGCTGACCATAATCAGAGACTTGTCTTCACATCAATGCTAAGGAGTTACTTAGGATAGATAAAAAATATATCTTTGGAAAAGCCAAAAATACTAGCACCTAGAGGATGAATTATTCTTCCTCAACCTCCCCAAAGTGACCCAAGGTGACTAATATCATTATAAAAGGATGAAAATAGCTCAATTGTAAGAAAGGAGACAAGAGCCACCAAACAATTAAAATGTTAATATAAACATTCCTTTACCTTAATTCACTCCTTCAAAAGCATGAGCATAAACAAGCATGAAAGTAATTTCCAAAACGAGCGTGAAAAGCATTTGGAGACCTCTTCTTTGACAAAACTACAAAGTATGCTTCTATGGATGGATGCTAGCTTTTGTATGATTCTATTGTATCCTATTAGCCGAAACCCATCTTTCTGATCATTTTCTTCTTCAGTGGCACCTGAATATAAGAAGAGTCACTTTTCTCCACTGTCTCTGAAAAATCTACATTAATTTACTGAGCAGAAAGGAAGGTCAAGCTGTATTTCTTTAAAGGGAACAATTTCATGTGGCCTTTGGCTTAGTACTTACTCAAATATGGTGGTTTGTAAGGCGCTCGTGTATTAGACAGCAGTCCATCCAGCTCCTTCCTCTCCAGAGTGCTGTGAAGGGCCTTCTCTTTACCAAAGGTGGAGAAAGACCTCTCTGCCCCAGGCTGGGCTTCTGGGGTTTCAAACACTTCAGTATCTGGCACAGAGTCCATCCCAGGAACATGCAGATTGCTGCGGTAATCTGCTGCCTGGCGTCCATCTGAGGGGACAAAGGAAGGCATCCAGCATCGATCCGAGTGGCCCAAAGCTTTACACTCCTCAGTACAATTGGAGAAGAGATCCATGCCTACAAGCAGGAAAAAGACACAAACTGTAGAGAGGAGTTTCAGTATCACCCATGGCCCTGAGGGAGGTACTAGAACAAAGGCAGAAGACAGAGGAAGTGGTAGAGTCCTTTCCTTAAGGTATCTGAGAAAAGTAACAGGATTGACACTATTCAGAACAAGCATAGTAGTTATCAGATTTGGGAGGTGAGGTGGGGACTAGAACCCTCACAATACTCTGTGAAATGTCAGACTGAAGTAACTCAGATGAAAGACCTTTTTAAACTTTTAAATGATGATTACTGAACATTATTTTCTACAATATTTTTAATGGGTAGGGGGAGAAATTTAAAACAGAGATCTATTGAGTTTTTTAAAGTATATTCTGAAATGCCGATGTGGAACAAAATGAGAACCCTACTGGTAAATCAGGAAAATTAACATGCCTTGGTCATCTGAAATGTCTAAATGAAATTAATTTTCTTAACAGGGGAAAAATCCATTTTTAACATCTATTCAATAACTCTTTAAGAGGTTGTTCTTGATGACACTGTAGTAGTCCTTATTATCACTAACTAATTACAACTCACTACCTGGAAAGAATCCTATTGTAATTATTGTAATTAGTGACCCTCGATAGTAAAAGTACAGAGTGACCCAGCTGTAGATCCTATTGACAAATGGGTTACTACCTGTTCTATACCTGCAACCATTGTTCTAGTCAACCCAATGCTGTTTATTTACAAATATTTTAATGCTATTGAAGTTTCAAATGAAAATACCCTTCCTGTGAACTTTCTTTCAATGGCATAACACCAAATAGTTTCTATTCCAGAGTCCAGTAAACACATGAGATTACTTAATGGGAGATCTAAATTGGGGGTTGGGGGAATGAAGATTTTGCCCAGGGTCAAATTTAGAGGACAGGCACATCAATGCGGGTTGGTATATAGCTATCAATTAACTTTAGTTAAAAAATGGGCATCTCCCAGACCAGTTGTGGTAAGTTCCTCTCCTGCCTTGCCCTACCTATCCCCACTTCATCCTGAACAAAGTGTCATGTTCTATGTCCACATACAATTTGTGGTACTTGCCTCACCAGGAAAAATTCCTATCTGTGTTTCTGATAGTATAGAATTTATCATTTAACTCCTAATTTATAATGACAAAGGAAAATCCATTTCAGTTTCTGTTAATTGTGGATGAGCATTTATGAAATATGTTTAAGAACTCACTTTTAGTTATAAAAATCTTATAATTCCCACATAGGGAATAATGGAATGCAGTCTACTTTTTAAAAAAATGAAAATAACAAGAAAACTATATGAAAGCAAAATAAAGGTTTAGTTTAAATGATTACATGATTGTCTTTAATTAATTAGTCAGGTATTGACAAACCTAAGCTCCTGAGCCATCATCATCATTATTATTATTATTATTTAAAATTCTAGCCTATCTTTCATTATAAATTGCTTCATACAGGAAACAGGTATTATCTTGCACTATAGAAAAACACTTTTTTTTTCCCTCACAGAAATACAGAACTCTTCTGTATTATCCACAAGTACTCAGGAGATAAGAGCAGTTATTTAGGTAAATGGTTTTTTAAAAGGAAGAAAATCCAGGGTTCTTATCACTTATTAATCTCACTTTATAATGGCTTTTTTATTTTAAATTAAGCTATGTACGATACCAAGTCTGCCTCTGATTCTAACATTCCATTGATAATTGGTATGCAGAAGTCTGGAAATAAATTAGTGAGCAGTCAGCTGTTGAGGAATGCAAATGTGAACTGAAGCTTGGATTATAGAAGCAAACTAGAAATAGCATAAAGAAATTCAAAATGTTATAGAAGACCCTTGACAAGCTAAGTCTTTTATACTATTTCTACCAGGAGGAAAGAAAAACAAAGGGAGAAAAAAGAAGGAAATAATTTTAATGAATTGAGAAAATTAGGAGAAGAGCAGTTGAATCTCCCTGATGTACCCTTATATTCTTCCACTGAAATTCCTATGGAACCTAAGAAAGATCATAAGTCGCTTTTTTGTATACATAGTACTTGTGAAAATACCAGTCCTCCTAATATAACTTCTAGCCATCTGGGCAGGACAAAAAACAGCTATTTTCACATACAATCCATAAAGATCAAAAGGAATAGGAAAGTATCAGATAAAACTGGTAGTTTTCATTCACAATGTCACATGAAACATTTTTCATCTCTACTAACTACATTATTATAATTAAGTTGATCTCTAACAAAAAGACATTTTATATCTGACCAACTTCATATCAAGCTGAGGATATTGTTAATATTTATCTATGTAGCATAATGGGAAGACGGCCAGTCACAGAGTCTAGAAGGCCTACATTCAAACCCAGCCTCTGATTTGTATTAGCTGGGTGACCATGGGCTGGGCACTTACCCTTGCAATGGCCTAGGCATCTCTTTAGTACTGCAAATTGCAGAACTATTGAAGATTTTCATGTGTAAACACAACACCACACACACACACACACACACACACACACACACACACCCCTCTAGACTTCTGTTGTTTTTATTTCCCCGAAGCAAGATAAATTTTTAAAATATTTGAAACCAAATGGCTTTTAATCTTGATGATTTTTTTATCAATGATAATTAAATATTTTAAATATTTAAATATTTGATATTAGTTACTAATCTCTGTCTTTTTTCCCTGGGCTGCTTTCATATCTTTGTTGAATTTTCTTTTTGAAGGAAAATGAATGTAGCTTCTAGCACATTAAACAGTAATTTAATAATAAAATGAAGTATTGTGTGCAGTGATGGCTGTATATGTTTTTAATTAGCATCTTTCTTTTTCTGTATACTACTTTTGCCTGCCCATTATTTTCTACACATCTGTATTCTTGTATTTAATATTTTCTTTTGAGGTTGTGCCATTTTTCATCCTTTGCCCTTCATATGCAACTGAAAAATCTCCTAGTAGCTGTAGGTGTAAATTAACAAAGCTAATTAAGTACCAGTCAGTATTAGTTGAAGCAAATGTTGTCTGTGCACTAAAAAAACAGAAAGGAATAGAAAATATGTTGTGTGTGGGTGTGCTTATTTGTGGATAGAGAGGTGGACTTAGAGACAGGATGGTTTGAATGCCCCTCAGACAATAGCCATGTGAACCTGGGGAAATCATTTAAGCTCTGCCTTGCTTTCTTTATCTGTAAAATGATAATATAAAAACCTTCTTCAAAGGTTATTGTGAAGTTCAAATAAGAAAAATAATATGCAAAGAGTCTGTATACGTAATATATAGTAATATGAATTTTATATATTACTACCACCACGATTATTGTTTTTCTTATTACAGACAGGTATTACTTTCGGGAAGGATTTTCCAATTACTTTTTAAAGTGAATCTATGCAAGAATATACATTTATTATAAAAAGGGAATATTCATGATACCATGGAATGGATCTATGATTCTACCATGTGTGGTCAAAATCCTTTGCCTTTGCAATGAACAGAGCATTTGGTCAGAGAAAGTAATGTCTAGAAAGGTCCTTGGTCCTTTTTCTTTCTTTCTTTCTTTTTTAAATTCTGTAGTATTCTTCAATATGTGCATCTAAACACTCTGGTATATTGATAGAAATTTCCCTTGACCTTCTAAAATAACCTTTCTTTTGGAAACTCTGAAATTCTGCTATAAGATTAGTTCAAGTGACTATAAATAGACTAGATTGGATGTTTCAATAAGCAGAGAAAAACCCTCTATTTTTCTTTGGGGAAGTAACAGTCTTTAGAGCACAGCAAGGGAAAGCAAACAATTAGAATGGCTGTGTAAGCAAAGGCCCTGATTTTTAAGAGAAAACTATCTAGACACACTGTAAGTATTTCAGATAAAAAAAATCAAAGTATAAAAACCTAAACAATCCACTAAAAATTACAAATCTATAAATATGCTGCCACTGACCATCTTAATTAGCAAACACACACAGTATCATGTTATTTTCTGCCTGTGTATTTTGAAAACACACTAATTACACACAGGTTTACTAGGTACTGTTATAGAGTGTTAAAAAAACGGATAATTAATACTCTGATACTTAAAAATAATTTTTTCTTAAATTTGAGTCCAAATTTTAAAAAAACCCAGGAAGAAAAGAAAGTTTAATTTGATACTTGTTACTTAATTCTTATCCATATCTTCAGTATATCAAAACCAGATGAGGTGACATACCAGAAATATATTGATTTTTCAAAATTTTGGTCATTTTGAAAAAAAAGATTTCAGAATATATCTCTTTTCTTAAATCTGTTTCCTGAGATACTTATTTTTCCCCATTCAGAAATAATTTCTACCAAGATGCATGACAGCTGATGTGATAGACTGACTGTTATGCAAAGATATATTTAGTCAAAATTTAAAATACCTATTTTTCAGCTAGAGAGTAACTCTTAGAAAATCACAACTGAAAACAAATTATAATTTCCAAAATGTGACAATTTCCCAGCAATTTATGCTATTTTCTATTGAATCTAATTTCACAAAATTATGCACATGATTTCTATTATTCAAAGAGCTTTCACACATACATATAATATACAGTTTTTGAATTATTTAAGTAAATAGGAAGAGCATCAACATCTTTCACTTTTCTTGGCCATCTCCAGTTTAGGCATTTTAACTCTTTAAAAGAGATATTAATTGGAAAGCAAATAAAAAAATTCAAGTTGAAGATGAAAAATCTCTTCCCATTCTATTTTTATAGACCTCAATGTTAAAATGCTTAAAGCTTTTTAAGGAACATGAACTTGTCTTCTTTCTAGATTTAGCCCAAATTACACAATCTAGAAGGAGAATTTTTTTCCCCTGACTTCTCTCCCAAAACATCATTTTTTTTTCATTTACAACTATCTTCTTCATATCAATTTGTATCATAGCACCTCTCCAGAAACCAGAAAGCAGCCTTTCCATATAGTGGACAAGATACAACATGTCTTTTCCCCATAACAAGGAAGATGATTTGCCTGCATCCAGATTTTGAAGGGAGTGAGGAAAGGGAAGATGTCTCTGGATCTTAAACTGAATCCTTGTTGTTGCTGTTTTTTTCTATTCTTATATTACTAATTGCAAGTGAAAATAAACCACGTTTTATTTCAAGGGAAAAATATTTTTAAATTAATTGTTTTATTTGAAACAACATTAGACATCAAGACAAAAAACCCCTAAACTTCCTTAGTAACTACTTTCATTTAAATTGACCGATTTCAATGCAAAGATCATGTTCACTTTCCTATTGTAAGTAGCATCAAAAGCCAACAACCCCTCATGATTTCACATAACAGCCATACTTCCAGGAATATCTTATTGATACTCTTCCAGCTTCCTGAAAGACAGGTTCTGAAGTTGAGTGAAACACGTTGATGGAACTGAAGGTAGAACTCAAAAAGGCAAAAGCCTTTTGATAACTGACCACTTGCTAGAATCCCACATAAAACGAGTTGGTCTGAGCCCAGTTGTTCATGCATCAGTACCCATGTGATGAAACTGAAAACTACGTATGGCAATATACATCCTTACTTGGGATCTCCATTTCAACCTTTTCCCACAAGGTACTAAGAAATATAATGTCATTCATCACTTAGCCCACTGCTATACACCGCTGGTATAACGCATGATTGATATTAGATACATCTCAGATAAATCAACAATATTAGGGTTTCACTACCCCAGGATGCTTTATTAGCTTTGTAGATCAACAAAGGACTTCTTTCTCCAAGTCATTTGGTACATTTTCTCAAATGGCAAAACATTTCAGAGTATTTTTTTTAATTTATTGAATATCTTAGTGATTTTAAGGACAGTTAATTCAGATTTTCCCTAGTGCTGCTTATGCATGAACCTACCACATTTCCCTGGCTCCCTGCCATATCTAAGCAATACATCAATAGCACACTGAAAGCCTCGGGAAGCACCTTGACAAGGCTATAGACAGAAAGTGCCACAGAGCAGTGATCAAGCAGAAGAGTTTCCCCACATGGGGCCAGGTGCAGAGGGAAACTGACAAAGCTCATGTGATTTCTCTCTGCAGCTGCCAGCATGTGTGAAGCTCCTCTGTGCAAAAAACTGGTGATAATCTGTGGCTGTGAGGGGCCTCCCACAGGAGAAGAGAAGGAAAGGGAGGAAACACTCAACAAAGAACATAGATAGATAGATAGATAGATAGATAGATAGATAGATAGATAGATAGATAGACAGACAGACAGAGATTAATGTTTTAGGTGAGTTTCCTCATAGATATCAATATGAGATATCAGTATAGAAATGGGGAAACCCAAAAGCAAAGAAGTCAAGAAAGATACTACATATAAGTAAGGTAATGGTGGGTATATAAGAAATTATGTATGTTAGTACTAAAGTATAGATATACCCATCCAATATGTCTTTGCGTGATAATCTGGCCATTAACTGAATCAAACGTGGCTTAAGGAAACTGGCTAAATTTCATCAAATGTTTGCTTTTCTTACACTGAAAATATGCAGATTCCCTAGAGAACATGCATTTCCTAATGTTACACTTCTGAAATATCATCAGTATATTTATTATATATCAGTATATCATCATCCTTCAATTAAAAGAAAGGAATAGAATTTTTTTAAAGGAAATTAAAAATATACTTTTGTCTTATTTTTTGGAAGACAGTTTATCAACCATGGTGGTTTGCAATATATTCTACAACTATAGCTTATTATAAGCTTTTAAAAGAAAATAAGTACAATATTCTACATGCAGAAGATAGAATGGGTCTATCGTTCCACTGGTAGAGGAAAATTTCTGGTGACAAAACCTTCTCAACATCCAAAGCCAGAGCCTCAATCTTCTCTCATACTAAAAGTCCTGAAAAATTTCCTTGAGCACTGAGAAGTTAAGTGACTTGCCAGGAGTGACACCACCACTATGAATTGGAAGTGGAACTTGAACCCAGGTGGTCCTAGCTTTCTGTCCACTAGTCTCAATGCCCCTTAATATACAGAGGCTGCTGTTTGCTTTCTTATTTTTTTTAAAGTAAAAACTGTCACTGGATGGATTATTTCTCAGTAAAATACTTATTTGCAGTATAAGTATTTTGCTTCTTCTAATAATTTTTAATATTGCATCAGGTGTTTTGTGGATATCCACAGAATTTCCAGAAAAATGAATAAATACTCTCTTAGAACAGTAATTTTGAGTCGAATTATTTTTAAATGAACAGCTTTTATTTTGATAAAAAAAAAGAAAAAAGAGAAAAAAGAAAAGGAAGAGTGAATAAATAGATTCAGTTTGTCATGTGTCTCAGAAATTCATATTGAAGCATTTTAATTTTTTTTTCAAGTGCTTTGAGGCCTCAGGGAGAATTTGTCAGAAACATCATCATAGTGGCAATCCTTGATGCCTTTAAAATAAAATAGCTGCTGGGAAGATACAACAATAAGATTATATTCCCATTCATCTTTCAAATTAAGCTCTTTTGCAGCTCTTTATTCCTTCCTCTCCTGTTAAATTATTATTGCTCATTATATCTGATGGACTAAACTGTTAGAAATGTTCAGTGACACAGGAGCTGTGTGGTAAACTGTGACCAAAAAAACTGGAATATATCTAAACAGATTTCCAGATGACACTGATTTTAATTTTTTTAAAAATAATAATAATAAATAACCAGAGTGCTGACTGCTATATTAGAAACTCTAATTTTTAAAAGGAATGGAAAGAATTGAAATGCATAGCTTTTTAAAAGAAAACAATAAATCATATCCCATATATAGGGCAAAAATGAAAGGGACTTTGTCCTCAGATATAAACTTCTGGCAAGATCTGGTTTGTTGTCAGGTTCCCAGACACTAAATAGATGCTCTGTTCACTTAGCGTGAAGGCTCGCAAGGGGCAGGGACCTCCAGAGACTCTTGGCACTTCTCAAGTCTCATTAGGTCTGCATATTAATGACTTTCAGAAACATAAAGGACCCTTGAGCAGCCCCTCCTTTTTTTTTTTTCCCTTCCTCCAGCCTGGGTTTCCCAAGGCAAAGGGCAACAGCAGACACACTACATATTAGCCAAGTAGGAGGTCTGTGGCAGCCACCACTGCCAAGAGAACTAGGGGAGTATAATACCCTTTACTACACTGTCCCAGTCCTACTTAGTGATTCTGAACACGGCTTGGGTATCACAGAAGGGGGGGTGGGGGGAGAGCACTCTATGACAGTTTACATAGCAACAAGGACTGCTCCACACTGTATGGTCCCAAATGAAACAGGGCAAAGAAGTCATCTCAAACTTTGCTGAGTATGGATGACCAAGTGACATATGCTATTAGTAGTAGCAAGAATGGTGTTGTCTCTCTTTATACAAAATACAAAAGCATGCTCCCTCAAAAGTTACAAATCTATAATAATGATAGAATTGGAAAGAAATACAGTTCTTTCAGTGACTCCCCTATAATTCTAAAGTAGAACTATCTCTATCTGTATCTCTAGAGAAATAATTGATAAGAAACCTATGAGATAAACAACATTAATACATTATGTGGTGGAAAAGACAAGTATAAACACATTATCACATCACATTTCCCAAAATTGGCTACCAAGATCTATTAAAACTAGAAATGTTCCAAATATGCACTCAGTGCTTAGCTACATTTTTTTCCCTCATATCCTATCCAATACCTGATATAGTTGCAATTTCATTGCTTCACAAAGAAAAAGAAGTAGATTCTACCCCTCATCCACCATTTATAGACTGTATGACTTTGGATAAGTCCCTTGGTCTCAGTCTCTCTAAAGCTTTAGTACCTTGCTCTATAAAATGAAAAATTAATGCCTTTTTGCCTTGGAAAAAAGATGACTGCTTTGGTTCCCTTCAGTATCAGTTATTCCAGTCCACAATACTTCACAAAATTATATTTAAGCCAAATCTGCTTCTATAAAAGCTATGATGAATATCTACCTTTACAAAGAAAGTATGTCAAGATCTATAAATCTTATGCAAAGATGTCAAATGAGCACCATGTTACCACTTGACATATCCCTTTCTACATGATATATACATATATGTCTATGTACACACACACACACACACACACACACATATATATATATATATATATATATATACACACACACACACACATAGATCAGCAACACTCGTAAAACTACCTAAAAGATCAAATTCTCTGGGTCTTTTTCTAAAATGCAAACATTTTGAGTCACCTAAGGTCACACTCACCAGAAGACTGACCCCGGTTGGTGGCGTCATGGTCGCTGTCTCCTTGTTCACTGTCTCCATGTCCACTGTCCTTAGAGCTTACTATGTCAGCTTCCTGGAATGCAGAACTAGAAGTGCAAAAATGTTAGTATTAGAATAAACATCATAAAGAGGAAACTCGGAAAATATTCTTCTGCCATCACATGGCCATAGATGGTGCTGCATGTACACAGATCTTTCCGTAGCATGTAGTTTTGCAGAATGCTGATTTTCTTACTTTTAATTCAGCTTGAAAAGCAATCAGCACTAATCATATTAATAATAATAATAATGACTAATAGTCCATTTGCTGATCTCATTGAATAACATTTCCATTATTATTGCCACCCATAATACCTGTATTTTAAAATTATTTGCTCTCATCCCTTACATAAAATCACACCCAGATCAGTTAGTATTTAATATTAGAAAGTGCCAAGGTGTGTGGATTTATAGAAAACTAAGCCAATGTATTCATCTATGTGTACTTGAAGCAAAGACATACCATTTGTGTTACTGTCTTGATTCCTACTCATCAGTGTGTTTGTGATTCCATCTTGGCTTAACTCCATGCTTTTAAAATTCCTCTTTTTGCCCTCCTACTTTGTATTATTACTAAGAAGGTCACAAAGTCTCCACACACCATTCTAGGAGCAAAGATTCCATACCTGTTTACCCGACGAGGTCTGTCAACTAGATAACTGAGCTCTGCTCGCTGATGTTTAGTCTAGAAAAAATAAATCAAAAGCATTTGAACTCCAAAAGTTAAAAAAAAAAGAAAACAATAGCCTCAGAAGCAGACATGTATCCACTGTTACATATCTGAACACTTAGAGAGGCTATCCTGAGACCTCAAACTAACACCTGGGGAAAAAGTGAAAAGGAGGTAGAAAACTTGCAAGCATACAGTCATTATAAATTGATTTATTGTTTTAGTTCTGTTGAAAGTGAGGAGCCTGGTAGATGAAAGGGGGGGTAAAGCTAGACTT
>CM053601.1:67991332-68017922 GCA_028646575.1 Pseudocheirus occidentalis | reverse complement strand
CCCCTCCCCCACTCCCGCCTTAATCAGATATAGCTGAATGGGAAGGCCGATTTGCAAATATGGGTAACAAGCGTCTCCTAGCGGCCGTAGGAACTCAGTGCATGCAGGTTGCTGCTTGGAAGAATCCAGCTTAGGGAAAGACACGACGCTTCTTTACAGCCTCTGCTTCTTTCTCCTGATTTTCAAGACCCCTGAAGAGGATCATCCAGCAGTTTGCGAAAGAAAACTGGCTATATGGTCCCGGAAGAAGCTACGCTCTCCGTGACGCCAAGTCTCCACCACAGTTCCTCGGCCGGAGCCGAACCACTGCACGGTGGGTGTTTTCGGAAGAGGCGGCAATGAGGACTTAAGGGGTCCCTAGATCCCCTTCCTCCCCTCCCTTTTCCTCCAGCCTGCCTTCCCTAGTCTCCACCTAGGCACATCCCGCTTCTCTGCGTTGACTGGCGTCCTTGATGCCGACCCACTGACCAGATTAAGGACTGTGTTGCTGATGCAACCTGCCTTCTCCTCCTTTCCCGAACTCCTAAATCCCTTCCCCTTAACCAAACCTGGTGCTTTTTGCATTTTGGGTTGCGTATTTTTAGTGCCTAGTAAAATGTAAATGGTTTATTGGCGCCCTGCCGAGCTGTTTGCATTCCCTTCCCGCCCCCAGCCTCGAACTCTGTCTACCACACTACACCTCCACGGATTGAAGTAAGATACTACAGGAAGCAGTGTGGCTGAGACGCGCTTTGAAGTGGCTGAAGAACTAGCCTAGCCATGCTTTTCCTAGGGAGTTCCGATGAGGGTGGAAATGGGCTCTAGGAGCAGGGGAGGGTCGGGGGAGCTCGGGTCTGCTGTGTGTTTGCTCCCAGAGATCATCCGACTTCTAAGGGTGAAAGTGCCCACCGCCTGAGTCAGAGGGTACCAGGAATCTTGGAGCTGGGGCAGCGAGGTTTTTGTTTTGTTTTGTTTTGTTTTTGTTTTTGTTTTAAATCATTGAGAGGATAGAGTATCGAAACCTTTTTTTTTTTTAAATCCAGGCAGCCCTTGTGGATCTGAGGGCATTGGACTTTCATTGGATTTTCTAATTGCTGTAACAAAGGTGGGGAAATAACCGGAATGCAACAAATGTTTATTTAAGATATATTATCTCAAACTTCTCTACCAGACTGTGGGATTTCTGTGCTCCCAGCCCTTTGAGCTGGAGGGGAAAGAAGGGAGCTGCTAGTTAACCTGCTAGAGGATGGATGAATGAGTATTGGGTGTAATCTAACACGACTTGAAAGCAATTTGCTTCTAAATCCTTTTATTATTGCGTTGTGTCCGGAGCTTTAAAGGTGTTGTAATCGAACGAATACATATGTGTATATGTGTGTATAGGCGTATGCGTATATGTATATATATCCATACATACATACGCACATATGGCAAATATTTGTGTATGTATTTATATAAAGTCTGAATGTGACTATTAACAGTCCTTCAGACGTCAAACTCATCCAGCCACTGGGAAAGGCTATCCCTGGCATTTGTCTTGAAAGGCAGGCACAGAGAGGAGAGCCAACCCAAAGGATATTTAAACTGCATTTCATCAGGACAGGATACCAAGGGCATCTCTTGTGGGGAAGCATGAAATATGCTTATTTTTAGGAGTGAAACATAACCAAGTGGGGGGAAGCACTGTCCTGCTGGGCCCCTGCCACAGATAATGCATATGGATCTTGTGTAACCAAGATATACCATCTACCATCAAATTTTCAGAGGAATTTCTAGAACTGAGTTAAGCAGGATAATTTCACTGGGTTCAAATGGCTGTTTTAATTGCTGCTTTGTGTTGCATTAAAATCACCTGAGAACTGGTTAGTTGGTATTCTTAGAGAGTAGGATATGTGATGTTGCTTCAGGGGGGTATAACTACATTATCTAAAATTTGCAAGGAGGAATCCACATCTCCATTTTGTGGAAACTGTGTGCCAGGATAGAGCTTCCCATCTTTCTGCCCTCTCAGTCATCAGACAGGGCCAGCATTTTGTTAAACTCTAAACAGTGAATTAAAAGCACTGACTACTTGGAGCAGCCCTCTAATGCAAAATGACAAATTGCACTTAGGCAATACATGCACAAGAAAATGATTTATAGATTTTTCACAATGGTCTGAGCAAATGAAGGCACCATGAATTATACATCCTAATGCTCACTATATCATTTTCTAATAATACTGTTTCGGCTGGGTTGCTGTATAGTGTACTCTTCAATAGGAGGTATTGATTAATAAGAAGTCCATGACTATCTATAAATTGGGTATTTGTTCATTTATTTATTTGTCTGTTTTTTCACTTGTTAGTTTGTGGTGCTGGCCTCAGATATGGAATAGTTTCTTTTTTTTTTTTTTTTTGTCCTACCTTTCATTTCTCTGTCTCTTCCTTTTTTCCCCATTCCTCCTAGGCAATTTTTGAAAATGGTCCCTTGTCCACACAGCTTATCTTCAGGTAGCAATTACTTTGTAAATGAAAACTAATGTTTAGGACATATGAATTTTACTCCAGACTATCCTTCAGAAATGAAAATAGCTAAATTCAGAATGTGGTATTTCTCCCCCACCCACCTTCCATCTATCAGAACTTCCCTTACCCACCTGCAAACACATTAACCTCCCTTACCTAGCCAGCTATCATTATGCTGGCTGTCCTTAGATATCAGAACTTCTCTAAAATTGCCTGTTGTCTTGTAATGTTGTTATCATAACATAGATTTAGAAATAGGAGGGACCTCAGAAGCTGTCTGATGTTTTTTTCTTTTATTATTTTAAGAAACATTCTTGTTATTCACTCGCATACATTCCTAAAAGTGTTGCAGATCCCCACACCTCAGAGAGTGAGCCATTCAGAAACCTTACTTGGTTTACATGATGAATGAGCTTTCAGAGTTTCTGAAATGGATGGTGGGAGTACCAATCACAGAAAAAGTTTAAAAGGATACTTGAATTTTAAGATACATTGCAACAAGCATTGGCTCTGGAGGCAAGAGACCTGAGTTCAAATCCAACCTCTGATGTTTACTACTTGTGTGACCTTGGGCACTTAAGCTTTCCCTTTTCCTCATTTGTTAAATTGTGTGTATGGGGGGGGAGGGTGGAATCTAACTATCTGGCTTTTGAGGTCCATTACAGCTGTAAATCTGTGATCCATTGATGTAGTAGGAATAGCTACTACCCTTTGTCTTAAGGAATACTTTAGTGAAATAGGTCCCCTGAATTTCCCTTTTGGAAGGCTAGTTTAAGAGGTTATTTTTCTTCCTTATCATTTTAAATAGAGAAAGCAGTTTCTCTATTTTAAAGAAAACCTTAATCTGAAAGCTTCTTATCCCAAGATCTCCAGAGTCACATTACTTGGCTTACTTTTAATTATCTGGGTTTACAAACTTACACTCTCATATACATAAGAAGCAACTCTCAACTCAATCCAGCTTTTGGCCCCATTAAAAAAGCATTGTTACTGAAAGATTACTGAAATCAATGATGTGATTAGGATTGTAAAGAACTCTAAGGCATCACCATTTACAAAGGAGAAAACCTACTCCTTTACTAGCTGGGAGATGTGTGGGTTTTAGGGATGGAGCCCTGAGGTGGAAAATCCAGCTTCAAACATGCAGGTCGATATAAAACAATCTCTGAAATTAATTGCAAGACCTGATGAAGTTTATTTGTGTGCCAGGGAAGCTTCTTCGATAGATCTTTTTGCTCCTCTCCCATAGGTTTTCTTCTTATTTGCCAGTGATAGAAAAATGAGGGCAGCCCTCCTGTTTAGTCGAGTTGGAAAGCATAAATTGCTTGTTTCTCTAAGGGGCTGCCCCTTGATTTGACTAATACAGCAGGAGAGTTAGCAAGTCCTGGCTCAGGGTAGAAGTTAGAGAGATATACTCAGAAGGGGCTCCAGATAATATTGTCAGCCAGTAATGGTGGCACTTGTAATCTTGGTGAGACTCTGGAGGTTTCTGGTGTAGTGGATAGGCTGCCAGGCTTGTAGTCATGAAGACCTGAATTCATAATTCTGCTTCTAACACTAACACATTTCAACGTGTGTGTATGTGTTTCTTTTTTTGTATGCACAATGGCTAATTTTATTTTACTCATTTTTTTTTTGTCTCGACAGTCTTAGAGATGCTTGGTACACTGAGTAGTTAAATAAAGTGCCTTTCTTGTCCGGGGTCACAGAGCCAGTATGAAAGTTGAATTTGAACCCATGATGTCCATATTTAGGTCAGCCATCTCTCTACTATACTCCACTGCCTCTCTGACATGTATATAGTAGGTGCTTGATAATAAGTACATTGAATTGAATTGGCTATGATAAGGCTTTTCTTGACAACCTTTCTTAACCTTTTCTTAACCCCACCTGTAAAATGCAGATAAAATCTACTTCACTAGCTTATGAGACACAAATGAGAAAATGTATGCAAAGTGCTTTGACAATATAAACAGAAGCATTTAGTTTTAGGAAACATGATCACTCATAGTTTGAAAACAGCTTGATGGAGGGCTCTCCACTCCCCATCATTAAAGAATTCAAAGGCAGCTTTTCCCAGCTGCCTCATAAGGAATTTAGATTTTTCTATTGTATTGCATGGTTGGCTTAACTCTCCATCGAGGAAATCATTCCTTTTTCAATGTATTTTCTTAACATGTTGACTTATTTTC
Source organism: Pseudocheirus occidentalis (assembly GCA_028646575.1). Classification (NCBI taxonomy): domain Eukaryota; kingdom Metazoa; phylum Chordata; class Mammalia; order Diprotodontia; family Pseudocheiridae; genus Pseudocheirus; species Pseudocheirus occidentalis. The sequence continues at coordinate 68,013,244 of CM053601.1, read as the reverse complement.
TAAAAACGATTTATTTTAGTCTCATTTTATTTAAGAAATTCTTGGATTTAATTTGGTGGATTAACCAAATGTAATTGGTGATTACAGAATTTAGGCTCTTTCCAAGGTTTCTTTATAAGCTAATTTTATGCTATGCTAACAAGTGGGCAGCACTGGTTTACCCTAGTGACAATTGACTGGTTGATCACTTCACCAGGGCATAGGGAAATTGGTGAGGGCTTTCACTAGATTTCATAAATTTGCACAAGTGAAATTATATATGGGCATTTCTCCCCTTGCAGGAACTTATCCTAAGGAAAATGGATTTTGATGAATGGAAATGGCAATGAATGGAAAGAACAGAACTCAGGGAAAAATATCTCTTTGATGATGAGTAGACATCATGATGATGGGACTACAGAATCTAGTCAATTAATGTGTCAGTGGTTAAAAAGAGTTAAAAAAAAATATGAACTGATCTTACAACTTTTAAAAATATGATACACTTTTTTTCCTATTCATGTAAGTTTCTGAATTGAGCCTTAGTTTAAAATGGAAAGAGTAGCACTTTATCATTCTTCATATAATGGCTTTTATTGTTTTCACTTCCATTTAGCTTGTGATTGAGAGATGGAGTGCTTATGTGGTGGCTTGTATTCTTAAAAAAAAGTGAATGATTAAATTTGCATGGCACTCATGTCAGCAGAAAAAAAAAAGGCTAACACAAATCAGAAGAAAATTGATGAGAAATAGCCAAAGATTGGACTTGGAAAGATGATTGTGGCTTTGTGGTAGTTCAATGTAAGTATGATTCTTTACATTTTACAGTTAAGAGAATGTTAACATTGCTTGAAAAAAATATTTTATTAATGCTTTTCCTTTCTGAAACTTCATTTCTGAATATTAACTCTTCCACCTCAGTCACAGAATTATAATCTTCTTTGTAAGATGCCTAGTTCCTGAAATTCCTGGTATTAGCCCAGCTACCATTTTTATGATTAACCCAAAGAACTTTACCCCTCTAGGATTGGAGCATATTTTTCTGGGATTTATGTTCAGTTTTTATGAATGAAAACTGGGAGCATTTATCTTTGTCTGAACTAAAGTCCAATGTTAAATCAGAATTAAATAGAACCCAGCATTCCTGTTCCTTTTGATATTTCTGTGTACACTTGGCTTGTTGAAGTTTAAGTAAATCAATCATATATGAGATAGGATCCTATTTTTAAAGGTTTTTTTCATGATCAGAAGTTCGTTTTGAAATATTTTCTCATAAAAGTAATTTATATGATTTTGAATCTTTATAAGTATCTAGATATTGCTTAACTATATTTTAAAATAAACATTAAGACAAATTTCAAAAAGTTTAGGAATATCCTCCTTTCAAATTTGTGCTCATTACTGCAAATTCCTCAGTGTCCTGTGTTCAGAGCTTGCCTGTTCAGTATTCCTTGATATCATGTGTAATCATTTGATACCAAATTGCCTTCTGATTCTTGAAACGGGTGGCATTTATTTAACATCTCTATCTCCACCTCCCCACTCTCCCTCTGAATGAACAGTAAGTCTCAGTAAAGATTAGTTCTCCATGTTTCATGTTTGTAAGCTGAGGAGGACAGTTGTCTGCTTATGGAGAAGGCAGGATTCCCTTGACTTAAAATGTATTCCTTCTTTGGAAAAGAGAAGCCACCTTCACTGATGCTCCGAGATGATGGAGTTTGGAATATAGAAAGTAAGCACCTCCAGTGTTATAAAGGAAAAGCTGGGCAAACCTAGGTGCTAAAACGAAGGAACATATTTAAGTGCAGACTATTTAATTTGATTCAAAATAATAGGCAGAGGTTTAAAAAAAAATTAGGTTTTCTAAATATTTGCTCCCTTGGTCATTCTCTTGATTCCTTATAGAAGAACTGAATTCTCTTCACTGTCTCTGCCTCTCTATCTCCACACTACCACCCGTCTCTCTTCTGGAATATTACAGGACAGAACAGTTGTGAAGATTCCTGATAACTTCTCCGTGAACATCGTTCCGTCAGGCAGAGGAGCAACAAAGGGAATGACCAGAAGTGTACTTTTCTGTGTTGGGAAGTAAGATGACCTTGCATTAAGGAAGGCCCAGCTGGGCCCAGGAGAAGTATATGGGTACCTATTCTGCTTTCTAAAATAATCTGCCTTCTTTATTAGGATTATTGTTGAGAGTTCTAATATCATTATTTCAGAGTCACTGTCAGTAGCACTATGTGTTTGTCCTAGGCTTGCAATTTCTCTGGAAAGTCCATGAGTTTGATGGTCCCTTTAATATGTCCCCTTTTGACTGATACTCTAAGGACAGCAGGGTAATCTGTAACTATGACAAAGCCGTGCTCTCCTCCCAATTTCCCCAGTTGCATTGGAGAGGCAACATATTGTAGTAGATAGAGGAGATAGAGTTAGGAAAGCCTTACTACAGACCCTGTCTCGGAAGCTTACTAGTTATCCATGACCTTGGACCCATTGAACCTCTATGTTCGTGTCTGTAAAATGGTGTAAGGCTCAAATGTCATATAAGGCATTCCACAAACTTCAAAGTGTTATGTGTCTATTAATATTATTATGGTGCAACCATTCTCCTGCTCGCCCAAGCTCTTCCTCAGTCATTGTTGACTTTTCCTTAAACCCCATAACTAGTCAGTTCCTAAGACTTGTGTATTATACTTTCAGAATGTCTCTCTTGCCCTTTTTCTTCATACATTCCTTTCTTCATAACAGAGGCCTTCATCGTTTCCCTGTTTCTGGTCTCTCCCTTTTCCAATCCATCCTTCCACATGTCTGCCAAATCAGTCTTCCTACTGCACTGATCTGGTTGTGGTATTTGTTTGCATGGAAATCTTTCCATGGCTATTAGCTTTACTTTCAAGGACATCTACAATCAGGTTTAAACCTGCCTTTTAAACTTTATTTTAATTAATCATACATTGACCAGCATTTAGTGAATACCAAGTATATGCTAGACACAGTGTTAGGTGCTGGGGATACCAAGGTAAAGCATTTTTTGCTTTAAGGTTAATCATTCAGTTAAAATGATTTGAAAAACTAAGTGACAAAACTGACCCATGATCTCAGTGTGTAAATATAAGGAAATATAAATAATTTTCCTCTTACCTACCTTTGCCATTCCATCCCTAGAAGGTACTCCCTTTTCCCTCTGACTTATAGAATCCCAATTGGAATTCAAAACTAAGCTCATGCCATCTCCTGTCCTTCGTGGGGTACATAGATGGGGCAGTGAATAGAGGACTGGCCCTGAAGTCAGGAGGACCTGAGTTCAAATCTGATCCCAGTCACTTAGTAACACTTACTCCCAGGTAACCTTGAGTAAGGCACTTTACCCCAATTGCCCTGCCTTCCCCCCTCCAAAAAGCAAAACAAAAACAAAAACAAAAAAAAACCCTCCCCCCAAAAAACGAGAAGGCTTTCCTAATTTCCCTAGGAATTAATGCTTTTATCTGGTTATATGTTTTTTTTTTCTCTTCTCCCCAGTATAATATAAATTACTACTGACAGTTATAGTGTGCTGTTAAAGGTAGGAAAAATGATTTTCATGCATTACCACATTTAAGCCTGACCAAAAAGAAAGAAAAAAGTCAGTATCATCACCACTATTGTTGGTTGTTATTGTTAATTTTTTTTTAATTTTTATTAATTCTCCCCATTTTTCATTAAAGGAAATTGAGGCTCAGAGAGGTTAAATTACTTGTCCATTCTCATACAACTAGTCAGAGTGAAAGGAAGGATATGAACCCGAATTTTCCTAACTCTGACTCTAGTATTCTGTAGTTAGCTTTGTGATGCCTTGTGGAGTAGAGGACAAAGTAGCAGTTACCTATAGTGTCCTAGTCTTAGTTAAAATACTATAACTAAAGAATTTTGAGCATGAAGACCATCAAAATAATCTGATACCAATAGTGTTGAACAGCATATCTTACTATTTCCTCATTGGAGTTTTTATTTTATTAGGCTGGAATCTGTGAAATTGTTTCTTATATCTGTCTGGTATATGTACTATGTTTTTATGTATGTATGTGTAGATGCATATATGATATACATATGTATATGCATATATTTTAACAAGTTGGGAGCTGAAGCTATGGAAGGAGATGGTTTGCTATCTAATTTAAGACCTTTATTCTTGGTCATCACCACTCAATTCCCTTTCTAACGTTTTAAATTTTTATTTAAGGATTTTAAAATATATTTCCCCTAAAAAGAGAGGCATTAAATGAGTGAATAGATGGGTGGATGAATACATGATAGGAAAAGTTCTTGGTGAAGTGTAATTAAGGAATGGAATTTCAGTGTTTATATTTAGTAAACCCTTGGGAACTTTTAATTGAGACAGATTGTGGATGATGCAAAGTAGTGTAGAGACACCGTAAATCTTCAAAGATGACCTGGATTCCTGCTAGTTTCTCCTTCATACACTCATTCTCTCTCATTTTAAGCATGAATCTTCTTTCAAATATTCTGTAATTTCTGAATAGAATGAAATGTGGAATTTTCTGATTTTAAATCAAAGATGGTATGTAATGTTAATTTCCTGGGAAATTTACAAGTAGCATCATTATTCTCTAAAGCCATTATACCCAATTTGAAAGCATTACATTCAAGGGAATTATGCCTAAAGAATATATATAATGAAGAGAAAGTCATATTCTTATGCATATAACCACATATTGTCGGAACCAAAAATTCATAAAAAGAAACAATATGGCATACTTCTTAATTGGATTTTTCAGGATTACCAGAGCCCTTGGGCAGCGTCAGAAATGTTCTAGTAGGTTAACAGATAACATAAATCAGCAAAGCATGGCATACACACATATCTAAAGAAGCAAGAAAAGGTGGCTCTTTATAGTACAATATATATTAGGTAAGCAAGCTGAAATTACCTAATTTGTAATGCATTTTTGCCTTGTAGAATTCAGGTCTTTATCCCTGTGTATTAATGTTCTCATTTGAAGAGAGACATGCTAGCTTGAGAATGGTCAGACTGACACTTAACCAAACTTGAAAATTCACCTACACTGAAAGGGGAAATAGATGAAGAGTTCAGGAAACATCTCCTAAGCTTAATACAGAGGCATGATATAGGGAACTTCAGTTATCTGGACATCTATTGAAGCTGTCTTTGCCAAAAGCAGAGCAGCTAATAATTTCTTGGCTTGCCTTTATGGAAATTGTATCCTTTGAAAGATGGAGGAAGCAAAGAAAAATGCTCCCTAAGACCTGACTCTCACCGAGAAGGAAGTTCTGATCCCTGAAATAGAAATGATAAGAATCTTGGGGAGAGGGGCGGCTAGGTGGTGCAGTGAATAGAGCACCGGCCCTGGAGTCAGGAGGACCTGAGTTTAAATCCGGCCTCAGACACTTAACACAAAAACTAGCCGTGTGACCTTGGGCAGGTCACTTAACCCCAACTGCCCTCCAAAAAGCAAAAAAAAGAATCTTGGGGAGAAATGGCTGCTCCATCTTAGAATTTTGGATAATAGATTTAAAAGGATAAGAAAAGGAATATCTAAGGATCCCATGGGCAAAAAAAGTAAATCAATAGGGAAAATTAGGGCAAGTGGTATTTGGCCCAATATTTCTTCCTGTTTTGTGCTTCTCTATCTCTATATATGAGCAGCCCTTTGGTAAAGTTAGAACTTTACCTTCTTTTAAAAAGAAGAATTTTAGGGTATATAGATACAAGGTTCTCAAATCACTTTAGATCCCAAAGCTCTAGCTTAAACCAGTTGGAATTCCAGTCATGTCATTGTCTTTCTGAAACTAATCTTGAGATCCCATGAAACTTCTAGTTGCAACTGAAAATAATCCAGAAATGTTGATTGTTATATTCTCTAATTGATAGGTTCTTGCTTATATAGAAATGAAACCTTAAAGAGAGGCCAGATTAAATAGTCCAAATCAGAAATAGTCACCATACGCTGAAATATTCCAACTGGTAACAGGATAATCACTTGCTAAAATTCTATGCATACATGCACACACACACATACATATATACACGCACATACACATACACATACATAGACACATATGTATACTTGAGTCGCTCAGACTGAACATTGAAATTTGGTTAACTAGAATGTTTCCTAGATGTCCTTTAAGGTCCCTTAGCTATGGCTGGAGCATGGCATCATATTTATTATCATTTACAAAAGGTGAGTTTCCCTCTGTTTGTTGTATTGATGTACTTTAACTTTATCCCTCAGTATTAACTCTGGAAATTTACTGCAAAGTTACAGGAAAAGAGGGAGAGTTGGTAGTTGTCGTTGATTTCATAGCTTCCTGATTCCTCCTTGAATTCAACCCTAGAATCATAGCTCTGCTTAGGAAGGTACATATGTTGCTAAATTTCTCGACCCATTCTGGGGTCACACTTTTCTATCAAAATCAAGAGTGAAAATTAGGGCAGTTTTGCCAGTGCCACTTAAGATAATGAAAATACATGAAAACTCTAGTACCTCATCAATGTAGGGAAACTTCTAATGTGAGAATTACCTCCACCACTGTGAATTACATCTGTTTAAATAATCTATAAATTAGTTGATGAATTCCAGGGAGGTACCTGAAGCATATAAAAGTTAAGTAAGTAAGTAATCTAGGCTGGCATACCTCATAAATATTGGCAGGATTTGAACCTAATAGCCTATATAATGTATGTGACTGAAAACTCACAGGAGTTAACTTCTAATTTAAACTTCTTTACTCTACTTCCCACCCCAGTTTCTAGCATAGATATTTGCAAATTGTAAGCATCTGAAAAATATCAACTTGGGGCAGCTAGGTGGCGCAGTGAATAGAGCACTGGCCCTGTAGTCAGGACCTGAGTTCAAATTTGGCCTCAGACACTTCACACTTACTAGCCATGTGACCTTGGGCAAGTCACTTAACCCCAACTGCTTCATCCTTCCCCCTCCAAAAAAGAGATAAAAGAAAAATATCAACTGAATGAATAACTTGCTCTCTTGTTTTTCTGAGTTACAGCAGTTAAAGAAAAAAGGCACACTTGAAAACTTGTCAATTGCCATTTTGCTTCAAGTTGACACATATCAATCATAATGTGTGCTTTGTTATAATTTTAAAATGTAATAAAAAAATTAACCAACATCTTCAAAAGTTATGTTGGAATAAAACCCCAAATGTTAATGGTTGAGTTAAAATAATAATCTCCCTTATTTAATAGATTTTGACTTGTGTAATGGAAAGAGGCATAGTGGGTTTCAGGTAGTTCAGAACTTCTTTCCAATGCTTATTTGTCCACAAGAAAAATAGGGAAAAGGTATTATGAAGGAAGGGCATTCATAACAATGTGGTAATTATTCATATATTGCAGACGAGGGATGAGAAGCTAGATAGCTTTAGCATTATGCGAGAATATGCAAACCAGAAGAAGGCTCTCCATGTGTTAGTAATCCTCTGTGCAGAACTTATTAGAAGATATGGACAAGAGTCTTTCAGAATAAGAAGCCTCGAAGAGGCTATGATCTTCATTACTGTTGAGAGTACTCACATAGATAAGGCCATGAATACATTGATATATAAAACATTCACAAAACATCAGCTCATTTTCATAGCACTTGATTAGCATAAGAAATTAGGGCCATTTCAGATTTCTAATTCTCTAAACAAACTTCCACAAATGTAATAGGAGGTGCAGGAACTCCCTGTAGCCATTACTTTGAATGGGCACTAGAGGTGCAAAAGGTTGTTGGGGCTAAAAGTTACTCAGTGTGCAATCTCTGCATGAGCCACCAAGTGGCGCTCTAAGCACCAAGGCTTTTAGAGCAAGTGTTGCCTAAGAAGGTGGGCACACATCAGCTTGGATTATCTACAGCACCCAGCCATGTCATTTCATTTAGTGTAAGATTGAAAATACAAAGAATCAAAACATTTAATTAGTTTAGCAAAATGCCTTTGACTCTATTCCTATTTCTCTCTCCCACCCAGCAGCAACAGTCAGAGGTCATTTAAATAAGAGGGCTAGCATGCATCCATCTGGTATCAAAGTCACAGAGAGGAAACAGCAGTTTCATCATGTTAGATTGTCATCCTGTTCCTGGTAGAGTCAGTTGTTGCTTCATGGGAAAATCATGGCAGCACGTAGAGTCTAATGGTCACTAGGAGACCTCAATGGTCACTCGGACATCGACATCACTCCTGTCCTTTCACTGAACCTTCGACTCCAGGATCATTCATGTGACGCTGCACCCTCGCTGCTCGCAACACAGCCTAGATGTGCTTTTCAGGTTTTCTCAAATTCTCTTCTGGGGTTCTCAGTAAGACAATTTGTCTGCCTTTGTTTTTTATAACTTTAACTTTTTGAGGTCTTGACTTATGTTAATCTTTAACCCTAGGGCTAATCACAGGGGTGTAATGGAATAAGTCTGATCTGGCTTAGAGAGGCAATTGTTAAATTTTCATTGTGATTACACCACAGAAATAATAAGCAAATGCTAAAAATGCTACAAATTATTATTTTGTTGATTGTTTTGATAAAGTGATGGAAAAAAATGTTAATAGTGCATATTAAACATAAAAATGTGTCCTGGGCACATTTAATTTTTTTCCCCCCAGAGTTCCTGGTTCTTAAAGAGTTTACTGTTACACTCCAGGCTGTGTAAGTCCTGTGTTCCCTGTCCTTTTGTTGCCTTCAGGATAATGCAAGGAAATGTAAAAGAAAGAAAACTCAGGACAAACAAAAATCTGTAAATGAAGACTAGTTTTGGGCTTTGAAATGAAAGGAGGCCCAGCCCTATAGTTGAACTATATAGTCACAATTCAACAAACATTTATTGAATCCTAGAATCTAGAAACAGTATGAAAGCATCCAATAGTTTTAAAATTCTGGTCCCAATCAGGATACTATGAAAATCTATTATACAGAAAAAAAATTATAATAAAGGGAGATCATACAATGTATGTCATATGAATAAATGAATGGTCATATAGTATGACATTTTATTCAAGTGGTAAAGAAACCAAGACCCAAAGAGGTGGCATGGTTTGCCCAAAATTAAACATCAAGATTAGTGGTAGAATCAGAAGTAGAACCCAGGTCTCCTGACTCCCCAGCCATTATACTTTCTATAACACCATAATGACTCAGAATGATAACATGTATGTAATGATAATTCATATTTATATTAAAGGCCTCCCAACAGTCTTAGCATACTTTTAAGCTATTAAAGCTTGGGAATTTTATATAGCCATGTGCTTTTGTTGATAGGAGACTCACCCTACTAATGCAAGCTGGAAGCTTCTCAGCAGTTTATAGATTCAGAAAGTTGCTTTGGGCGCTGAGATGTTAAGTGAAGATTTTTGTTTCATATTTTTCCTGTAGGTTCACACAGCCAGTACATTTCAGAGGCAGGGCATGAACTAAAGTTTTCTTGACTCTTTAAACACTGTGCAGTGCTCCCTCTTGTTTATATCATCTAAAATAATAATAATTATTATTATAAACCTCCAGTTTTTGGATATAAGTTGTTCTTTATAGCTTCCCATGTACTCTCTTCACAACAAGAGAAGAAGTGCTAGTAACTTTATCACTTCTCTACATATGTGGAAACTAAACCTCAGAGAGTTTAAATGACTTCCACATGGTAGAACATGATTCCTACATTGTAGGTATCAGAGCTACTAATTAGACCCAGGTCTCCTCCCCTCCCTATTGAGAATTAGCCTCAGAATTTCTAATTTATTATGGCCTATGAGGGCAGAGAACACAGGACTTATGTCCTTTGTGATGCCTAGTCAGCTATTCTAGGATTGAGCATGATTCCTTTTCAGAGTTCATGCCCCTATAATACCTGCCCACACCTGCCAAAGTCATTTTGGCTCAACAATTTCGTCATCTCAAGGTCATGAAAAATGAAAAAAAAATTGCCCATCAGATATACTAATGTTTGATCCCCTAAACAAAATTAGAAGCACACTCTGGGGAGATGGCATCTGTGGCACCAAGCGGGTTAGTAATTCATGGGATGGGGAGGGGGTCATGGAGGGCAGAGTTGGAAATGATTGGAATCTTTAGAGAACTTGTAGATTCTAAAATGACAGGAGGAAGGGATGAAGCTTTTAAAAAATCTGGCAGCCTAGGAGAATAAAATCTTAGGTTTGTAAACTTAAACTCTTGCCCTCCTCTTTGAGTTTCTCTTTTCTTCTGTGAATGGAATTTGGGCTACTGGTGTCACCCTGCTGTGTTCCGGAGACAGCTCATAAAGAATAATTAGCCTAGCAAAGTGAAGACCATCCCACATTCCACCTTTGTGGGAGATGCCAGAGGTTGCTGCCCCCTTGCTCCACAGAATACAAATGGGTAAACATTTTCTTGACTACCAGTGCTGAAATTCTTCCCAAGGTGATAACTTAGTAAGTGGACTCACTATATATACTTTGTGGGGTTCTGAACTGTTGCTGTTCACAATAATTGACTTCCATGGAGGGATAGTATGAGAATGAGCAGTCATTTCCAATTTCTTCAGTATTTTCTGTAGAGGAATGTTCTGGGAAGCAAGCTGAACTTGAACAAATTTTGTATGTTCCTCAGACTTTGGGATTTTTCTCAAAGGTTTAAGTTGCGGTTGCTGTTGCACCATTGAGAGAGAAAGCAAACCTCAGCTATTTTAGTTTTCTTTTGCTTTGAGCTGGGCAATCCTGGAGTGCCACAACATTTAAAGCAGATTTCCCATTAACCACTAAATTGAAAGTCTTCCTAGTAGGCAGTTCAACAGAAGGACTTGGTTTCACAGGAGGACCACGAAAGTGGCTCTAGCTTCAGGCAGACAGAGGAAAGGGAAGCTTTTAAAGCCTTGTTGTGGTTTGATGGAGAGTAATTCTCATCTGAAAGAGAATAGCTTTTTTGAGTTTTGGCAGAGGTAACAAGCACCATTTAAGAATGTGTCTGGGGAAATACAGCTTCAATTTATGGTTTGGTGAGGTCCCTAAAGGACGACCAGCTGCCCAGAGTTCTTAGAGGTCTTTAAGCCCATGCATTGCTACTTTAGGATCTCAGAAAATAAAAAGAAAAACAAACAAAAAGCCTCAATTCTTTATGGGAAAACATACTTAGGAGGGAAGAGGAGCATATTTATACACATTGATTCACTGCCCCTTCTCCCAAGTGGTAATGAAATCCTTCAAAGAATATATATTACAAAGGTTTAGGGCTATTAAAAGGGCTGAGTGGCCGGAGCTTTGTTCCAGTAGAGAAAATATAGAGAATAATGACAGCAGTGTCTAGGGATGCACTTTTTCCCCAGGCCGGCTCACATTGTTACTTGGGAAGTAACAGTGATGGCCTTGTCCTGAGACGTTTTCTTCTTTAGCAGGTTAAAAAACCTTGTGATACCCCAGGATGTGCTCTCTCTAACTGGGAGCCACATCTCAGATGTGTCTAACCTCCTTCTCAACCCTTATCACTTGTAGCATGTACAAAATGTTCTCGATACAGCTCTGCTCTGAGATGACCCTTCCACTGGGAACTTGGGATGGAGTATAGGGCAGCTGCAAGTAGAATGCCAAGATCACGTACTCTAGTCTTAAAGAGACCTCAGAGCTTGTATAACCTACCCTCTACCTGAATAGGATTCTTTTCTACAATATCCCCAACTAATAGTGCTCAAGAGGATATAAATCTGAAGGTAGAGAGCATCTCTCTCTCTGTCTCTGTCTGTCTCTGTCTCTGTCTCTCTCTTTTTCTCTCTTTCTCTGTGCTCCTCCCTCCCTCCTCTCTCTCAGAGTCACAGAATTCCAGAGTGTGCAGGGAACAATTCCCACTACAATACACCTGACAAAGGGTAGGCCAGCTTTTCCTCAAAGACCTCTGCTGTAGGGGAGCCTATGTTTTCCTTAAGAGCCTATTGTATTTATGGACAATGCTAGTTTTTAGAAAGTTGTTGCTTGCCTCAAGCCTAAATATCTTAGACTTTCAGGCAGCTAGTATAGTGACTTAAGCAAGTCAGAAGCTCAAAAAGTATTTGTTGAACAAATCAGTATATGAATGGTCACCTAGCCTCCACTTGAACACTTCCAATTATAGGAAAACCACAGCCTCCTGAGGCAGCTCATTACACTTTTGAATGACTCTAATTATTAGAATGATTGTCCTTATATCACCTCTGAAAGCTGTTTCTTTTCTATCTTTAACCGTTAATCCTGCCTCGGCCTTCTAGGGTCAGCCAGAACAAGATGCATCCCTCTTTCGCATGACAGCACTTCACAGACATCTGTCAAGTTGCTTTGAAGACTTCTCTTCTCCAGGCTAAATATCTAAGTTCTTTCAAATGATCCTTGTATGACAAGGTTTCCAGCAATCGCACTGTGCTGGTCACACTCCCTCAGATCCCCTCCAATTCATCAATGTCCTTCCAAAAATGTTAGTGCTAATACTGGATACAGAGATAACAACTTCCAGAACACTAGCTGCCCCCAGGTGGCTCTCATAATTTACCTGTTAGTTACATTTCCCCCCCTGCTAAATATAAAAGAGGTAACATTGTACAATGAAAAGAACACTGGGCCTGAAATCAACATATATGAATTCAAACTCTGGATCTATCACTCAGTGTGTGGTTCTGGCCAAATCATTTTAGCTCTCTGAGCCTCAATTTCCTCATCTATGAGTGAAGATGATATTTCTTACCTACCTCAAACGGTTACTGTGAATAAATTGCTTTGTAAATTTGAAAATAGCATAAAAATTGGGGTTATTCTTAAAGTCAAGTTTACCTCCCTCAAACTCATTATTTTTTGATCAACAGACATTCCTGGAGGAATGTATATGCTATTCAAAAAAATCTGCAATCGAATGTTAATCCCAGTGGAGATATCAGAAAGCCCAGCTCCCTATATGGATGGATAGATAGATAGATAGATAGATAGATAGATAGATAGATAGACAGACAGACAGACAGATAGATAGATAGACAGACAGAATTTTTTTTGCTAGAATGTGTTCTTTATGGAAATCAGTTTCATATCATCACCTACTGATGACATGTGATAATGCAGCCTGGTGGAAACTGTTCAGGAGAAGGGGAAGGAAGAAGATTAACAGTAAATAGTTGGGCATACAGATATCAGAAACAATAGATTTGTTTGTAATTGAAAAGGAAGAATAGTGAAGGCCTTGACACAAGTTGAACCACTAGCCATGTAAAAATGAGATTAAAAATGAGGAAATAGAAGAAAATGTATCTATGTAGATGCATTTGGGGGAAGTTGCTAGCATGGGTCGTGGCTGAAATAATGCATCTTTGTGATAGATCTAATTTCTTGTTCTCTTTCTCCCCTCTCTCTGTCCTTCCTTTTTTACTCAGAAAAACATTAATGTAGGAGATAACTAATATGGAGATAGATTCTAAAACTATTTGAGACTTTTTTTTAATAGAAATACTCTCAAAAGTTAATTGTTTCAAGTAAATTTTTAGTTGCTTCTCTAGGATTCTCTAAGAATACCATCATATGATCTGCAAAGAATGATAGTTTTGTTTCCTCATAACCTGTTCTAATTCCTTCAGTTGCTTTTTATTTTCTTTTTACTAAAGCTAACGTTTCTAGTACAATATTAAATAATAACCCCCTGATCTTATTGCAAATGATACAATTTTATCTTCCTTACGTATAATGCTTACTGATGGTTTTAGATACTTATCATTTTAAACAAAACTCCATTTGTTTCTGTGCTCTCACATATTTTAATAGGAATGGGTATTGTATTTTGTTAAAAGCTTTTTCTGCATCTATTGAGATGATCATATGATTTCTATTAGTTTTGTTATTGATATGATCAATTATGCTGATAGTTTTCCTAATATTTTACCAGCCTTGCCTTCCTGGTATATATCCTTCTTGGTCACAGTGTATTATCCTCCTGATAAATTGCTGTAGTCTCTTTATTAGTATTTTATTTAACACTTTTGCATCAATATCCATTAGTGAAATTAGTCTATAATTGCCTTTCTCTGTTTTAGGTTTAGGTTCCTGGTTTAGGTATCAGCACCATATTTTTGTCATAAAAGGAATTTGGTAGGACTCCTTTGCATATTTTTCCAAATAGTTTATATAGTATTAGAATTAATTGTTCTTTAAATGTTTGGTAGAATTCACTTGTAAATCCATCTGGCCCTGGAAGATGTTTTCTTAGGGAGTTCATTTATAGCTTGTTCAATTTCTCTTTCTAAAATGACATTAATGGGATGTCTAGGTGGCACAGTGAATAGAGCACCAGCCCTGGAGTCAGGAGGACCTGAGTTCAAATCTGACCTCGGACACTTAACACTTACTAGCCATGTGATCTTGGGCAAGTCACTTAACCCCAATTTCCCTGCCCTCCCCCCTCCAAGAAAAGGGCACCCTCCCCCAAAATAAAATGACATTAAGTATTTTATTTCTTCTTCTCTTAATCTGGGCAGTTTATATTTTTGTACCATTCATCCATTTCACTTCGATTGTCAGATTTATTAGCATACAGTTGAGCAAAATAACTCCTAATTATTGCTTTAATTTCCTCTTCATTGGCAGTGGATTCACCCTTTTCATTTTTTATACTTGTAATTTGATTTTCTTCTTTCTTTTTTTAAATCAAATTAAACAAAAATTATCTATTTTATTGTTTTTTCCCATAAAACCATCTTTTAGTTTCATTATTAATTCAATAGTTTTCTTCCTTTCAGTTTTATAAATTTTTCCTTTGATTTTCAGAATTTCTAACTTGGTATTGAATTGAAGATTTTTAATTCATTCTTTTTTCTAGCTTTTTTAATTGTCTGCCCAAATCATTGATCTCCTCTTCCTCTGTTTTATTCATGTAAGCATTTAGACATATAAAATTTCCCCTAAGAACTGCTTTGACTGAATCCCATAAGTTTTAGTATATTGTCTCAATAGTGTGTTTCTCTTTGATTTAATTATTGATTGTTTCTATTATTTGTTATTTGACCCACTCATTCTTTAGGATTAGATTATTTAGTTTCCAATTAATTGTTACTCTATCTTTCCATGACGTTCTTGATGTTTTTTAGGGGCAATGGTGCAACACTCAAACTATCTGTTGTCTCTCATTCATATTACATGCCTGATCCAGATACATTGTCTGAATGGTATCTTAGATAATGATGAAAATGGTTATAACTCTTCAACATTTACAGAGCCCTTTATAAAGATTATCTCATTTGATCCTCACAAAACCTGTGGAAGTAGTTACATTTTTATCCCCATTTTACAGATGAGTAGACTGAGACACAGTCTTTACCCACAATCACATAGTTAGTTAAGAATCTGAAATCAGTTTGAACTTAGGTTTGCCTTACTCCAGGTTTAGCAGTCTATCATCATCATCATTATCCATTTGGCAACACTTCTTTCATGCAAGTCATTGCTGGAAATATACTAAAATCTTCTTATACTGCTTATTCATATTCAATCTAACAAACATTTTAAGGTGTTTTCTGTGTACAAGGCTAGAAGACCTCATGGCCTAAGTGGGTAGCGGGCAGGTCTTATAGTCTAGAAGACCTGGTCTCAAGGTCTTTCTCTGCTTTCTTAAAGTGCAATCATGATAAAGTCATAACTTTTCAGTGTCCTCAATACACTATCTAGGATGACAAATCACAGATGAGTAGTTGATCTTCATCAGTGTAGGAGGTTACTATACTGAGAATTTCTTACATCATTGAAGCTTGACAGAAAAAAAGGTGGGGGGTGGATGCTGTGCTAGCCATAATTTAAACAAAACAAAACAAAACAGTCTTTGCTTTTGGATAACACATAAAGAATGAGAAGAGACTTTAGAAGGCATCAAGTCCTAGCTCTTAACTGCACTGATGAGGAAACTGAGGCTCAAAGAGAAATGACTTGTTCAAGGTAACACAGCTTGTAAGGGTCTGAGTTGAGAACTGAGCCCAGATCTTCCTGACTCTAAGGTTAGCCTTTTATCTGCTATACCATATTACCTTCAAGGAGTTTTTATTCTGCTGGGAGAATAAAACATGTAAACACAACTGTATGTTCCTGATAATTTGAGAAGAATGTGAAAGCCAAATCTAACTTTCCATCTGTTTTCCTATAGCAAAGAAATTTTTTTTATATTTTAAAATAAAATTTTATTGTTGTTAAAACTGCAAAATTGTTACATGTTAAAATATTAATTATATTTAAAATTTAATAAATTATATTTCCTTATTCAATTAAAAAAAGACAGCTAATGAATAGAAGCACAGGCTTGAAGTCAGGAAGACTCATCTTCCTGCATTCAAATCTGGCCTTAAACATGTACTAGTTGTGTGACCCTAGAAAAGTAACTTAACTCTGTTTGCCTTGGTTCCTCATCTGTAAATTACCTGGAGAATGAAAAGGCAAACCATTCTAGGATCTTTACCAAGCAAACCTCAAATGGGCTCATACAGAATTGGACATGACTGAGCAACAGCGTCCAATAAATACAAAGACCATTCTTAGCTCTAATGACATATAAAAATAGTTTGTTGACTCCAGTTTTAGAAGATGGTGCATGAGGTAAGCCTTAAAGAAAATTAAAGAGATTCAGTGAAAGGCAGGACATGATAGAGCATATTCCAGACATGAGGAACAATTTGCACAGAAACCAAGGTAAGGGATAGAGTTTAGGGAACAAATAGGACAATTTTGCAGAAATATAGAGGGCTCAGAGGGAATAATGTTCAATAAATCTGGAGAGGCAGACTGGAGTAAGATTGAGAAGGCTTTTAAATGCAAAGCTAAAGAGTCTGCATTTTTTTTTCTATAGGCAAGTGGGATCCATCAAAAATTCTTAAGCAAGCCAATGAGATAATCTAATGTACTTGAGGAAATTTTGCTGGTAGCTATGTAGAAGATGGATTGGAGAAGCCAAGTGTTCAAATAAAATGGAATAACTATGACACAAGACCTTGAATTAAGGTAGCCTTTCTATTGGTCTTTGGGTCACTTTAAATTGTAATTTGAATGTCTTGGTATTCTATGATTTTAATCCCTTTATTCCCAATGAGAAAATATCAGTAATAACAAAAAAAGAGTCCCTCTCCCACACCCCTGCTCAGGCAAGGAGCAATTTGAGAGCATTGAAAGTGTTACAGAATTTCCAAAATGCAATAAACTTTCCTCTTCCTATTCAGTTCTGATCCTGGCCCAGTATCTACAATGTCTATCTAAGATATAGATAATGATGCACTAGTTCCATGGTCTGCCCTTCCAAATGCATGTCACTGTCAAGACCATAGACATCATTTAGTCATTGGGTTTTTCCTTTTCAGATCCTGAACCTGATCTCTTTTGGATCATTATAAAGCTCACTGAGGAAGCTCTGAAGTGCAGGATGTCTCCATGCAATCAATACCATGTTATCTGCAAGCAGGAACATCTGGAGTACTAACTATAGAGAATCCTTCCTCCTTTTTGAGTCTTTAGAGTGGACATCATCCATGGTAGTGGTGAGTGTCTTTGACAATCTTGGTTCTCTGTTTCTTATTTTACTGTGTTTAGAAAGCTATTTTTGCATTTTTCTCTATCAAGGAACAACATCAAATCTCATTTGAAAACCTTCAGTGATAAGTACCCACCACCTCCGAAAGAAACCTGCTCTATGTTATGAATTCTCTAGGAAGTTCTTCCCTACAAATATCCCCATTCTGCTTTTGATAACTTCTACCCACTGTTCCTAGTTCTCTTGCGTGATCTTAAAATTATGCATGTGAGAAGAACCAGTGAAAAATCATGGGAGTTTCATAGGTAAGGTGAAGAGTAATTACAATTTCTCTCCCAATTAAACAGAATGCTCATGCCTTTAGGAAACAAAAGATGTTGGTAGCATCCAGACGAGAAGTTAGAATGAAATAACATTACAGAATCTCAAAGTTGCTAATGTCCTCAAAGGCTGTGTGCGTCTGTGTAACTGTTAAATTTATTTTCCCCTTAAATCTGTCTCTTTGTGACTTGTACCTGTTGATTTGACAAGGGTTGAGTACAGTAGAACTCTCACTTCCCATATTAGCCATGTGGAATCCTCCAGAGGGGAGAAGAGGCACTGAAAGGTGATATCAAGGCTTGAGTTAGCTGCAGGGTGATGAGATTAGAAATGATGAGCTTATCCTGGGAGGAGCTGAAAGCAGGCAGAGCAGCAGAAGCAAAGTTAAATAAAATGTTCCCTCAAGTCTCAAGAGCAGTAAGCTGGGGAGAGGGACGCGGTGGAAACTCCTAAGTATGCTCATGGCTTCCCCAAAAGTCTTTTCCTTCAGCATAATAAAGTGGGATAGGCATCTTCTGTCTTCCCTCTCCAACCAAACTGGGTGCCAGAAGTGCTTGAACCAACTGTGGGGCATGAAGAAACTGGAAGACTGATTAAGGAAGAACTTAAGAGCTCCTGTCTCTCTCTCCAACTTCATCCCACCCTCTACACAGGCTGGGGACCCTGATATCCACCTGTAAAGAGACTGCGGTTACATTCATATGAGAAAACTGAGGCCCAGATTTCTAGATCTTAGGTTTAGAACTGTAATGGACTTTAGAGGCCATACATTCTAACACCTCTCATTTTCGAGCTGAGGAAATTGAGACCTATCCAGTCAAGTCCTCTGTGTCCAAAGTCACTGCTGTTCTATGCTATGTCAGTAAGAAGAGATAGTGGTAGGATACAAGTTCCTTGAGAGCAGAGACTATTTTGTTTTTGTCATTGTATCCCTAATGCTAAAAATAGTATCTGGCAGATAATAAATGTTTGTTGAGTTGAACTGGATTAATTTTTAAGAAATAAGCTGTTTATCACCCAAATGGAAAGGGGTTATTTGGTGAAGTGAAGGTGAAGACAGTGAAATTACTTTTAAAATAAATTATCCTTACAACTTCCTGGCATGCATTATTAATGACAACCAAAGAACTATTGTTTAATTTATTATAAATTATTTTCTTTACATAAACAAACATTTCTAGGTAACAGATTAAAATTGAATTGGTTCTGCAAGGATTTGAAGCTAAGACCTTACTGTTTTTACATCTGTGATATGACTGCTTCATTGGATTTCCATCCTATTTCCCCACCCTGCTATGAGGCCTGATGAAAGTGGCAGGGGTCAGATCTCTGTTTTGTAGCCTTCACCTTACTGCTATGGGAACAGAATTCCACGGAATTAATTCCAGGAGATAACGTCAAAAAATACACTGAATATTCTCATCTTCCAAAGGGAATGAAAGAGTATGTCATCAAAATGAACATTGAATGTTCAGATTTATTGAATATTTTCATTTTAAAAGTAAAAAAAAAATCCGCTCAAGTCACAGTTGACAATATTAAAATGGATTGCTAGAGGAGAAGAACGAAATGTAGTGATACAGCAAAGGTGCGTTTGCACCCCCTCAACAGAATGTCTCGTAAAGACTTCTTTTTGTGGATCTGCTCATTTGTCCTCCCTTTTTTGTTTATGAGAGAAATCTTGCTGAGACATCTCCAGACGAAAACCATTTATCAGTGGTCATTTTCAGGCAGAGATGATCATAGAATGGGCATTTCACATTTTCCTGTTGATACATCTGAACTCTTAATTGGCCGCCATCTTAAACTCACCACTTTTTCTAGTCAAGACAGTGTTAGAAAAGAACATACCAAAGAATTTTTCTATTAAAAAAAAAAGACTGGCCTGCCTGTACTTAGTTACTATAAAAATTATTTCTTATAATAATAATAATAATAATAATAATAATAATAATAAAAGTAATATCAGCACCTTATTTGGCCTAAGCTTTATCTTCTATATGCTCAACATTTAACTGATGATTTGTTGAGTGTCTACTACGTGTAAGGAGGTAACCTTTAATTTAGGCCATGGTAGACAGAGTGGACTTTGACACATAAAGATAATGGAGGAGAGTACTCTAGGGGATGGAAACAAATTGAGTAAAGGCACAAATTGAGAAGGACAAGCATGGGATGCATTCAGCGGACAATAAATAGACTGGTTTGACTACAGGATAAGGTAGATCAGTAGGGGAGGAGTTGTACGGCTAGGACAGTGGGGAAAAAATCCTAGACATAGAGCTGGAAGAGGCATCAGAGGCTATTTAATCCACATCCTGCATTTTACAGAGAAGGAAACTGAAGGCCATGGAAATTAAATGACTTGCTCCAGGACACTCAAAAGTCAAGAGAGACAGACTTGGAATATAGGCGATGTGACTGTATGGGCATTGTTTTTCCTTACTGTGCCACACACTTTCCATATGTTGGATGGGAAAATTATGGAATTTAGGTTTAATTTAGTAGATAGTAGGTAGGCTGTAAACAAGGGGGTGGGGAGTGGGAAGGAATATGAGAAAGATGGAGAGGAAAAGAGAAAGAGAGATGGAGGGAAGATGGGAGAGAGAGAGATAGGGAGAGGAAGAGAAAAGAGGAAGGAAAGAAGAAAGAGGAGGGAGGGTGAGATAATGGTAGAAGGAGAGAAAAAAAAGGGAGAGAGAGAGAGAAGACATTCTGGTCCCCACTTCTGGGCAACATAGGGAAAACTTTCCTTCTGATTAGAACTACCAGAATTGTAATGAACTTCTTTTTAGAGACAACAGCTTCTCCTTAACTGACCTCAAGTAAAAACTAAATGATTATTTGCCAATGATGCACTCAGACTTTGAAGACGGCAGAGGGAAGTGTTACATGCACATGGTGCCCAGTGACTTGTTCCCCTTTCCTTGTGACACACACAGTTTCTCAAAGTGGCTAGCAAGTTTTCTGAGGCTACAGGAACCTCCCAACAGGATCTCAGTGTAACTTTCTTGTTTCATATCTGTCATTTCTGGCTCAATAGGTCTTCCAAGACTCAAAAGCAGAAGCTGCAGCTTACCGGTGGCAAAGAAGGGTAAGAAATCAAGTGCTTTTGCTGATGACAGTCATAAAGGAGAGACCAAATAGCTTCTAGACAAGAAAAGCCACCGAGTCATCTGGTTTATCTCCTCAGTCTGGGAAATCAGTCATTCCTGCCAAAGTGACAGAGAGTAGTGGGTGATTAGTAGCAATGAGGATTCTAGTGTTGAAGAAGACAATGAAAGCCAGAAGAAGCTTGCCCAAGTCCTCAGCCAAGGAGCCAACTCTTTCCCCAAGCAGCCCAGCCTAAGAAAGCTGAAAGCTCCATCTCTGATTCTGACTGATTCTGACGCTGACTGCAGCTCAGAGGATGAAGCTACCAAAAAAACAGAAATGAAAGTCTTCAGTAAAAACTCTGGCCTAAGCCATAGTAAGATTCCAGTTAATACCCCAGCTAAGCCAGTAAAACTGTCAAGGGAGCCTCTAAATCAGGCAGTGGTCAAGCTGGTGAAAACAGCAGCAGCAGCCGCAGTGACTCAGAGAGGAGGAAGTAGCTCCACCCAAAATAGCTGTACTGAAGAACCCAATTCTGTCCAAAATCCCCAGAAAAAATACCCGAGAGAGTACCAACAGTAAAGATGGAGCTTTCAGTTTTCATTGTCCCTCCTTCCTATCCCTCCCCCCCTTGTTCTGTTCTCTATCCTGTCCCTGTCACCTTACTGAAGGGTGTGCTTCCAGCAACCCTCCCCCAGACCCTGCCCTCCCCTCCATCATTCTGCCTCTCATCACCATGCCCCCTACTTTCCTGTGTGGCATGATGCCCAATTTAGAGTTTATGCCATTTCTTCCCTAAGCTAAATGCAATGAGAATAATTGAAAGTAAAGTTGTAACAGTTATCCCTTGCCTCTTCTATATGGGATGATTAACCCCATTTTTGTCTCTCCCTGTCTCCTCTCATTCTAGTCCTCCCCCACCTGAGAATTTCGCCTTTTAACGTATCATCCCTTCATATTCAATTGATCCTATACCTTCTATATACACATATACACACATGCTCAGATATGTATTCATATGCATATATAGCCTC
>CM053601.1:67973441-67990832 GCA_028646575.1 Pseudocheirus occidentalis | reverse complement strand
AATTTAGTTATTAGAAAGGCAAAACAAGATATCTTCATTCATGACTAATGTCTTTAAAATGGAGGGGACAAAATTCAATACAACTCTCACCCTGAAAAAATCCACATGCTGCACTATTAAAAAAAATTAGACAATTAGAAATTTAATTAATTGAGCCTACTGATGTTAGTAGAAATCTAAATGGAATACCCATTTTCAGGTTAACAAAATGTCTGACTTGTTAACAAAAAAGTCTTCTGAGGCATCTGAAATAATGAAACTGAAAAAAAATATATTGGCTATAACTACAGCTACAATGAAGGATCACTGTTGTTTTATTAAAAAAAACAACCTCCAATCCATCTTGTATTTGTACCCATTCTCCCTTTCCAGCCTTATTAATACTTTTGTGCATTCTGCCCTGTAACCAAATTAGCCTGCTTCTTGTTGCCTGAACTTAACATTAAATTTCTTGACTGTGTTTTTGCAGAAGTTTTCTCTGCATTTTCTCTCACTTTCCTCATTTTTGCCTCCCAGTGTCGTTATTTTCAAGGCCCACCTATTCTATGAAGCCTTCTTTAATAATCTTATTATTATTACTGCTCTGTTCTTTCTCAAATTACCCTCTACTTACATATATACGTTTGTATGGATGCATGTATGTATGAATGTATATTGCACCTCTCTAGTAGAATGTGGGCATCAGAAGGAGACAGATTGGAGTTTTTATTCTGGTATTTTCAGAACCAAGCGATGGGCCTTTTAAATAGTAGTCACTTATTTTGCATTTATTAATTCAAACATGTTTTCTCTTAAACACATACATAAGAGAGCTTTTTAATCAAAAGATTCCCCCTGATCAATCCGAGTATGCCCCCTCCCTTGCACTATGGATATGTACTTTGGTGTCTTGTCAGAAGGACAACTAACAACTTCTGATTCATTTCTAGGGACTGAGGGTGACTTACACTCAAGTAAGCCAATCCTTGTGGGGAGCTGCCCCTTTCCAGAGTCTGTAAAAGTGAGCTGATGAAACAGCCTGGCCATTTTCAGACCCTTTTTTCCTTTTAATCTTTTGTCTTGCTTTTAGCATATTGTGGGAGCTGGGAGCTGCAAGTGGCATTTTCTCCTCCCTCCAGAAACAGTTTTAGACAATTTAAAGCAGAAGCACATGGCAAAGGTAACAGATGCTTGCATGTGGCCTAAAAGGAGAAATCCCAATGTGGGAATAGCCACAGTATGACAACATCTAGGATGCTATTAGATTTCCTGCAAAAATATGTGTCCACTCTACTCAAAAGGAAGCTCATGAACAATGCTCCTTGAACTCCAACTTTCCATGTAGATAGTGATAACAGAATTTAGCTTTCTTCCTCTTGAGGAGAGCTTAAAGGTTATCTGCATGCTTTATATATGTTTCTGTTTCTGCTTATGATCTCATATAAGTCTTGTGGGTGCCTTGAGTCTTTTCAGAATCTATTTATGAGTTCCTGTGAGTCTTCCGAATTTTCTGGATTTGCTATGGCAAAAAATAAAGCCCTTCCTGTCCAACATGCATTTAAGTACCTTGAAGGCTTATACAAAAACTGGAGACTCTGTTACCCACATTTGGGAAAAACAAAACAAGAGCCATAGATATATTTGGAGATTTTCTTGGAATAGCTCCAGTGTGGTATGTGTATGTCTGTGTGTGTGTGTGTGTGTGAGTGTGTGTGTGTGTGTGTGTGTGTGTGTGAGAGAGAGAGAGACAGAGAGAGAGAGAGAGAGAGAGAGAGAAAGAAAGAGAGAGCAATTGAGATTGATCAATTCTTCAACTGACCTATTTGATCAGATCTTTAATATCTTTCTGGTCCAGAAGTTTTACAGACTCTGAGCTACAGGTTATTTACTGAATAAGAAAAAATATGCAAAATAATAAATCCAAGCTCTTCTAATGAACACTTATTTTGTTTGGCAATTCCCTTGCCCCTAATTCCCTATTTAAATGTACATATTTCCATACTGACCTTTATAAATAGAGGGAAGCACAAATTGGGGTGCAAGATCACTGAAAAAAGAAATTCCTGCCTCTCTATTCCTGATTTGACCCAAGTACAATGAAAAATTCCTCAGAGGTCACTGTATTAATAAAACTTTCTAAGTAGCTTTTTTACCCCACTGTGGGTCCACAGTAGGAGCATCTGTGTGGAGTAAAATCTTCTGTGTAAGTCATGACTTTAGACTTGAAACTGAATGGACTATAATGATAATAGTCTACATTTGATGTCTACAAAGCACTTTCATCATAATAACCTGGCAAAACTAATGGTGCAAATACTACAAATCCCATGATATAGATGACAAAGGTGAGTCTAGGAAATATGAAGTGACTTTTTCATAATTACATCACTATTATCAGTCAGAGTAGGGATTCAAATCCAGCACTCTAGACTCAGGGCCAGGACACATTCCATTCTGCTGCGATCTTGCCTCTCTACACTCAGCAGTAGCAATGCATATTTATATCTTGAAATCTTATTTTTTACCATTATATGGGATAGAAGGACTCTGGGCACTACTGACTGCACTGAAGTCACTGAGTATTGAAGTGTATGGTGATTTAATTTATCTCCAAAGGGTAGAAATAGAAGGGTTATGGGTAAGTTGTTGTAGAGCACATTTGGGTTAAATACAATGGAAGACTTTTTATTATTAGACTTTTTATTTATAAGTTACACAATTAATTTCTCATCATTGAATTTTGGAGAGATGATTCTTTCTTCAGGGTATGAGCTTCTGGATTTTTTTTTCCTGCTATGAGATACTGGAATTCTGTGCTTTGCTGGTCATTTGAATGCACACAGAGCCTGTGGCTAAGACCATACTTGAAATATATTCAGCATGGGAGAATATCCCAATGTTTATTCTCTGCTGTCAAAGCCTTTGAGATCCCAGGGCCACTGTGGATTGGTATAATGGTATGAACACATAGAGAAGGTAATATGACATAGTGGACAGCTACTCTCCAGCTCAGTCAGGAAGAACTGGGTACAAGTCTAATTCATGACAAGTCTGGTTCTGACACATTCTGGCTTTGTGGAATATTCTCTAAGATTATGAATTGTAGGGGGCAGAGCAAAGGTAATGGAGTAAAAGCAGGTACTTGCTTGAACTGTCCCTCAAACACCTGTAAAAAATGACTCTAAAATTCTAAGCTACAGAACCCACAAAATGACGGAATGAATCCAATATCCAGCCCAAGATAACCTGCAAAGTTGACAGGAAGGGTCTATCATACCAGGCTGGGAGAGGAACACAGTCTAGCTTGGGCTGTGCCAGCACAGACAGGGTCAAAGCAAGCCTCAGGGGACTGAAACACTGGCAGATGTGGCAGTTTCTAGACTTTTGGGGCCACAAACACCAAAAACAGCATAAAAAGTCAGTAGGAAAACTCTGTCCAACGTGGGTGACATAGGAACAACCCCAGCCCTGGGGCTGTTGAGGTGGCAGTGGTGGCAGCAGCAGTAGCAATGACTTCTTCCGGAATTCCTGTCCCACAGACAGTGTGGGGATAGAGTGGCTGATCAGAGGGGAATTGCAGGGATCTTTTTGTTGCTGCTGAGGCAGGATTCTCTTGCTTTGCCTATGCTTGGTTCTGGATCACAGTCCTAGGGGGCAGTCCTGGGGCAAGAAGGAGCACTAGTGTGGCAGAGGTTGTGGCTTCAGTGGAGAAGGAATCCTCTTCACAGTTCCAAGGAAGAAAAGAGGGCTTGTGGTCATTCACAGACCAGAACACAGGCCAGGAAAGGAGTAAACACCTCTCCTTTGATCATACCACCTTGGAAGAACTGAAAATTTATATCTCTGAAAACAGCTGCAAAAAACTCCTGAACTTTGGGACAGGACACTGAAAGCAGAGTCTTACCTTAACAAAGAGTTAGAAAGTCAAGTATTTGGCTAGGAAAATGAACAAACAACAAAAAAAAAATCTCAGACTATAGAATTTCACATTGGTTACAAAGAAGATCAAGATATACAATCAGAAGAAGACAACAAAGTTAAAGATACTACATCAAAAACTTCCAAGAAAAATATTGTAAGGCTTAGAATATGATATTCTGGAGTCAAAGAAGCTACGAATAAAACCAAAGATCACCTTCCCAGCAAAATTGAGTTTTATCCTTCAGGGGAAAACGTGGAAATTTAGTGAAATAGATGACTGCAAGCATTTTTGATGAAAAGACCAGAAGTGAATAGAAAATTGAACTTTCAAATGCAAGAATCAAGAGAAGGATGAAAAGGTAAACAGGAAAGCGAAATCATGAGGGATTTATTAAAGTTGAACTGTTTATATTTCTACATATGATATTTGTAATTCATAAGAACTTTCTCAGTATTAGGGTAGTTGGAGGGACAATATATAAATATATAGATATAGAAATATATATGTATATATACACACACACATAAAGAGAGACAGTGAGACAGAGAAAGAGAGACAGAGATAGAAAGAGGGAGAGAGAGGGGGCACAGGATGAGTTGATTATGAAGGGATGATACTAAAAAATAAAATTAAAGGGTGAGAGAGAAATATGTTGGGAGGAGGAGAAAGGGAGAAATAGAATGAGTTAAATTATCCCACATAAAAGAGGCAAGAAAAAGCTTTTAAAATGGAGGGGAAGAAGGGGGAGATGAGAGGGAATAAGTGAACCTTACTCCCATTGGGTTTGGCTTAAGGAGGGAAGAACATACACATTCAACTGGATAGTTTACCCTACAGAAAAGTAGGTAGAAGAGGATAAAAAGGAGGGATGAGAGAAGGGAGGGCAGACTGGGAGAGGGGGTGTTGGAAGCAAACACTTTTGAAAAGGAACAGGGTCAAAGGAGAGAGCAGAATAAATGGGGGATAGGATGGAGGGAAATATAGTTAGTCTTTCACAACATAAATATTACGGAAGTGTTTTGCCTAACTCCACATGTATAATCTATACTGAATTACTTGCCTTCTCAGTGAGGGTGGGTGGGGAGGGAAGAAGGGAGAGAATTTGGAACTCAAAGTTTTAAAAACAAATGTTAAAATTTGTTTTTACATGCAACTGTAAAATAAGATGTACAGGTAGTGGGGTATAGAAATCTATCTTGCCCTACAAGAAAGTGAGGGGTAAGGGGTAGGATGGGGGTGATAGAGGGGAGGGAAGAGATGGGACAAAATTGGAACCCAAAATCTTCTGGAAATGAATGCTGAAGACTAAAATAAACAAATTAATAAAAAAGAGTTATGAATTGCAGAGATGTTTACTTCCATTTAAAGAAGTTATTCACTAGGAGCTCAGAGATCTGGTTTATAAAAGAGAATGCTCACATGAAAAAGAACAATGCCCAATAAGTAATCAATTGATGAGGATGGGGTGGATGTATGCACATGCTTACACTGAATTTTTTGAGTGGATAACTGAATAGTTCACTTTTTAAGTGATTTCACCCTAACATTAGCTCCATTGTATAGAAAGGTATAGATATGCCTGTCTACCTAACACAGTTGTTTGCTTCTTATCTCTGCCTTTAGAGTATGAACTCTTTGAGGGTAAGGACTATTTTATTTGCCTTTCTTTGTATCCTCAGTGCTTAGAATAGGACTCAGCGCACAGTAAGAGCTTAATAAATGTTTGTTGACTTATGACCTATGCCCATGTCTTTTATATACTGCCAGTTTACAGCATTATGGTCTACTACACGCATCATTTATTGAAGTAAGATGAATTTTTAAAATTTATGCTTAATTGATTGCATTTAATTAATTACTTCTACAAGTTTATTAATCAACTAATGGCAGTCAGTAAATACAGTTAACTTAATTTGGTGGTTAATTAATTTAGTTGGTTAATGTAATCAGATATTAATTAGTTATTTAAAGTTTCCTTACAGTTAGTGATGACTTTGCCATCATCTAAGCAATAAGCAAAGAATTAAAGCAAAATGATAGATACTTTTTCATTTAATTGTTTTCAGAGAATAGCATAATACTTTTCTCGCTTTATAATGATTGTGGCTATTAACAAGGTCAGATTACCAGAGCAAGTATTTGTGTAGTGTTCTACTGAGCAGGCACTTGATGTACTATTGAAGGACAATGGGAAAGGAAACTGAATCAACTTGTTATTCAGTTGAATCTCTAATAATTTTCTTTTTTAATATGACAGATAATGACATTACATAAGGTGTCTCTGAAGTCTAGATTCCCATAAAGCTCTAAAAGTCTTTCACCTGATAATTTATAAGAATATTTGTTGATTTAGTGTTAAAGGCAGTCTATTAATGTTAAGTACAGTTTCTGTTGCTTTTTATTAAGGACAACCTTGGCATTTGTAGGGCATAGGTTGAAAAGGTCTTCCTGCATGGATACATTTGCAAATAATTATAGATGATTTGAGGAAGAGTGTGGTAGGGGGATTTAAGAAGAAAAGAATGATGTAACAATTAGAAGGTGACATATCTGGTAAATATCTCTTCTTTCTCCTTCCTTTCTCATTAATCCCCCTTCACTACTACTGACACGTGACTTGTACAGGTAGAGAAAAGATTAGATGTGGTAACATTGGGCTGACTTAGAGAAGCCAGAGAGAGACTTGTAGGTTTTTGAGAAAATCCACACATCCAAACTCGTGTTAGCAGTTTACAGCCAAAATGTACTCCAAACACAGTACCAAGAGCATAGTCAGTGGCCCACCAGCCATGAGTAGAGACCTGTGAAGAATTCTTCCCTGACCACCCCCTGTCTCTTTCTTCTCCCGTGTCCCTCGCCTATATAATAGCATCTTCATACTGGCTTTATAAGAGTTCTTTTGTACCCCTGTAAAAATTGATCAATAAACATTTATTAAACATATTATTAACTCACTACTTTCCAGGCGCTATTCTAAGCACTGGAGAATCAAAGAAAGACAAAATAATTCCTACCCTGAATTAGTTTAGGAATAAGTGGGAGATACATATAAATAATGAAGAGTACATAAGATACATTTAGAGTAGGTGGATGGTAACCCTAGAGAGAAAGGCTTTAACATCTGAAAGGGGCCAAGAAAGGCCTTGTGCTGAAGAAAGTGTTTGAGCTGAGTTTTAAAAGAAGCTAAGGATTCTAAGTGCAAGTGAGGGCAATCCTCCTTGTATAGCATGG
The DNA here is from genome assembly GCA_028646575.1 of Pseudocheirus occidentalis. NCBI lineage: Eukaryota > Metazoa > Chordata > Mammalia > Diprotodontia > Pseudocheiridae > Pseudocheirus > Pseudocheirus occidentalis. Next base: position 67,983,700 of record CM053601.1, on the reverse strand, counting down.
GAGTGTCATAGTATGGCTCAAAGGGAGGCAGAATAGACGTCTCTAGCCTCTTTCCCCACCTTTCTTCAAGGGAAATTTTGTCTGCCATCAAAAAGGGAAGGTAGAAGCCAGAATCAAAGTCCAAATAAATTTAAGAAGCCCAAAGAAAGTTTAAAGAGAGCAGAGCCCTCCTGTCAGCAGTCAACTCTACCTTGTCCCCCCCAACACACACACACACACACACACACACACACACGCAGAACTTTGATCTCCACCAGTGTGTAGAGAGTATCATACATAAGCTTTGGACTTCATTTACCTATGAGGATCAGGGGAGAATTAAGAACATTCCAGGCATGAGATCATTAATGGAAAGGGATAGAAATAAGAGATTTAGTCTGCTATACAAGAAGGGAGAGGGATAATGTGTAAGTAGTCTAGAAAGGTAGGAAGAGATAGGTTGTAAAGAGCCTTCACTAACTTGCCTGTCCATAAAAAGTAGACCCCCAAACTAGCCCAAGTTAGATGCATGATTTGGGTCAGCATCTATTAAAAAGATTTTTAAAAAGCATTAAACTGTGGTTTATAAGTTAAAATCTGATTTTTTTTTCATTTTCCTTTTTAAACAAAAGCAGAGAATATATTAATTTAAATCAAGGACATTTAATCAAGTAAAATAACGAGTAAATACCCAAAACTGAACAAGGTATACAGTTGCTCAGATTCCCAAACTATTGGTGGGAGAGGGAACATTTCATCCCAGACAACTGATGTACCTAGGTCATTATCCCAACTGGAATGCCTCTCTGCCTCCAAAGTTACAGCCTATTGCTTTCCTGCAGAGCTACTGATGTCTTCTACTGAGTTTCCTGTCTCTGGTGACCTATGAGTTATTTTTGCCAACTATTATTTGCCATCTATTTTATTATTGCCATCTACTTATTGTTAGCTGAAATGGAGCTGCTAAGTTAAGTGCTTACTGCTCTGTTTGTGTACCTACCCCATAGTTCCAGGGAGTCAGATTTTTTTGTATTTCATATTTATGGCTAATGTAAACCAGAACTTCAAAAAATTCCTTTGGGCTAATCAGTCTTCAGAATTGAGTTTGCCTTCTGTCAATAATAATTTTACAGCCTCACTCTGCCTTTTGAATTAAGATGAATAATCCTGTAATATCCCTGGGAACTAGTGAGAGGATAATGCACATTTTATTGCAAAGAAAAAGGATTCATGTACAGAAAAGTATAGAAATAGTTTTTGGTGTGTGTGGGTGTGTGTATACATGTGCTTGTTGTTGCACCAAAGCACTGAGAAAAAAAAATGGGGATGCATCAGTTGCAAATGAATAGACAAATAGTGACATATGAATGGAATTATTGTACTTCTTGTAAGAAATGATATTACCTATTCAGAGGAACCTCAGAAGACTTATTTGATCTGATGCAAAGTGAAATGAAGAGAATTGAATGGAAAAATATGCATAATGACCACAATAATGTAGAGGTAAACAAATTTAAAAGACGTCAGTTTTCTCAGCAATGCAGTAACTAATTATGACTTCAGAAATCTAATGATGGATTTTGTCTTCCATTTCAGGGCAGAGAAAAAATGGAATAGAAGTGTAGAATCAGATGAATTTTTTTCAAACATGACTGATGTATTGATTTGTTGTTCTTATCAATATTTATTTGTTACTGGAGAGAGCTTCTGTTGGACATGGATAGGGGCCTACAGTAGACGGTGAATAATCATACATTTTTTTAAACAAATGAAACAATAAAAGATACACAGATGAGAACAGAAGGAAGTTCAAGAAAGAGACATAAAAGGTAGAAAGACAGCAACAGTGATGTACTCAAGATAGAGCTGTGAATTTATATAACCATTCCAGAAACCGGTTTGTAGCTGTACAAAGTGGCAAAAATGTACCTACCATTTGAACCAGAGATTCCACTTTCTAAACATGTTGCCCCCCCCCCCACGAATGTCATAAACAAACAAACAAAAACGCTCCTTATGCATGAAAATATTTACAGCAGTGCCTTTGTGGTAGCAGAGAACTGGAAATAAAGTAAGTGCACATAGGTTTTGAGGCTAAACAAATTGTGGTATAGAATGCACTGCAATGAATGGCCCCCTCCCTGCAAAATACAGAGAAACATGGAAGGATTTATGTGAACTGATACAAACTGAAGTAAACAGAGGGAGGGGCACAATATACATAATGACTACATCAACTTAAATGGAAAGAACAACTAGTACAAAACAAAGATGAATATTGGAAAATTATAATGTGTGACTCGGTCATAAAGAAGAGAAATAAAAAGACACCTTTCTTCCTTCTTTTTTTTTAGGAGGGAGGGTGGGGAGGAGAAATGGGTATAAAACAATCCATATAATGTCAATTTGTGATGTATTGATCTTTTTATGGTTTTCCCTTCCTTTTTTTTCTTGTTTTACTTTAAAAAATAATAATAATATCTGGCATTGATATAGTGCTGCTATCTCAGCTTATCCTTACAATAAACTTGTAGTCTAGTTGCTATTATCCTCATTTTATGGATAAGGAAAGAAGCTAAGAGAGTCTAAGGGATTTGCCCAGGGTTACCAAGCCAGTCAGTACTTGCATCAGAATTAGAACTCAGGACTTCCTGACATTCTATGTATTATACCACCTAGCTGCTTTATTTGTTATAAGTGGTGGCTTTCAGAGAAGGGAAAGGGGAATAGAAAGGAGATCTAGGGGACAGAAAACCAAAGGTTAATAATAAATATATTTAAAAAAACAACAGGATACGAGAAAGCATGACAGTTTTGTTAATATGAATTTAATATATACCTAAAAACTATGCTTAAAGAAGTTTGTTTTCATATATCATCTTTTCTGAGTCTTTGACTATTAAAATGTTCATAATTCTTGATGTTTTTAAAATTCATAATAAATATGGTGTTTTGCTTTTGTTCTGTTTTAAATAATATTATTATAATTTCAATTTGGCAAGCAAGACTGGAGGGGACAAGGTAAAATGGCTAACCTTTGTTCTGTATTCCTATATGTAGAGCCAAATAATTTTTCTGCTTATAGGAAAGCATAGGGAACCATCATTACTTAGTAGCATGTAGCAGAATGCCACATACATATATTCCTTATCTTTACAATTGTCTCTGTAGCTCTCTCAGAGTCACTGCAAGGGGAAAAGATGGTTTTCTGGTGTTTTCAATTTTGTAATTTCAGAATCATCCTTAAATCTTTCTTCCTTACCTTTCTCACCTATCCAATAGGCTCATCTAATCAGGCCAAATCTTATTGGTCATACTTTTCTAATGTCTCACTCACCTATCCCCTAATTCACACTCAGGTCATAAACCTAGTTCAGGCCAACATTACCAACTGCTTTGGATATCTATCTCTATTGGCATGTCCTATATTGAGCTTAAATTTAATATGTATAAACCCAAACTCTTTGTCTTACTCCTTAGATTCAGCTATCCTCTAAACTTCTTTTTTTTCTGATGAGGGTACCAGTAGCCTTCCAATCACCTCTGTTTGCAGTCTCAGCATCACTGCAGCTTTTCCTTTTCAAAGTCTCATCACCTCCAGCAGAAAGTCTTTGGCTTCTTTTTGTATCCCCAGTCCTTAATACAAAGCCTGGTCATAGTAGTTGCTTAATAAATGTTTATTGAATTGAATAGTAAATCAATTGCAAAGTTTTGGGGATCCTGCCTTTGCTATCCTTTTCATATCCGTCTTGTTCTCAGCCATCTCAAGCTACCATTCTAATTAAGGTCCCTAATGCATCTCACCTGGACCATTGCATCCATCTCCAGATTGGACTCCTCTCTCCAGGTCCTCTTTTACCCAGCTGTCAAAATAATCTTCATTAAGCACGAGTTTGTACTTGCTTTTGACACATTCCTCACTTTGAGTGACTCCCTCTCAGCCCCAGAAAAGAGATGGTAGTAACAATAACAACAACAATAATAATAATGTCACTCCCCTGCTAAAAAACCTTAGTCTCTCTATTGCTCCCAGGGATGAAATGCAAATCCTTTAGCTTGACATTGAAAGCTCTGTATAGTCTGATTTCAATCCGCCTTTTCAAGTTTATTGAAAATCAGGACAATTCATGTAATTTGTGTCTTAAAATAACTGAACTGCATGGTTCTCCCCCAAAAGCAGGGACTCTGTCCATCCTTTTACTTTACTGTCCAGGTCATATCTTGTCACCTGGAGCAAGAGTTCTTAATCTGGAATTAATGACTTATTTTTAAAGTATTTTGGTAAGTGTATTTCAATCTAATTGGTTTCTTTTGTAATCCTATGTATTAATTTAATGCATTTAAGAATATTATTCTGAGGAGGCCATAGGTTTCCCCAAACTGCCATAAGGATCCATGAAACAAAAAGGTAATGAATCTTTGCTGTCCAGTAAAACTTTCCTGATCTCTAGCTATTAGTGCTCCTCCATCAAATAATCATCTATCTACTTATCTGTTTATCTTTTTGGGGGGGGGGTGCCTTTATCCCTGATATCTAGTATTGTGTCCTGTACATACTCAGTCCATTAATAAAATACTTCTTAAATCTGATTTGATTTGTTTCAGTCATGTACATTTTTTAAATTGCACTTGGGGGTTTCTTGGCAAAGATACTGGAGTGGTTTGCTGTTTTCTCTCCAGCTCATTTTATAAATAAGGAAACTGAGGCAAACAGGGTTAAGTGACTTGCCCAAGGGCACATAGCTACTAAGTCAGAGACCAGATTTGAACTCACAAAGATGAGCCTGACTCCAGGCTCAGCACTTTACCCACATGTCACCATGCCATGCATACTATTAGTTGATGCTGTGGATAGAGCACTGTACCGGGAATCAAGAAGAACTGTGGTCAAATCCAGCCTCACATACTTGCTTCCGATATTTACTAGATGTCTGACACTGAGAAAATCACTAAACTTCTGTGAACCTCAGTTTCCTCCTCTTTAAAATAGGGATAATAATACCACATACCTCCTGCAGTGGTTGTGAGGATAATATGAGATAATATTTGTAAATTGTTTTGCAAACAAAAAAATGCTATATATAAATGACACCACCTGTTATTATGAATTACACATTTTTTGGTGGGGGACATTGTTTGAAATTAGGGATGTTTCAAAAGCAAGCAACAAAGAATTGCTTCGACTCTAAAAATATCGGACATTGCTGTTCTAATGCCAACAATAGCTGTTATGTGTCTGTATGTGTGTATGTGTGAGCCTGAGGTGATTTTACATCAGCAGTATCTCCACAGCAATGATTTTGCAGCTATTTTGATTTTTTTTCCTTTCTTTTCCATTGCTGGCATTTTGCTATTATACAAAATGTTTGCAATTTTGGAAGGTCTTCACAGAACATACGATAGTTCTAGTACAAATGATCAGTTTGCCACACCTATGTCAAATGAGCACCAAAGCTTTTTGCATTCATCTCAACCCAGGACTCAGGTAAATGGTGATGATAATAAGCAGTGTGAATAAAAATAACACAATTAGAGATTTCATTTGCATAGCTCTTTCTTGTCTCCAAGTCCTTTAGGTATTTTTACACCTAATGCAAAGTTGGACCCTTCCTTGTAGCTGAGATGGAACTTCTTGGTAACCATTCTGTAAAATATCCTTTTCTGTAGTCCTGTGCAGAAAAGTGGGCTACAGCTATTGGCATCTACAGCAGAAGTCCAAGTGGAGATTGGAAAAGACGTTTTTCTAAGAAATTTCATTTTGGCAAAACCTTTAAGGAGTAGGGATAAAAGAAGAAAAATTAAGTCTCTGTCAAGACCACCATGATTAGTTTTCCGTCCATGGATTGTGGCTTGCCCCAAACAACCTGATTGGAGAACCCTTTAGCAATTCAATTAAATCCAACAAGCTTTTATTAAATCTCTACTACGTTTCAAGAACAGTGTGGGTGCTGGGGATATAAAAACAAAGACAATGCAATCCCTGCCTTCAGGAAGCCTATAAATTTCCTATAATTTTGAAACTTAATAGTTTTCAAGCTGGCTTTGAATCTTAGCTCTTACTGTCTGTATCACCTTGGGCATGTCACCTCCTCGCTATGGCTGCCTAGGTCCTTTCTAATTCTAGTCTCTCTAAGTCTGATTGAACTCTCACCATTAGCCCACTTTTTAAGATACTTAACTGATGGGGAAGGAAAAGAGCTCTTCCCAATCTCCTTTTTACTCAATTCTAACCTGTTTAGATTAACAGGGGGCCTGTTCTACTCTCCAGCTGATCATAAGACTTTTAATAGATACCTTCTGTACAGGAATACATATTTTGTATCTCCTTGGAAAAATGAGTTAGATTAAAAACAAAAGAAAAATCAGCCAGGAAATAACCTTGAAAAAGCTGATCTAAACTTTTCTCTTAGCTGAGTAATCTTGTATATTTTTCATTCCTTGTCTGGTCTCAGTCAGATCATATACAAAATAGATATAGAAAGATGAATTACTAAAAGTGATGTTTTTTGTCAGCTAAGAAAATCAAAGGTCTTTGGGGGTTTCTCTTCTCTCTCTCCTTGGCTGCCTCTGTCATATCTCATAATAAAATAAATCACTAAAGAAAAAAACATACAGTCTCAGCTTCCTCCAATTCTTTAGAGAGAAAAGAAATGCCTTAAATTTATATACTGTGTCGAGAATTATTTTTCATATATAATATATTCTGGATTTTAAATAGATTTAAAATATATACCAAAGCTTCATTATATTGAGGGAAATATCACCAAATTTGATAGCTTTTTTTGGGGGGGGGAAACTACATCCAAAAGGGATTTAGTTATATTATAAGCAGCTCATCTATAGTGTAGACTGTGAAAACATGATCATCAGAACAAAGATCAAGAATTGCCAAGCCCTAATCTATAGCCATTCCACATTTTTTTCCTTTTTATTTTTTTTCCCCGGTGTGCCTTTTTCTCCTCAAGCCAACTGCTATTATTAGGCTTCCCTAATCACTTCTTTTCTTTTGGAGAAGGGGAGGAAAACATCTGTACACACACACACACTCACACACACACACACACACACACTCAATTCTCTTTTCATCTCATTATACATAGAGAACATTTGAATGAACAATACTGAAAGGAATTTAGGGATCAATGAATATTTCCATCATTATGGCTCTTTCTGAAAAGGCAAACAAACTAAAACATTTAACAAACATGTCATGTTTTGGTATAGGATCAATTTCTCTCCCACCCAGTTATTTTTTTTAAACAATGTTCATAAGCATCAGGATGCAGTGATCTCATTCAAAAAAGTTACCTTTCACTTCAGCAGTTCTGCCAACTCTTAATGGTTGTGAGAAAGTTCATTGTCCAGGTGACATAAAGGGGCATATTTTAAATTCTCTCCAGCCTCAATCTTCATTGAAATCATGAATCATGAGCTCAGTTTGAAGACTAAGAGTAAGCCCACCCTTGAGTATGGGAAGCAGATTAAAAGACAAAATTGTGACCCTCCCCAAACTTGTTGACATGGGGAATTTGATGGGAAAACAGTTGGATGAAATGTTTAACCACCACAGAAATTCCAGACATTTTCTGTAGTGAAAGATTGTTTTATCTTGGAAGTATATCATCATTGACTTCTGCACCTTTTCCCCTGAATATTGAGAGATAAATTTATTGTGTTGTGTCTTCAATTGTGATAAATACACCTACAGACATTCAATTTCCACAAAAATATACTACAATTAAGGCACAGAGGTTACACTCATCTGTCACAGTTCACACTGGAAAGGGAATAGAAGATAAATAAATCTTAGAAAAAAATGGCAAGATTTTTCTTGTTTGAGGGGAAGAGTATCTTGGCTGTGTTTTTAAAAGAATAATTAGATTCCTTTTTATTTTAAGAAAGAAACTCTGAAACATTTCTATCAGGCTACTGTTCCAGGTAGAAAAGATTCCTCTTTAAGCTGCTATCATTGATAGCAAAATTCAAAATTATGATAGCATATCATGGAGCAGAATTGAGATGCTTTATCACCATTCTCTTCCAATCTACCAATGAGAGGCTTCAACTATTCAAATGACTCTTCCCTCTGGCACCTGCCTAGTTATGCAAGATAGCATCCAGACAACACATCACTAGGTGTCTTATCAGCAGGCTATACAGGAATAATATATTAACCAAGAAAATTATAGTATCAATCAGTCCATAACAATCAAGAATTTTTTTGGAATAGGTGCCATTCTCCCCAAGGATCAGAAAGGTAGCTATCTATCACTCCTGAAAGGAGGGGTTGTTTTAAGACTTCAGTTTTTTTAGGAGACACTTGGGAAGATATGTTAAGTCCAAATAATGTCCTGAAATAATTTCTCAGGATTTCATTTCCTTTGAAAATGCTACAAAAATACTGCAATCTATCATTTACTACCTTTGCATTTGATAAATAATATTTTTTCACCTCTGATAAAATACAGTTTTGTGATAGGTCATATGTAAGAAAATAAGTTCTTTTTCCTTGGTGACAAAGTTTTCTTATGCAAATATGGCTATGGATCTGTGATTTTTTGAATCAATGGGTGTGTGCTCGCTCCAGCAGTTCACACTACAATGCCTCCTTACCCTCTCCTCCTGAGTAATTCTTGCTCATGTATCATAAATCCTCCCTAGATAAACTAACCAGTGTGCTAGAGACCTTCAGTAAAATTTCAAGGACAGCAATGCAACACGAAGGCTGTCCATCTTTTATCTCTCACACTGACTGAATGAGCCATTTCTCATTTTCCTTTCATACCTATCCTCTAGAATGTCTTTTAAACTGATTCTCCAACCCAAATCATTGGTGAAAATATATTGAAGCCTACTTAACACCTGTCATGCATCTTTTTTTTTAAAAGTTATTTTATTTTCAGCTCTGAACTCTCTTCTTCTCTCTTCCCCACCCCAATTCCATTGAGAACACAAGAAAAAGCATATAGCTGTAATGTACATTTAAGCAAAACAAATTCTCACATTATCTAGAGACATAGGTATATATGTGCATGCACTGGAGTGCTTGTGCATATGTGTGCATATCTGTATATGGATATATCTTCATAAGATTGTTTTTATCATATAAATCGTTCTACTCCTGTTCACTTCACTTGGTATTAGTCCATACAATTTTTTCCAGTTTTCTCTGAATCAATACTTTTCATTATTTGTTACAACAAAATAGTATTCCATTACATTCATATACTATAACATGTGTAGCCATTCCCCAATTGAGAGACATCCCCTCAGTTTCCAAAATTTACCACCGCACAAAGAGCTGTTATAAATATTTTCTATATGTGTGAGTTCTTCTTTCTTTCATGCCTTTGGATTATAGATCCAGTAGTAGTCTCACTGGATCCAGCCATGTATCTTTCCATTGCATTTGCATTGATCACCTGAAATTCATATCCCTCTAACATTCCATGGTTCATATAAAGGCAAAGGAGACAATTAGCTTTAGATCAATGAAATTTTGTGATAGGCAACAACTTGTAATTGCTAGCTTTGAATATCCTGTATAATTTCCCATATGCAATCTAACTCATTTTCTTACTCAGTTCCCAGCCCAGTTCATTTTCCACTGACAGTACCTCTTACACACACACACATACACACACACACGCCCATATGTGTATATGTGCATACATGTATGTATTTATAGATGTATGTGTATATATGTGTATGTGTGTATGAAATTCATTAGCCTGCCCATCCAACTGCAAGTAAAAATCTGGGCTACATACATACATGCACACATATACACATACATACACTATACATACATACATATATACACATATATATTTCATTCACTTTTTAAAAAATCTTATATGAATAAAATGGCTGATCTCATTTGTGTAAGCACTGACTTAGGCGAAGATCTCCAATAATATTTTGAGGTTCAGTGAAATCCTCAGTATCTCCTGAATAAACAAGAGCATCTGGAGAATTTCAGCATGCATAAACAATCCTGCTTCTGTCTGGACTTTTCACAGGATGGCCTCCATGACACTGTCAAACACCTTCAGTAAGCATATGGCTTTCTGTTTTATGCCTCCCTTGATGCTGATACTCAGGATCCTTGAAAACAGTTATCTCTGTAGTTGCATCTGCAACTCTTGTGTTAGAGAAATGCACACAACACGAAGGGCCTGGATATAGTTTGGGACATGTCCTCCTTCTCTAGTATGTTGCCATCGCTCAAACAATCTAGAAACTTTCCCATCTAAAATTGTACAAGGTACCATTTATCA
>CM053601.1:67958259-67972941 GCA_028646575.1 Pseudocheirus occidentalis | reverse complement strand
GCATATGTTTGTATATATACACATGCACAAATCTTTGATATAAAAGGGGTCAAATTAATTTATAAAAATTGGTGCCTTGAATGGTGAGTTGCCTGTTTTCATTATATCAATGATTCCTAGCCTTATTATATCAAAGATTCCTTGATCTTTGTGAGGATGTTAGAAATACAGTAGACTGTTTAATTACTAATTGTCCCTGGCTCCATTGTATTTGAAGAAGTCTCATTTCCTTCCAGTTATTCATGAAAACTACCCCTTTTAACAATATTTTTGGGTGTCTTCAGATTTCAGGATTCATATATACAGCATTCAAATAGAGTATTCTTATAAGAATGTATACACCATTAGTATAGCATAGTATCATATAGTATAGTATAGTATCATATCATTTCGTATTGTATTGTATCATATGGGCTAGGACAGGACAGAATAGGACAGGACAGGACAGGACAGGAAAGGACAGGACAGGATAGGATAGGATAGGATAGGAATGACTGTAGTAGAGAAATCATGTTCTGTTTCACATGGTTCATTATGATAATTTTAATTCAAAAATAAAATCACAGAATTTTAAGGTGAGTTTACTACTAGATGAGAAAAGACATGGTTTCAGAAGAACACTTTGCCAATCTAAGGATAAAGTTAAAAGAACTTTTTCTTCTTATGGTTAAAAAATAAATAGTGCAAATGGGGAAAATCAGCATCTTTGGTCTCCCATTGATTTATGTCCTGGAGCCAGACATCATTACCACAGGAGCACTAATACATAGTCCATAGAAAATCAATATTAAGACAAAACACACATTATTTGGTTTTGCTTCCCAGCTAAAACTTACTCTTTTTGCCGCTTTCTCATAAGATCCACAATGTCGGTGCACTGGTCCTCTCTCACTATTCATGACTGTTTTAAGACTATTTTAGATGTAGAGGAACAATGATATTGTTGTAAAGCAGCTTGATGTGCTTTACTATAAATATTACATTTTGGCCTTAGCTACTTAGCACTGATCTGTGAAACCATAAAGGCCACCTCTATAAGACTCTATATACTTTCCCCATGATCCTTAGGAACTGTATAGGATCTTGCTCTGTACTGAAATAGATAGGTAAGAACTCATTGGTGTGAAGATTCTAGAAGGTAGAGGCTTTAAAAAAAGCACACTGTTGGGGTGGCTAGTTGGCACAGTAAAAAGAGCACTGGACCTGAGTTCAAATCTGGCCTCAGACACTTAACACAAAACTAAATTGGGCAAGTCACTTAACCCCAACTGCCCTACCTTCCCCCCACAAACAAACAAACAAACACACACCCTGAAAAATCACACTGTTAGTATCATGGGGAGGGTAAATAGAGAGCTGTGGTTATAGAAAGCAAAATTTTAACTAGGACAAAGCTTCTGGAGTTTTTGTCCTATTATATCAAAGTGGGTGAGGAGGAGAATGGTTTCTTCTTGGAGCTGATGAACTAGGTCATATGGGATCTGGGTTGAAGGAAGTGGTTGAGGGAGAGGGGAAGACCATGCCTTAGGCTAGCGGTTCTCAACCTGTGGATTATGTTCAATTTATAACAATGAAAATACATCTTTCATATCAGGTATTTATATTACGATTCATAACAGTAGCAAAATTATTAAGGTTATGAAGTTACAGTTATGAAGTAGCAATGAAAATAATTTTATTTTGGGGTGTCACCACAACATGAGGAACTGTATTAAAGGGTTACAGCATTAGGAAGGTTGAGAACCACTGCCTTAGGCAGAGGAAGTACACTGTGCCAACCTCACCCACAAGATCCCAATCACCACCATTATCACCTTCTCCCAGTTAGCATCCCACCAATGGAATTACAGATTACATCTGGCTGGGCAGCACTTCTAGAGTGTGATTGTTCATAAAAACAATGTTAAGTATGATGCCTGGGTTCAATCAGGATCAAAGTAAAACAGTTAGTTGCAAAAGTATTCCTTGGTTTCTGCCTCACTCCAACCCTGAAAATAGAAGATGCTTCAGTAGTTGAAATTCCCCTTGAAGTTCTGAGATGATGTGCAAATTAAACAATTGTTATGGAATCCTGAACCCTAGGCATCCTATCTGTGTCTTCATGGTGAATATAAACCTAAGACAAGTGTTTCTAAACATTTTCCCAACTACCTAAGGAATTCCTTGAAGCCTACCATTTCTTCTACTAAGCCTCTTTCATTTTGTATATGAGTGCAAAATAATCATGCCTGCCCTCTATGCTGTGGAGATATAGAAGATTTGCATCCTTTAGAAATATTATCAAGTATGTTTTATGTGATTCACTGCCTTGACATTTCCGTTGTTTCATTTTCTAACCAAATACTTTTTTGCCGTGGGATTTAGGTAACTCTGGTAAGAAGAGCAAGAATCACATATGGTGTGGGTGCTTAGCTATGGTTTAAATACTTATTATATAATAAGACAGACAAGAAACTGAGATTTGCTAAGGGTGGGATTAAAACACATTTGGAAAAACAAATGAATTAATATGTTCCTCGCTTCTTTAAAACAGGAAGACTCTCTAGGGAAAATCATCATTTAACAGCTGAGGATACTGAGGCCCAGAGAAAGGAAGTAACTTAATAACACAGACATTAAGTGGCAGAGTTAGGATTCAAATAAGAGGTCCTGAGGTTCCAAGTCAGTGTTCTTTCTGCTACAAGAGTCTGTCTCTGTGTGCTTTTATTTATTTATTTTGATTTGTCCAGACCTTTTATTTCACTGGTGTAGGGAACTCCTGGTGACATAATTTTCTCAGGTAATGTAGGTCAGTGACTACTCTGCTATTTATTGCCTTATGAATTTGCCAGCCCCAAAAGATTGAGATGACTTATTTTGGATAGAAAAGTCAGTAATTGTGAACTCAAGTCTTCCTGAACCCAAGGCCAAGTTTCTAGCAGCTATATCAGGCTTCCTCTTCAATATATATCATTGCAAGATTTTTTCATAGCATATTCCATTTTTTTTTGCTAATGCTATTAAAGATTTGGAATAGTTCAGGGGACCAAATACAGCTCTAGAGATCAGAAGTGTTATGTTTGAACTATATTCTGCTATCTAATTTTCTAGTTGGCTTTAGTAAAGTCACTCAACCTCAGTGCCCTCAACTTCTAATCAGTTAAGTAATCCTAATTATTTTAGCCCTCCACCTCTTCTGTGGGTGTTTGTTGGACTTGTCTGATTAATTATTTCAAGGTACTTTGCAAGTACTTTGGGCATTTGAATGTTAGCAGCTCAGTTGATTTATTTACCCAGAGGAAACTATAAGCATGTGAAGAAAGAGTTTATATTGATCACAAAGTCTTGGAACAAGTCTATAAAACACAAATAAAGAGGGAAGCTGCTGTGTAGACTTGGCCTGAATGAGTACACACAATAGGATGGAAAGTTTAGTTATCATCCAGTAAAGTTTATGGCTGGAGAAATGTTATATCCAAACAAGGTAATTCATGAGAAATTTGTCACTTTTTCCTAATGATAGGATTTTTTTCCCTCAAATTACTCTTTCATTTTACTTTCTTTTTAAAAATTATTAGTCTTAATTGGTACTTAAAAATAATTACATCAGAGTAATTTTTGGATCTGTCTATCTTTCCTGGTAACAAAGAAAATAATTAAGCAAAAACAAACAAAACATAGTTTCTATTTCTGATATTTTATGCTGTATTCTGCACCAGTGGTCTATCATCTCACCTCTTCAAGGAATGGAGGAAGGTACTTCTATTCTTTGTCGGCAGCATTACAATTTCAGAGCATTGCATTTCATTGTAACAAAACAATTTATACTTTCTTTTGGTGAGTTAAAAAACAAGCTAACATAACAACTTACTTCTGAAGAGTGGGTTTTAATCTGTCAAGAAAGAATAGCTAAGGGAGAAAGAAAAAATATAGTACAGATGTTGGGGGAGAGAGAGAGGAAAGAGAGTCAGATAGACAGATACAGAGACTTTTTCTTTTTCAAACTGTGTATACTTAGGAATATTAACCCTTCACCACTTACTGGGCGATTAGACATGAGCTTTGAAAGGGAAGACCCACCCTGCTGAGCCTAGTTATGGGTAGGTGTGGAGGAAATTATGAGGTTGACTCTTTGGAAATGAAATCAGTAGTTTTCCATGTGTAATGAGCCATAAATAATGAAGAGCAAACATAAAAAAGATACTAGTTGTTTGGGGAACAAAAATAGATACCAGCTTAAATTAGTCAAATGCTACTTTTCCCTTGAATCAAAGGACAATTCTAGAAGGGAGATCACAATTTGGAGTTGATTAGAGAGAGAACTCCTGTGAGAATAAGCAAAAAGAAATGTCTTTTTAAAAGGACTCCTTCATGGGCAGTCAAGATAAGAGGGTGGTTGAGAAGTTGAAGAGAAAACAGAAAAATTAGGAGGGAAGCTGATCTAAGTGTTCAGGACATAATAAACTGGAAACCTAATTACTGGTAAAGAATAGAAAGGGAGACAAATATTTTTATTTTTTTTTAACTATTCACTAAGACATATTTTGCTTTATCTGTGAGGGAAAAATTGGGGCTAAGTGAATATTAGAATCTATCATTTTTATGCAAAATAAACAAAAATGTCTCCAACACTAACATCTTAAAAAAATGACCTTAAGGGTCAGGTTTAAGCATGGCACAAGTCAATCAACTCTTGTGAAATCAGGAAAAATGAAGATCTTGTTAACTAATTAATGTCGGAAGTAGGGGATGTTGCTTCTTAGGCACTAACATTAAAAGGGTCTATTGAAATGGTGGTCATTATTTTAAGTTATGGATATTTTGACATTTGTGTAGGGCAAGCTTTTTACCACAGTATACTTTCATATGGAGTTTTTTTTTCCAGGTTCAAAATAATTGTTTTTTATTTGTTTGTTTGTTATTTTTACTTACTCAAATCAGCCATAGCATCTTCCTATTACCCCTAGCGATGGCCCAGCAGGTCCACGTCCCAGAGATTCAACAAGCCAGTTTTACTCTGAACTGACATTGTGAAATCTACAAAAATAAAATATTTATCATCCTAACTTCTGAATTCTATGTCAATAGATTTATGACACTGTTGAAATTCCACATTTTGTTATGGGAGTTTCTAGGGCAAATTGGCATAAATTTGGCAACTATATTTCACTGGCATAAATGAATTATTAGAAATTCCAGAAGGTTCTGTCCCAGAAATCTGTTAATCAACTTATAAATTTACGGTGTTCACTCAACAAACTATTGCTATATATCTATAAACACACAAGGACATGTAAATACGTGTGTATCTTCATGTATATGTATATGTGTGTAAATGATTCAGCAAATAGACAATGAGTTAAAACTCAAAATGAAACAGAAAGAGGAAGGCAAAATGCAAAGTTCCTTAAATGACTTCAAATTTCTCTCTAAAACAAAGACCCATCTTTTTTAATGCCAACATTCTAACAGTGTCTTGTGTGGCTAGGTATGAAAAAACTATACCATATGAAACCAAATGAATATTACTCAAGGGACATAATGAAACCCATTGTAAGATGGTAGGAATAAGCTGGTTGAAATATACAAGAATTAAGGATCTAAAAAGAGGAAGCAGCATAAAAGATGTTATCAAAAAGTAAAAAAAGAAGAAAGACTGCTGATATGATGGAAATGATAAATATCTGGTGGATTTCAGTGTTCTCATGACCCCAAGAGAAAGAGCAAAAAGCCCCCACTATGCCAGACATACCCACCTGTTGCAAACTTAGGGAAAGACAAGTGTTGCACAAAAGAAATAGGCATGAATGGGTTGTAATCTTCAAGTCTTGGGATAATACTCAAATGTGGTAGGTTTTTCTCCCTATAAAGGACAACAAAGATCTGATTACTCTACCTTAATAAAGATCCCCAGAATGAAGAGAATTCAACTAGGTGGGAGGAGAGGGAGTGGGGGGAAGGTTGCAAAATATAGGAGATGCTATATGTATGTTTGGGGGAACTAAAACAAGGATGTGGTATGAGACACATAACTCATGTCTTATGGACTATGTTTTGATAACTTACCAAGTATCCTGGATTGGTGTAGTACCAATATTTGGGGATACAAGAGATTTCAACTGGGGTTGTTGTACCTCTGGGTAGTCAAAACCCTAACCTCCCTCTAGCTGCTGTGATTAGGATGAAGGGTGAGCCTTGTTATGGGGAGATCAAAGAGAGGCATGATGAGTTTCTCTACTGCCTGAAAAGGTTACTGAGTAGGAACTTGTGTGTGTATATGCATGCACATAAATATACACATATACATTCATAAATATATATATATACACAAACACACACCTATGTATAGGTGTGTATATATGTTCATGTATGTGCATATATATACATCATATGTAACTATATCAGAGAGCTCATAGATCCATTAAGTTATTTGTTCATGCCTCAGAAGACTGAAAATATTTTAAATACTCTATAAGCTGATATTTCACTTACTATATCCTATGTTTCCTGAAGGAAATGAATAAGGAATGATGGCTATCCTTCAAGTGGAAGGTGAAAACTCTGATTGAAGATGAAAGTCCTTGGTAACATGAAGATTTACAGAGGGAGGAGTATTACCTAGGAGTATTAGGCAATTACTGATAAAGACATCACAATAACTTTCCAAAAGCAGTACCTGACAACTAAGCTGACAATTCTCCATGTCTGTAATATTCCCTCTTTTTCTAGGGGGAAGGTAGATAAACTGTGTACAGTACTGCTTTGTGTAGAAGGATGATTTCCATTTTTCTTTTTTATTTAATAGTATTTTTTCCCAATTATATATAAAGAAAATTTTCAACATTCATTTTTGAAAGATTTTGAATTCCAGATTGTTCTCCCTACCCTCCCCCATCAGTAAGATGGCAAGTAATCTGACATGGGTTTTACATGTCTAATCATGATAAACATATTTCCACATTAGTCATGTTGTGAAAGAAGAAACAGAACAAAAAAATATGAAAAAAGTACAGGTAGTATTCTTTGATCTGCATTCAGACTCCATCAGTTCTTTCTCTGGATGTGGATAGCATTTTCCATCACAAGTCTTTTGGAATTATCTTGGATCATTGTATTCCTGAGAAGAGCTAAGTGAACAATAATTGATAATAGATATAATAGATAATAGATAACTGCATAATGCTACTGTTATTGTGTACAATGTTTTTCCTGGTTCTGCTCACTTCATTTAGTGTCAGATCATGTAAGTCTTTCCAGTGTGTTGTTGTTGTTGTTGTTGTTGTTGTTGTTTTTCCCCTGAAATCTACTGGCTCATCATTTCTTATACCACAATAGTATTCCATTACATTCATGTTCAATGAATGTTCAACCATTTCCCAGTTGTTGGGTATCTATTCTCTTTCTCACTTCTTGACATCACAAAATGAGCTGCTATACATATTTTTATAGAGGTAGGTCCATTTTTACTTTTCTCTGATCCCTTTGGGATTCAGACCTAGTAGTGATATTTCTGTCAAACTATATGCACAGTTTGATTGCCCTTTGGGCATATTTCCAAACTGCTTTGCAGAATGGTTGGATTAGTGCACAACTTCACTATCAAAGCATTCGTGTCCCACTAATTTCCATTTTTATCATTCAGTTATAAATGTAATTGAAATAAAAAAGTATTTGTTGTCAGATTATAACTTTCTATTTTTAAGAAGGCCCAGCACAGAATAATAGAAAATAAGGAAGATTAAGGTTTGTGAACTTTCCAAAAAATAATAACTCTTACAGGCAGATTATATAATATATACAACATTATGTGATATTATATATATTATATAATACCCAAGAAATGGAAGTTATAGACGGGAAGTACACCTGCTTTAAAATGGTGTGTATATCGTTACATAGGTAATATAGGCTTCAGAGTTCATTACAGGAATCTCATCACTTTAAATTGACTGAAGAAATTATAGACTGCATAATATAAAAGATGAATACCTTATTAACTCAGAAAATTAGAAATTTTCAGTAATTAAACCTTTTAGGCCGTTGACAAAGATTTTGTTTTGTTTTTTTTTGATAATTTCTCCTTCCTTTCAGTCATATAGTATCTTTCTTTTATAGATATAGTTCTTTAATCTTTAAGGGGTCCTAAACTTTGAAACATAATAAATTTCTTTTGTATGCATTTTGTATTTATCTGTTTACACAGTGTTTCCCACAAGGCGATTATAAATTATTAAAGGGCAGAGATTGTTTCATTTTTGTGTATTAGGGGTTTGCCTACTAGATTGCTCTGGAAGGCATTCACTAGATGGAGTCAACTCAAGGTGTCCTCATTGCTTAATCTTGTTGAATATCCTCCTCCTGTTATAGCTAAACTCTCTGTGAATGGTAAAGATGTGGCATATAACCCTTCACAATTCAATGGAGTCTTGGCTATGCTTCTGACTCTCTCTATCCCACTCTATCATGATTTAACTAATTTTTCAATCTAGAACTTTATTCAATGCATAGGGCCTTCTCATCTTGTAACACTCTTTAGGCATTCTGGCCCTTTCTCTAATTTCTGAGGTCCTTCATTTTTGAGGTGGGTTGAAGGCAGTCATATTTCTTTCCTTCCCTCTCTGACCTATACTTTTGACTTCCTTCAAACTTTTCCACATGTATTGCCAAGGCAATATTCAAAGAATTGACAGTGACTATGAATATGCTGGCATAGTTCTGCATATATACATATATATATATATATATATATATATATATATATATATATATATCAGACTATATAGCAGACAGAAGCAAAACATTTATTCAGACACTAAAAAGCCAAATCCCAGCAACAGAAAACTGAATCCATCATAACAAAAAAGAAGTTAATACACCTTATCACTGAAGGGAGCAACACCATCTCAAAGCCTTCCATCTACTCTGGCCTTCCCACAAACACTAAGTCTTTGCTGTCTGTTTGCCTTTATTCTGTCCTCCCTCCATTCTAACTGCTCTGACTCATTTTCTTCTCCACCCCTTGCTGCTCAACCTGTTCAGCATATTCTTCCCATCACAGGATCCATATGATTACATTCAGACTATTAAGGGGCAGGAAAGATCTTCAAATTCCCGTTACCATTATACCACACTGTACCCATATGACTACCATCTACCTCCCACTGCACTTCCCTTTATAAAAACAAACAAATGTAAGTTCATTGAGGGCAAAAACTGTTTATTTGTTTGTTTTTATTTTACTTATATTTGTATTGCCGGAGCTTAACACAATAGCTGATACATAAGAAACAATCAACAAATACATGCTTATTGCTTTCCTGGATTTAAAAATTTGAAGGGACATAAGAACTAAGATTTCATTGGCATAAAGAAAATGCAGTAAAGAAACTCCTTCTACCAATGCAGATTAGCATATGCTCTGTCATTTATCATGTTAAAGAGTTCCCTGAGGACACAGGGAGTTGAAATGAATTGCTCAGGCCCCCACAGACAGTATGAATTGGGATGGGAAGTAAAGGGAAGGGTAAGATTTAAACCTATATCCTCTTGAGACACAGAGCCAGCTCTTTATCCACTATCTCTTGTTGCTTCTCAGCATATCTGGCATATAATTGGGGCTTAAGAAATGTTTGCTGTATTGAATTGATTTTTTTGTTGTTGTTATGCACTAGAGATAGAAAATGAAAAAAAAAACCTGGTTCATAGTGTTTCAATCAGAATATGTCTGCAGCAACATTTATAATGTTATTATAAATGGGAGCTATAAATTTTACCTCAATCCAATGTAGCTTATAATCCAGTATCCAGTAGTCACACTTTTGTTGTCCTAAAACTGAAATCTACCTTAAGGGGATAATTTTGAGGTATAAGCTTTTGGTTCTTTGTATAGTTCCTTGAATCACAGAAACTACGGGTGTGTGTCACTGTGACATTAGCTCAGTCCTCAACATTTAATGAAAGGTTTCAGTATCCTTTAAAATGAAGCATATTTATGAATGTGAATGCAAGTTATTGTTGCCATTGGATATATTAGAGACTTTAAAGAGCATTCTTTCACTTTCTGCATTTGTACATTGAGAATAGTTTGCTATTAGAATTTGCCGCTGGGATTGTATCTATTTCTTTCTGGTTTTTCTGTCTTTGAATTTAAATGCTACACTCTTGGAACCCTCTTCATCACAAAAGTTTTACACAGCCTTCATGTCATGATCAAAGGAATTCTCGTGAGGGATCTGTTATTTTCTGTATAAGAAAAAGAAAAGGACAAAAGGCTTTTGTATCATGGAAATTTGCCTAATTGCTTCCATCCAAACATAATAAAAATAGCAGATAATGTGGTATTATAATAAAAAAGTGATCATCATCATAACTAACTCCAGATTAAATTTATTTCTCATAATTTTTTTTTATTTTTTACAAAAATCTCAATGTTATACGAGTTCATGATCTTATCATGCTGGCCTCAGAATCAGAATGTTACTGTATAAAAGGTAGAAGAGAGTATATGCAAACTAAATAACCTGACATTACTCAGTTGTTATAACCATAATGACAGAGAACAAGAACGAAGTTCTCCCCAGTTGTTGCTAAAGAAGGTTAGTGGAGACAAGGGTAACACTTCCTGAAAAGTAGAGTTTAAAAGAATGATGTGGTGTTAAACACACTGAAAACACTGTGATTCCTGAAAAGGGCTGGCTTCAAAATTATTGCAGAAAGAGGATCACGTGGAAATAGAGTTTGGGAATTTAAGGAACACAGAGAAAGCCTCACTTTTCATCAATACATAAGTATATGGGCCAGACATGTTACAAATTTTGTAATTAAATTCTGTGTTTAATTTGTAATTAAATTTCTGCACTGGGAGTTTCTCACACCGATGAAACCATAGTTCTTGGTTAATAATACTAGCTATAATAATGCAACTGACATCACTTGCATTAATACTAAGTACAATTTTGTCTTCTTAAAATTTAGTAGTATGCTAGCAATGAGTTGGAAGGAGATGCACTTATCAATGACCCCTAGTAAAGAAAATAAAAAGGTACTCCAATGATAAGAACTCTACCAGGTGTTGAGATGGAACCTGTTGTACCTCATGAAGAATACGGAAATATTCCTGCTTAATAGGTGTGAATCACAAAGGACATTTCTGACCTCTATATTCTGAGGTTTGTTCTGATTGCCTAGATGCTTTTTAGTAAAATCTGCACTTGCTGACTTTAGGACAAATCCTTACAGATGGTTTATATCATATTTATATTGAAATACGTTACACTCCATTGCTTTCATGCAGCAACATACTTAAACCCTGTGGAAAGGTGTGGAGTAAAAGGCATTGGAAACCTACTAGAGGTTTAATGCCATAATTATAACTGTTTATAGATTTCCATCACCTTTTTTATGTCCCATTTTTATCAGGTTTTCATTTTTCCTGTGTTCTCCTTATATCCAATTTGTTGCCTAACTTCCTTAAAACATTTCTTTTGAGCTCCATGTATACTCAAAAACAGCTTCCTCTCATCTCTGTAGGAAACATTTACTTAGTCTTTTAATTTTTTTTATATACTCCCTCCTTATTTGTGAAATATTGACATAGTCCTTATACCTTGATATTTATAAGGAAGATCTTCCAAGCTTGCATATATAACTTGAAAATTACTAATTGATAGTTGTAATGCCATTCACCAGCAGATTCCCAAAAGAATGCTACTGTGAACAGCTTTTAAAGTTCAGATTACACAGTAATAGTGAACACTCTGTTTATTCCATTACAAATCAAGGCAAACATTCACAATATATCACAATATAATAGTCACATCATTACTTTTTATCACAGAAAGTCACAATATAGTGTCCATAACAGCTTAACATTAGAATGGCCACACAGTTTTCACTCCAGTGGCCACAATATTTAGAACAAGGAACAAAAGAAAAATCATCTTGTTTCCCTAAGAGGGGAACCCTCTTTACTTAATCATTCAGTCAATTCATAATACAATAATCAAACTTCCACTCACAGGGCAGCCATTAACTTAATCAGTCACTAATCTAGATTCACAATTACTAACTATCATTAATCACCAGGACAGTCATTAGAAAACCACACAAACCCTCTACCCCTTGGTGTCCAACAAACCACAATTTCCTCAAAGGGGAAGGAGAAGGCCTTTTCTTCATCTTGACTCTGGGTGGTTTCTCTGATTTCCTGAATCCCCTCCCATGGTCCCAGCTCCCTCCTGAATCCACCAGACAGTCACCTGGATTCAGAGGCAGACAACTGCCAGGTTCTCCTCCAGTTCTTAGAGGTAGACAACTCCCAGGTCCTTGTCCAGTCCTCAGGGCAGTCCCTGGCACACACTGAAGTTCACAGGCTCCATCACATATCAAACTCTTCACTACTTCTCTTTCCTGGAACTCAAGGATCAGCCAGGCCATGAGCAAACAAAGTCTTATCCTGGTCATACTTCTTCAGTCTTCCAGCTGTTCAGGTGGCCCTAGGACCCAGAAGGAATATCAACCTTCTGGGTGGCTTTTACCAGATTCTGGTTTCAGGAAAACTCAGATGCTGGGAGAGAAACTCTCTCTGTCTCTGTCTCTCTTTCTCAAGAAAACTACAACTCACATCTTCAGTCCAGCAGCCTAGCTCCCAGATGCTGAGACAATCTTGCTTCCTCCAACAGGAAAATTCCAGTCATACATACATACATACATACATACATACATACATACATATTATGTAGCTGTCTACCTCTGAGGATTGGACAAGGACCTGGCAGCTGGTAGGGGAATCTATCTATTTATTCCATTATCCCCTTTTTTTGGAGGGGGAAGGCAGGGCAGTTGGAGTTAAGTGACTTGCCCAAGGTCACATGACTAGTTTTTGTGTGTATGTGTCAAGTGTCTAAGGCCAGATTTGAACTCGGGTCCTCCTGACTCCAGGGCCAGTGCTCTATTCACTGTGCTGCCTAGCCACCCCTCTATTTTTTTTAACTGAAACTAATTTTCCTAAGGTGGAAGAATGGAGCTTGGACTATGAACTTGACTTTGGTACTTGATGACTGTTTGAAGATGAACTCATCCTTACTTATCCTTGAAAAAAGTATCTCAAAAAAAAATGAGGAAAGAATTTGGGTGAGTCATAGAAGTCTCACCTCTGGTGAGAAATCCAGGACATTACAGAAGCTAATTTCTGTGAAACAGAAACACAAAGAGAAAAGCAAAAGCATGTGTGAAAAATCAGTCATTTTCCCTCCTTGGGGAACTCTCAGCATGGAAGCTTCTTTCTGTGGTGCAGACTGAAAATGTATATGACTCAGTAAATTCCTAGGGTCTTGACTGAAGCTAAGTGACTCTAAGCTAGAACTATATCCGCATCATTTTTTGTTACTATTGCTCAGTTGTTTAAGTCATGTCCAACTCTTTATGGCCCCATTTGGGGTTTTCTTGGCAAAAGTAATGGAGTGATTTGCCATTTCCTTCTCTAGTTCATTTTACAGAAAAGGAAACTCAAGAAAACAGGGTTAAGTAACTTGCACAGGATGACATAGCTAATAAGCATCTGAGGTCACACTTGAGCTGAGGAAGGTGAGTCTTCCTCATTCGTGGTCTGGTGCTCTACTTATTGTATTACCTAGCTGTCCCATAGATGACAGTTATATAGGAAGTTAATAATACTAATAGTTAACCTTTTCCTAGCATTAAGGTTTCTAAAACACTTTATGTATTTTATCTCACCTGAGCTTCACAAAAGCCTCATAGGTACTATTACTATCCTAGTTTTACAGATGAAGAAAGTGAGGCACAAAAACGTTAAGTGAATTGCTCAGAGTCACCTAATAAGTGATTGCACTAGAACTTGAACTTGACTCTTACTGATTCTACATTAGGCTTTACTGCTGCCTGGTTAGCAGAGTGAGTATATTGTTTGGGTCTTTCAGTATTCAGTCACAGGTAACTGTGGTGTCGTTGTTGTCCAGTCTTTTCAGTCATGTCTAACTCTCCATGACCACATTTTGGGGTTTTCTTTGCAAAGATAATGGAGGCATTTGCCATTTCCTTTTCCAGATGATTTTATAAATGGGAAACTGAGACAAATAGGGTGAAGTGACTTGCCCAGCGTCAAATAGCTGGTATGTGTCTGAATCCAAATTTGAACTCATGAAGATGTCATCCTGATTCCAAGTCCAGTGCTCTATTTAGGGCTTCTTAAACTTTTTCTACTCATGACTCCTTTTTACATTTCACATAATTCTTTGACTTTGTGTGGTCTGAGGGTATATGCAATGCAAAGTGTGCACACTTTGGGTTCAGAACTAAGGCTGAAGTGAAGTTGCAAGATTCAACACAGGCAACTACTGCCAGACACACTTCAGATTCACTACAAGTTTGATTTTTAATTAACTTTTGGTCGTTGCATTTTCAGAAATCTTTTACTCTTGCCAAATTTTTTGTGACCCCATATGTGGTCATGACTCACAGTTTAAGAAGTGCTGTACTTTTTACACTGTGCCACCTAGCTGCCCATTACTGTGGTACCACATCTATTATTTAAAAAAATTTTTTTTTAAATCCATCCTCTAAAAATCTGTGCAAACCCTTTGATTCAGCCACTGCTAGGTCTATATCCCAAAGACATCCAAAGAAAGGGAAAGTGGCCTATTTGTACAAAAATATTTTAGCAGCTTTTTGTGGTGGCTAAGAATT
>CM053601.1:67937259-67958159 GCA_028646575.1 Pseudocheirus occidentalis | reverse complement strand
ACATTGTAAACAGTAACAGCAATATTGTTTAAGGAACAATTGTGAATGACTTAGCTGTTCTCAATGATACAAAGATAATCCTAAAGGACTAATGGTGAAGCATGCTATCTGCCTCCAGAGAAAGAACTGATATTGAATATAGACTGAAACATATTATTTAAAAAAAATATTCTACCCTATATACTGCTGTTAGAGCAATCTGTCCTTAATAAATTTTCTATCTTGTTACTCTACTACTAATGAAAATTTAATACCTCGCCAATGTATGGATAATAATGTAAAAGTTAAAACCTGTTTGGCAGATATTCATTCAATGTTCTTCTCAAGTTGGTCCCAAACTATATAGTCATATTTTTCTACCATTATGTTTATGTATGAGAGAACATACTCAGGATTCCATAAACAGAAAAATAAATTTAAATGTATTGAACTGAATTAATCATAAAATGAACATTTTATAGTCATTTATCTATTTCTTCAATTTATTTAGTGTCTAAGGGGTGCCAGGAATATATAGAAAGCCCTGAGAATCTAAAGAATGAAAACAATCCCTATTCCCAAGGAGCATACATTCTACTGAAAGGAAACAATATATGAAGAAACATCAATATAAAATATATTCAAAGGGGACAGAAATTTGGGGGTCATAAGCATTATAAAATAAGGAGATTTGGAAAGGCCTCATGCAGGATCTAGCATATGAGCTGAAATTTGAAGAGAGCTAGGAATTTTATCCCTATTGCATGGTGGGGAAGAAAGAGGACATCATAGAAATGAGAGACAATTTATGTAAAGGGACAGAGAGAAGAGATGGGATTCTATGCATGGTAAATATCAAATAGGTCAGTTTTTCTTGAGTGTAGAGCTGGAAAACTAAGGAATTATGTAAAAAATGGAAACAAGCCTGTGGGCATTATTGGACAACAAATAATATTACTAAAACTAATGAACATATTCCTATCTGTTTCATACATGAAAAATTTACTTGATGTGAAGTAATAGTCTGATAAAGACTATTCTGGTAGTAGGGTTTGATTCAGTGATCATTGTCAAGGATATAAGCTACTTATCAGTTTGATATAACACAATATCTTGTGTTTAATTTGGAATAAGCATAGGTACTATATATATATATATATATATATATATATATATATATATATATATATATATACAAGCACATGTGTGTATGTGTGTTGCAAACTATATTCTTTGGGTCACTGAAAAAAATAAAAACCTGGACTAATCTGGTGTAGCCAATATTCTACTTAGTTAATCTTCATATCACTCCATTTCCTACTTCCAGTCTGATCTCATTTTAAAGTAATTCCATCTAAATCATCTTTCTTATCTGAGGATGCTAATTCACCTTTTCAAGACCCTCCGGATGGCTTCCAATCATTCTCTGAATCAAAACCAAACTCTTTATACTTAACTCCACAGTTATAAACTCTGTAGCCCTTGAATTTAGTAAGGCCATAAGGTTTCTACCATGAATATTTTTTTAAGGCAATTATTATGAAAGTTTTGCTCAAAGGTCCAGGCCCACACATTGTATAATGGTGCTTTATATATTGTTGTATAATGCTGCTTTTATTAATTTCTGTTTTCTTCCTCTATTTTTCCATTTTATTGATTTCTTATACTGGAGTCTATCTCCCATTTCTTTGTTATCTGATTTTCTTCCATGTAAGGGAAAGTATTCATTCAAATTATTTGATATCCTTATCCCAACTTTCTTAATGTATTTCCTATTTTACTTTACTTCTGGAAAATTAATGTTTTTTACAAAGTCACCAGCCCTTGCATATCTTTTTACTGAATAAAGGGAAAAGAAACCCACATTCAGCAATAGATCATAAGCCCCTGAGGGCTATTTCATTTTTATTTTCATACCTTTCAAACATAACACAGCACCTGGTCTAAAGTAGGTGCTTAATAGATGCTTACTGAATTGACTTTACTACAATAGAGTGATTCTCCTTAAACATAAAGGAAGAACTAAGCAAAAGGAAATAGTCTATAATGTTTATGCTGTGTTCATTTAGGTAATATGAAGTAGAAAGTTGAAAAAACAATCTGTATACTTTTCTCCCCTTTTGGGGGGCAGTTTGGGATATGAATTATTCAGACAGTCTAAACAGACCCAGATTAACAGAGAATTGTTCAGTCTACATCATTCCACAGCATAAGCTCAGTGCATCAAACTCAGCATGTGCTATGCAAACATTAGCTTATTTAGGACAAGAATTTTGCCTATTGAGTAATTGATCAATGACTTTTATCTCAATGAAATTAAGAAATGCAAAAAGAAAAGGGAGAAAATAATGGGAAATGTTCTATTCATTTATTTTTATGAAAATCCTTATTCTGGTTTTGTAACCCATAAATAGCATTTCTGTTTTAATTACTTTAGTGTGAATCTATAATCTGTCTGTCTATTTTCAGTTTATCAAAACTTATGGATGTTTTTCTTTTTCTATGATTGGATATTTGTCATGGTTCATTAGTTAACTCTTTCACTGCTTCTGAAACAGGATTCTCATGGTATCAGATAGCTCAATATTGAGAGGGAAAAAAAAAACAACTAATGACATTTCAAGGTATCTATCCATGATATTTTATTAAATGAATTCCAAAATGTTTTGCACTTGATGACTTTCTACTCTTCTGATATAGCCAATCCCCTCCAGACCATTGGCCATAAAAATCTAATTTCATATTTATTTATTTTAAATTGCTCTCTGTAATCTCATCATCTAAATGCCAAAGTGGTAACTAGTATTAACTGTAACAAAGATTCTTTTTTGAAAATGAAAATAATTACTTTTTATCCATTTAAAGTATATTTTTGAACATATCTATTCCAAATTCATAGCTTTAATTCTCTTATAGCAAGGGTCATTTAAACTTTTCTTTGACTTGAGGATTAAAAGGTAGGTTTGAAAACTCCTAGGACCCTATAGATTAGTGGGTAAATCAGCAGTGCACATAAGGAGCATTTTCCCTACTTATATCACTTTTAAAGGTGACCTCGAAACTTGTGATCAACTTATTAATTGATCAGCATAAATTTATTGGCCAAGTACTCAAGATGTAACATGGCATAGTAGATAGTGTTGGACTTGTGGTCTGGAATATGAAGGTTCAAATCATCTGCCTCTGACACTTCTCAAGGCCACCTCTGTGACCTTGGACACAGTTTACTTTTTATTTTCTTAATAATATTTTATCTATAATTGTAGTACAGAGATTGGTTATCTGTCATTTCATGCAAGACAGCATACATTTGATATAAATTCCAGTTATCAAATATTAAATTACTGCTACTTGCATTGACACCATTTCTACCATTTCCTTGCAGAAGCTGCACTGACCATTAATCCCAGGCTCCTTCAGGATAAGCCTTCTTTTGTTTCTGATGGCAATGATCAATGACTGAATTGCTATCACAAAGCCTACAGTTTTGAAAAGCGAATGTATATTAGTTTCTTTTTTTTGTCAACATATTGTTGACTAAAGATTTCTATTTCTGTAAGATGTTAGCCCTTTCATAGATTCTGTTTAGAAGCAAACTATTTTTTGTTATATTTAACAAAATTATTGCTAGATGAAGTGATATCTCCTCATTTTGAAAGTATTTCTGTAGGTTTCTGATCAACTTTCCATGTGCTCTAGAAACACCTAGGTATCACAATGGATAGTGTTGAATCTGATCAGTCACAGTCAGACACACTGTACTTTGACCCTGACATTTTGATGTTATTTTTTTCTCTTTGGGTTTTAAGGACAGCAACAACAACAGCAGCACACTGCACATGCTAAGAAATTTTCATTTATTAAGTCCAAAGGACATTTTGATATTCTTCGAATAATATTCCAAGAGACATAGGAGCTATTCATTGTGTTTTTCTCTGGAGCTGTGAAGCTTTCTCTCATTCAAGTACGCCAAGTGATTTGTAAGATATTTTGTTTAGATTCTCCTTAATTTTGGAATTATACTTAGTTCTATTTAGGGGAATTCATAGTGGATTCTGGGAGAGATAGAAATTTAATGAGCTTAAACAATCTTCCTGAAAAAAAAGTGACTTTTAATATCAATTGTTCTTGATATTATTGTGTTGATTTAAATAAATGTAGATGTCACACACTCTAGGTTTTTAAAACTATATATATATATATATATATATATATATATATATATGCTTTTTCATATAGAGATGAAAAAGGCTTAAAAATAGCCTATGTGATGATCTGTATGTCTGTCATTTGAGAACCAACCTAGTTACCAAAACAAGAGACAAGGTGACTAGCTTTTTTTTTTAAACCTCTCTAGCTGCAGAAGATTTCAAATACTGTCAGTTCAGTTGCAGAAAGCTTACAGTTTTTAGATTGTAAGGCAGCACCCACATGAATGAAATCACAAGCATTTGATG
Organism: Pseudocheirus occidentalis; assembly: GCA_028646575.1. NCBI lineage: Eukaryota > Metazoa > Chordata > Mammalia > Diprotodontia > Pseudocheiridae > Pseudocheirus > Pseudocheirus occidentalis. The sequence goes on along the minus strand of CM053601.1, from coordinate 67,953,723 downwards.
TGTACTGAAGCATGAAGACTACATATAAAATCTCTAGGAGATAAACACTTAACTCTGTTCTTGAGACTATCTTGTCTCCTATTTGCTGACTTCCTATATACTATTCATGTCCTCATACTGGAGAGTGTTTAGGATATGGTTCTGACATTTGCCCAGAGGGGACGCTATAATACTACTGTATTGCTAAGAAAGTAGTGTTTAAATTTATAAATGTCATATAGTACCAACTAGCTAGTTTCAAACAATGAAAAGCTGAGATGATAATCTCTTATATTTGGAATGGACTAACATCTTTTATTTTTAGGCTATTTGAAAGCAAAGAACATCTAAATATGGTAATTACTATGAGTATGCATGACAGAGAAAAGCCATTTTTTCCTGGTCCATATCAGAGGGTTTCATTATTATTTAATCTTTACTAATTGCTTTCATTACTAATTCATCTTCTACTCTCTTTTCAGTTGAGCCTTAAAATGTTTTGAAGGTTTTGATAATGTGATGCATTTATAGTATACCTGCAGAGGAAGGGAAATGAGCTATGTAGAGTTCCTTTGGACTTTACTTTAAAAATATTCCTCCCCATCCTATACCATAAAAGAGAAAAGTTAAAATTAAATAATTATTCCATGTACAAGTCCATTTAAGATTACTCCTGGATTATGTGAGTTTGATTTGTTCCAATATGGAAAAAATTATGTTACCATCTATTTTATTGGCTTTCACAGTTAGAGAACAATCCAGTCCTTGCCCTTCCCCACCCCCTCCCCCAAGCTGGCTGAACATGGGAGAGGACCTGGGAGCAGAGGGCACTTATGGCAATCATGTCACCCCCTACAAAGGTCCCCAGAAAGGAGGCCTTGATACCACAGTGTGAATGGGGATCCTGTACCCTTGTGGACTCAGCCTTGGAGTTCAGCCAATCATCAAGAGACACCTGCAGCATCTCTAGGGTCAGTAGGAAGAAGTTGAGGATGAGGTAGACCCACTTGCTGAAGAGTACTCTTGTTTGAGGCAAGAATGTGGCTTCTGTTCTTCAGACAGCTCAGCTGACCTGGTCCATCCTATCTTATTTCCACTGTTACCACACCCAGCTGAAACAGCTGGGGCTTCAGGCTCTGTAAGGCCAGGCTGGACTCTGCCACTGCCTATTGGACTTCCAAAGCTGAAACATGAACCCCAACATTCCTGGCCACTTCTTTTGCCAGTGGGAGCACTGTGAGAGCTCCTTTGACAATCCAGAGTGGTTTTCCCTCACATGCAGACCCATAGCCAGTGTTGTGAATACAAGGCAGCCAGCAAGGAGAACCATGGGATACCATGTGGCTGGAAAGATTGCAACTGTACCTTAAGAGGCCATAGTAAATTGAGAAAGTATCTTAGAAGCCACACCCAGGAGAAGGTGGTGCCTGCTCCACCTGTGTGTGGAGGTTTGACAATAACACCAAGTTCTTTGACTACATCCAGTGCCCGATGTCACTGTGAAGAAGGTGCCCAAAGAGTGTTAGGGCTGCCTGAGACCCCAAAATACCTACATGCCGGGTCCTGTGGAAAGAATTCCACTCAAGTCTTCTCAGCCAAAGAAAAAGTAAAGTTTATTGTAAGTTCAAGTTCGCCATGTGGGGCAGACTCTTAAGGAGCCAGTCTATGCCAAACTAGCCTATGGCGCTCTCACACAGAGTAAGTCTGTGCTAAGCTATTCCAAGGCGCTTTCACACCCATGGAGGGAAGATAGGGTCTTATATACAGAGGAATCTAGTAGTGGTTCAGAGGAGGAGCCTGGGGAGGGTCTTCAGGAGGAGTTAATGAGGTCAATGCAAGAGTAGATTGATATTTTGATAGGCTCTCGGGTGGGAAGCAGATGGACAATGGAGGGCTAGGCTAGTAATAGCTTTGGGCCTAGCCACAATGAAATACTTATGGCCTCTGCAAATGCCTCCTGAACATTCAATCAGAGTTCAAGAGGTTTCCCAGAGTAAGTACCTCAAAGATTTAAGGAGTTCAAGGGGGGTCCCAGAGCCTACACCTCATCAATTGGACCAACAATCATTCCAGTGTTCTCATTGCTCCAAGAGGTTTGCCACAGAGCGACTACTGCAGACCACATCGGCAACCATGTAAATCACAGGTGGCCTTCGAATGACGTGACCTACCCTCTGCTTTCCTCCCCCAAAACCACTTTCCCTCCCCACACAGTAAAGACTGTCCCATTAAATGTGATTACTGTGACTGCCCTGATAAAAACCTGATTGACCTCCAGAAGCACCCAGACACCCACAGAGAGAGGAACTCACCTCCCATTGTGAGTTTGAAAATTTCAGCTGATGAGGTGTAGGCTCTGGGACTGCCCCCCCCCTTTTTTTGAGCTCTCCTTGATTCTTTGAGGTACAGGCTCTAGGAAAGTAAACCTTCCCAGGGAGGATATTTGCCTGAGGTCGTGGGCCTTAAGTTGTGGCTCTGCCCAAGTGTTTAAGTCTTTAGCACTCCTTTGTTCCAATAGTTTCCCACCCTTAATGTTCAGTTCCCACCCTTGAACTGGCCTGGCCCACCAATTGTCTGTGGTCTTCAGGTAGCCTCCAGCAACTTCCCACCCTTAACCACTGGAGTCTGATCTCATTTGACTCCTGAAGACCCTCCCTACCGGAGTAAGACCCTCCCTACTGGGGTCTGACCTCATCTCACTCCTCCTGGAGATCCTCCCCAATCTCCTCTGGACCACCCCTAGATTCCTCCCACAACCTTTCTGTATATAGAACTCTATCTTCCTTCCATGCTCTGTGAGAGCACCATAGGGATAGCTTAGCACAGACTTACTCTGTGTGAGAGAGCCATAGACTAGCTTAGCAGAGACTTAGTCTGTAAGAGTCTACCCCATATCTTTCAATAAACTTTGCTTTTTCCTTGGCTGAGAAGACTTGAGTGGAATTCTTTCCGCAGGACCTGGCATGTTGGTATTTTGGGGTCTCAGGCAGCCCTAACCCTCTTTGGGTACCTCTTCATAGCTTCCCACTGCTCTATCAAGTCCCATTAAGGAAAAGTGCACCAAGTTGACTCGGACCCAAGATACCAGTGTCATGTCTGTGATGAGTGCTTCATTTCAAGTGGCCCTCGGGCCATCCCCAGTTCTGATACTAGCAGCACGAGAATGGTCACCCGCTTGCAGCTGTTTCTCTCTGGGAGTGTGGAGCTGACCGAGTAGCTGCTAAGGGAGCCGGAGGAGCAAGGGGTGGGGGTGGGGGACCAGGCCCAGGAGCAGCACTGATTGAGAGCACCCTGCAAGTACCTCCTGGAACCTGAGCCTGAGGAGGAAGGGCCTGAAGAGGAATAAGCGGAGGAAGGGGTGGAGGAAAGCAAAGGGCCAGCCCCTTCAGCTTCTGCTTCCCAGGACTCTCCCAACCCTATTGTACATGTACTGAACAGGACCGATTCTCAAGACAGACAGGAGATGACGGTCTGTTATGTTCTGGTCCCAGGTCGAAGAATTCAGCCCGATATTTCAAGAGAGGGAGCCCCTGATCCAGATCGCCTTGATGGTATCATGGGGAAACAGATAAGGAGGCTGAGGAGCTGGGAATCTTAAGTGAGTGGAGGGACTGAAGGTTCTGCTCCCTTCAGGGCCCAGCTGAGACATTGTTTTCCCATCCTGGATTTGAGATTGGTTTTTCTGTTTTGTTTAGGTTTTTTTCTTCTAGTTTTTGTTCTCCTCTCATACTTTCTGCTATGGCCCACTCTAGAGACATGTAGAGGGACCTTCTGCCCTTGTGAGGGGCAGCACAGTGTGTGCGTGTGTGTGTGTGTGTGTGTGTGTGTGTGTGTGTGTGTGTGTGTGTGTGTTGAGGAGTGGAGTCTCTCAGCCAAGAACCAAACCTGAGAAGGGCCCCTTGGGAGTGGGACGAGCCAACTATTGGTGGAATATGCTCTGGGAGATCAATGTTTTGGTCAATCTAAGGACAGGAAATACCTCCGTCAACTATGACTGCAGAAGAGCCTGCTGTTTAGAGCAGTTTCACCAAGAAGCCACCCGTAGACAGTGTGGTCACAGTTCTCGAAGTTTCCCCAGGATTTGAGTCCTTGTTGGGTGGGGTGTTTGAGGGTGTAGGGGCATCTCAGACTAAACTCCAAACCTCAAGGCTGTTGAACATATTGTTCCCTAACTGACATCAAATTAAACTAATTTCCTGGGGCTATCTATATAGACCATAGGTCTCTCAAGGCCATTCCCCATTCTTGCTCTCAAAGGCCTCTACCATTTCAGTTAGCCCCTATTCCCAAGCCAAGAGTCTTTTCCCTGGTCTCTGGATCCTTCTACAGTCCCCATGTGTGGGTTACCCTCAGGGACAAGATTGGGCGAGGCATGCTTGGGGGAGCTGAATATCAGTGTGATCATATGATGACTTTTCTTATTGGCAATGAACATGGTATGCTCCCTTCCTCTCCCCCCCCCCCCCGCCCCGCCAATAATATTCCAAAATCAAAGCGCTAAGTTTATAGAGACTGGATTAATTTTTTGGTCCTTTCTTAATAATTACATACAATTTAGTTAATGTTCACATTTAGAGCTTCTGTCAGAACTTCAGATTTGGCTGCATTTTTCTCTCATCTCAATGTCTCCAGTTCCTTTGCTAGTACAAAGCTAGAAAGAGAAGGAATATAGGACAAGTTTGTTACATTAAAAAAAATATATATATATATATATACACATACACATGCACATATACATACACACATATATGCACATACATATATACACATTTATACATCTATACATCTATCTATCTGTCTATCTATCTATCTATCTATCTATCTATCTATCTATCTATCTATCTATCTATCTAGGATTCATTCCTGAGCCCATAGTCAGTCAAGTAAACTTTCCCCTCTGGTGATCTGCTTCCCCTAGGGAGCTAAATAACTACTCCAGACATGTAGCATTGTGTGGGAGCTGAGGCCCTCCCAAATAGTTGGAGTGTGGGGAGAAATTTCATGGTTGCTAATAAGTCCAACTGTCTCCTCTGGTCCTTTACTTTGGCACCTATTTTGGTCTCATGAGTCAAAGAACTAGTGAAGGGCAAGTTCTGTTGTTGCCCCTTCATGTTGTGACTTTCTGTTTTGCTTGTCATTTTCTCTTCCTTAACCATGATGCAGGAATTCCCCAGACACTGCATTTCTGCCACCTGCTTCTTTAGTGATTTGGAGGCTCTGCCTTTTTGCTGCTTTTACTGTATTCCAACCTGTAGCTGTTATCTGTTTGATGCTGCTGCTGTTGGACCGTCTGTCATTACTGCTGTGGTTGATGTGGTTACTTCTTCATCAAGTGACACTCTTCTTCTAGAATTCGACTGGTCAGACCAGTGTGTCTTAGGACAAGTCAACCCATTCAGGCTCTATTTTATTCTTAGCCTTGCATCCTCATCAGCAAGAATAAAAAAGACTCTTCAGGCAGTTATAAAGATCTCCAAACTTGCCCTTCTTAAACTTAAACTTAAAGCCGTTTCCTTAGTTCTTACACTCAGGTACATTGAGTTACTGAATTTCATTCTTATTTCTTCTTCAGGGTATGAAGGTTATACTCCAGATGAATCTGGGGAGAAACATTTATATTTTTATTATTTATTTATTTGTTCATTTTATTTTATTTTATGTATTCATTCATTCATTCATTTATTATTTTTCATCTCAACTCCAGTTATCCTCCTTGGTACCTTGAAGCTCCCCAAAAGACTACTGGAAATGCTAGAGGGTAATATAAATAAGGCTAGAATTCCTGGTAAACATTTCCATAGATAAAACTAGAGTACCACAGCCATATCCAGAAGGAGGAACAAATTATATTAAGGTTTACTTTGAATCCTCTCATGAAGTAACATACAAAAACCAGAAGTAATGAATACGATGAGAGATACAGTGCCCGCTTACAGCTTATCTAGTGTACATTTTAAATAAATGATCCCTTAATGCTGCAAGCCTTAATGTCAAACCTTCTCAGGAACTATTTCAAGAAAGCATCAATTCTATTAATCAGCCTTCACCTCCATTTTAATGTGTTTGCCATGAGCAGAGCTATGTGTAGCAGAATATAGAGAAAGATTGCTTAGAAGCAATGAACTAAAGTCTCTGGCACTAAGTATTTCTAGGTGAGTGTAGAATCACAGAATCTCAGAGAAGTCAGGTAAGGGACTTTAGAGATTAGCTAATCCAAATCTTCTCTAAACAAGAATCTCTTTAACTTCCCAAATAAGTGATGGTCCACTCAGTGAAGAGACTTCCTCTCCCCAGTGTTCTCAAACTTCCTTGTTGTAGTTATATTTCAGCAGTGTCTGAATCTTTATAACTCCATATGGGATTTTCTTAGCAAAGATAATGGCATGGTTTGCCATTTCCTTCTCCTAATCTCCCAGCAGAGGTTAAGTGACTTGCCCAGAGTCACATAGCTAGTGAGTGTCTGAGGCCAGATTTGAACTCAGGTCTTTCTGGCTCCATGTACAACACTCCACTGAGCTGCTCAGTTGACCTTCTTACTTGTATACTTTCTAACAGAGTCTATGTTTTTAATTTATGAGATTCACAATAGAGTCTATTATTGTTGTTGTTTTAATAAGGGACAATCTAGTCATTTCTCACTAAGTTTTAGTGGTCTTTATGAAGTAGATATCCATGTATTTCATTGTCTTATCAATCAGAGAGAACTGCTATTATTCTCCCTTGATATTCTACTTCTTATACCATGAATGACTCCCCTTCCTGTACTAGATCTACCTTCATGTATCCCTTCCAGACTTGCACCCTCAGATGAATATCAAAATTCTTCTTTTTGATAACACCCTCATCCCCTTTCACCACTCTTTATGGTTCCCTCCTGTTCTCTATCCTTCCTACAACTTTGAATCATATGACCCAGCGAATATCAGTACTCTTGCCTCACTTTTTGCCCTTCAAATTCTTGGACCTATATTTAACTGTAAAAACTTGACAATATTTCTTCCACTGAGTCCAGTGCCCACTGTCTTATTGCTGTTTACCAACTTCTAAACACAATCCCTAGATTACCCTAACCATTTTCTTCCTCTATTCCTGCTTTCATTTATAAAATGTTTCTGGAAGAAGTCACAGAATAACTGTGTCCTGACTGAATTCACTTTATATTTCTTATTTAATCTTAACTGGGCCCTCACTGCTACACAGCAAGATTTTATTCACCCCTGATGGTCTCTGTATTCAACTCCCCATGTCTTCTGTTCAAAATATCTTCTTTAATCATCAAGCCATCTAGATTACTCCCTGTCTTTCAAGATGTTTTGCCTCATAATTCACTGATTTTCCTCCTTGTTATAAATATGTGTGGTGAAACAAAACAGATTCCTACATTGGCCATGTACTACACATACACATACTACACATTATGATGTGTGAATGTAGTAGAATATTATTGTGCTATAAGAAATGACAAAAAAGAATTATTTTAGAGAAACCTGGGAAGACATACAAACTGATGCAGAGTAAAGTGAGCAGAATAAGGAGAAGAATTTAAATAATAACATTGTAAAGACAAACAACTTTGAAAGATTGAAGGACTCTGATGAATTCAATCATCAACTATGATTTCAGAGGCCCAGTAATAAAGAAGATGCATACATCCTGATAGAAAAGATAGATAGACTAATATTTTTTTCTCTCTTCCTTCTCCTCATCTATCTACCTATCCCACATATGCCAGTTCACAGTCCTATTATTGCTGTACCTATTTTCCTGTAGCCCTTCAAAAATTCTTCTTTTTCTTTTTTGTAAAATTTGCCAATGTATGGGTGTGAATTTGATGCTTAGATTTGATTTAATTTATACTTCTCTAATTACTGATGTTTTAGAATACATATATTTTAAAGATATATATCAGATATTATGTACGTAAACATATATAGTTGTGGATACTTTAAATTTCTTCATTAAAAAACTCCCTATTCATGCAATTTAATTATTTATCAATTGTGAAATCAAGCGTAAACTTTAGTCAGTTTCTTATATATCTTGGAAATGAGATATTTATCAGAGGAACTTGTTGCTTAGATTTTTTTCCCCCTACTTACCTGCTTTCCTCTTATTTTAACTATTAGTTTTGTTTGTGCACTTTGAAATTTTATGTATCTCAAAAGTGTTCATTTTATGTTCTGATTCACTGATAAGTTTAAGAATATTACTTGAAAACTCCCTCTTATTTCAAATTCTATGCTTTAAATAATATCCATCATATCCTGTGCTCACATCCTTTGTTCCCACCTCAGAAGAATAGAGACTCTTTTCCTTCCTTTCAATTCTCTTCTTGTGGTCTTGATCCCATTTCAGATGTCCAGCTTATGAAATTGATCCCTCTCCCTTATCACTCTTTTCCTGTTTTTTAAAATATTTCCTTAATTAATAGATTAAATTCTGTTACTGCCAAATATGCCTAGATCTCCTCCATGCTTAAAAATCATTACCCGATGCTTCCATTCCCTTGTGTTACTATCCAATGTCTCTTCTTCCTTTTACAACTCCACTCCTGGAAAAAGTTGTGTTTGCTCATTTTCTCTACTCTTACTTTCTAGTAACTTCATAAGCAATTATAATCTTGGTTCCATTCCCACAGTTTAACTTACCTTACTCTCTTCTATGTCACTAGCATCTCTAAATGTATTTGAATTTATATACATACACACACATTGTATTTTCTTATTTTTAAATATATGTTATATCTGTTCCATCCCCCACTCTTCTGCTCCAAGACACATAGAGTGTAAACTCCTTGAGGTCAGTGACATTTTTTGCTTTGTTTTTTGTATCCCCAGTACCTAATTAAATGCCTGACACCTAGCAGGGGCTTAATAAAGTCTTGTTGAATCAAATTAATCTAAATTGAGTACTTGCCACGCCCCTCTGTGTCTGATTTGGTCATATACACACTCAGTTTTCTTATGCTGACTCCATTTTCCAGTTTAAAGTCATCTTGATCAGACTTTTATTTGTCTCAGACAAGTATGTAATTTACTAGCTCTGCATAAGCAGTTTCAATGCATTTTAACTTATGAAAGATTTTAATAAGCTAAAACAAATAAAATATTATTTACAGTCATCCACAGGATAAACAAATGGTGCAGTAAAAAGGGCCCTGATAAGCTTTAAATAAGCTGTCTTTGATTTATCTTTGTATCTCAGCATATACAAGTTAATTCAACAACATTACTAAGTATCTGCTATGTATAAGGAACTATTTTAGGTGCTGGGGACACAAAGCCTTTTGCATTTGGAATAATCCCTTCTTTCAAGAAGATTGCATTTTACTGGGTGTATAGGTGGTTTCACAGTGACATAAGGTCATTGGATCACAAATTTTAAGCTAAAATTGACCTCCTCTGAGTATGTATCAAAGGGTCAGCATCCTTTGATGAAAAGTGTAAAGCTCAGAAATGAATGAAATATCCAGATGACATCTGTCCAGGTAGGGCTATCACCTCTATCATTCTGAATATTTGTATACAGAATGTGTGACCTTCTTAGCCTGCCCTTGAAGGCCCTTCATAATCTAGTATTCACTTCTCTCTCCACTCCTCTTTAATATTGCTCCTCTTTATATACTTTATATTCAAGTCAGACCTAATTACTTGCTGTTACTTAAATTCCACATGCCGTATCTTGGCTCTGTGCATTTGAAGAAAGCATCCCCAATGCCTTGAATATGCTTCCACTTTTTTCTACCTTTCCAGGATCTTTTGTTGCTTCAAGGCTCAATTCAACTGTTACCTCCTGCATGAAACTTTTTTTTTTTACTTCTCCTATGGTTGTGGAGCTTTTTTTCTGTTTCTACCAACACTCCATTTACTCCCCATTCTCTATTATATCTTTCTTTCTTAATTTTGTCTTGAATATAATAACACAATACATTTTTTTAATTAATTTGAATTGGAGGAGGGTCTTACATCCCAATTTAAACCATTCGCATTTTATTCTGCAGATAATAGAGAGCCACTGAAGGTTAAGTAGAGGAGTTAAATGATCACATACGAATGTGCAATGGATACATTAGTATAGCTATTAATGGAAGGTTAGAACAAAGAGTGAGACAAGTTAAGAGACTATTACAGTAATTGGAAAAGTCGAAACTACTATGGGGGGGGGTAAAACAAGAATTGAAGAGGGGATGGATCTAAGAGATATTGTGGAAGAAGAGCTGATTCCATTTAGCAAGCAATTAGCTGTGGCAAATATGTGCTGGATTTAAAAAATGAAGACTCTTTTATCTATTGTCATTTCCTAAACAAATTCAAAGATCTTTAGCAAAATACATACAAAAAGAAACTGAAAATACCAGTATTTACAATGACTATTGTGTCCAGTGGTGGAAAGAACAGCTGGTTTTGAATCCTGTCTTAGCCATCTATTGAGCTTTATGACCTTGAGCCAATCACTTAAGGCCTCTAGACTTCAATTTGCTCATTTGTCAAGTGAAGGGGTTGGACTGGGTAATCTCTAATGTTCTTTCCCACTTAGGCTCTATGACTTAGGATCTACACTAAGAAAATCTTTTTAACAATTTGTATAGTTCCAAGTGAAATAGACCTTTTAAGGAATTAATAAATTCTTTTCCACTAAAATTTGTCCAGGAGAAGATATATATTAGTGTTACAAAGGGAATTCTTGAAATAAAAAAGGGGGGGTAGGAGAGACAAGATGACACTTTAGTTCTATTCAAATTATACATCTATGAGTGGTCATCTAATCTGATCAGAAGGAGGCAACCATACAACTGATGATAGCAATCAGTTCCTCCTTTTTGCTATTTTCCTTGCCTTAATGCTAAACCAAGAATCATTTAAATGGAACCTTCTGTTATTGTAAACACTTAAAACCTAACAGTACATGTCCCTCAAATTCACTTTCAAGGAGTTTCATTCTTCTATTTTTAAATTTTAATTTAATTAAACAAAAACTTAATAAGCACTTATTTTCTCTCCCCCCAACCTTCCTTCCCACCTGCGCTAGGGAAAAAAAAAAGAAAAAGAAAACCGTTGTAACAAGTCTGTATAGTGAGGCAAAACAAGATCATATACTGGCCATGTTCAAATACAGAGTAAAGTGAGTATAATAAAATCAGTATTATAATTTATACTATAACATTTTTAAGATGAACAACTTTGAAATACAATAACCTGACTAACACAATGAGAATTATGTTTTTGAAAGAACAAAGGGTTTTTATTTTCCCTTAGATAAATTTAAAATAAAAATAAATCATTGGACTGGGATGCTTTGGCATAGCTGCTTCAACATCTATTGGATTTATCCTTGAGGCTAGGCAGATGAGGTAGGAGCAAATTCCTTTCCTTTTTGCTCAGGCAATGATATATAGTTGGATGCACAGAATAGAGATCGCATCCATCAGTTCGCATAACTTGGATACATATTGCTGATTGATAATGAACTGGGCTCATAAATGAATATTTCCACCTATGCTATTGTCTCCTGTCATAATCTCAAGGGTCAGAAATGTCATCACTTTACTGAGAATCTTAAACTTTTCCAAGGGTGTCACAAAATCATCAAAACAAAATTAATTTTACTCCACATATTCATTTAAAAATAAATATATCCAATAGTATTCTTCAGAGAAAAGGTGATGTCACAAAATCCACCAGTTATAAAACACAAAAATTCCTACTATAATGGAAAGGATGACTGAATAAATTCAAGTTCAAAAGAAATACATATATATGAGTGTGTGTGTATGTATACACATATGTATATACGCACATATAAACCACATAAATATATAGCTTAAATAATAAGAACAAAATATTAAATGTCTGCTACCATCAGATTCTGTGCATGTAAATGTTAGAGGAAGTTGTAGGGAATAAAACCTTTTGTAGTTTTATCTGGTTATGAAAGTTGTTAAAATCATTACCTTTGGTCCAAATTTTCTTTTCCAGTTTGCTCTTTTTCTCACATTTAATTTGTGTTTTAACTTAATAAATTTAAAAGTATCAGAATGAAATTATGACATTTCCCATGATTAATTATGAAATAATACATTTAATATACTAATCTCCTTGGATATATAATATAAATTAGTCCCCCCACCCCCATCTTTCTTTCAGACTATGACTTTGGTATTTAAATGAATCTGATCTCACTAACATAGCTACTCTTTCCAAAGCTACAAATAATAACACACACACACAACTTCTGTTCCTTTGTTTCTCTTGTCCATAGATACCTATAAATACTCTAGAGAGGGCTCAGTCATTGTTCTCTGGGGACTCTTCAGTTAGATCACATTGGTACCTGTGGAGCATGCAGGCCATCAGTCATTCTTCACTCTTATTATCTGACCAGAGTACCTTTTCTTCCAATCATACATCTCATTAATACTATTTTTAAGATTGTTTTGCCTGTGAATCATTGTTTATAAAAAGGTGCAGTCTACCCACTCCCACTCCACACCTTTAAATTGCGTTTTGGGTGACCTGTCACCTTAATTATGTGCAAACCATGCTCCTTCATGCTTTACAGTCATAAAGCATTACTTGAAACCTCTCTCTGTAACATACAAATGTGTGTGCATGTATGCATACACACGTATATGTGTATGTGTATACATATGTGTATGCATGTGTATATACACAAATGTATGTGTGTATGTATATGTATGTATATCTACACTTATACACATATATATGTATGTGTATATGTATATATTTAGAGGAAGGAGAGAGTAAATTATTTCCCCAAGTTTACAATGTTAATGTATATTATAGGCGGGACTTGAACCTGAGTCTTTCACACTTCAAGACCGATCCTCTATTCATTATCTTAAAGTGCTTCTAAATGGCACAAACATTTCTTGTCTTACAGACATTTTATTAAAACAGATTTCACCGTTTAAAAAAATCTAAAAAAAAGATGAAAGACCAAAACTTCAAATGATATAATATATAAAAGACATACTATACAGACAATGAATTATTTCAAACAAACAACAACAATAATAGCAATAACTTCCTGCTCCTGAAATTCTAACTACAGAGTGTCTGTGAAAAGCTGGAAGGATAGCCTTTCTTTGTGATCTCGTATCTGTATTTTTTTCCTGCCCTGTCAGTACCTTTCTTTCCCCTTTCTTTATGCTTTCTTGTTTTGTCCCTGTTCCTATTCCTGAGTGCTAGTATGTTAGTTTCTTACTGTGGTGGCAAATGGCTTTGCAGAGCCCCAGTACCAAAAATGTGGAACCAGGAAGACATTCAGACCTATGTCTCAGAACCTTGTAGGTGGGTATTTCGTCTTCTGTCACCGCTCAGTGACAATTGATACACTGGTCAGGGGATGAACTGTACTTTTCTTTATCATTGCTAGATGGTGGAAAGCTTAGTTGCAATGATTTTCTGTCACCCCATGAGAGTGATAGGGTCTGTGATCAAAAGTGTAATAACAGAATCAGGGTTTCCTCAATAATGCTTTGAGTGTATAGGAAAGGACCACATTGTTCTCTATCCACAGCTTGAAAGATGAGCCTTCAGGGTGAGCACTAGTTTGAAATAACAAGCCTCTGCTGATGGAGGGGTCATTTCTTTCACATAATGTTTTATGTCACCACCGAGTTAGAGTTTGCCTATGACCTGCCCATTAGGCTTAGCTGATTAAAGAGAGATCTAGTTGAGTGATCCTGAATGAACAAAGCAGACAATATCTCTTGTGCTGACCCTGCCACCTGAAGAATTTTTATTGTTTTTTTTTTTTGGAAGTGGAAGAGGGTTCAGGAATAGAGATGTCCATGAGAGTGAGAGCTGGGCCAAGACCCTAATGGAGTTCAGCATGAAACTAAAATGACTTTATTATATAGTAGAGTGCTACAGCTAGAATAAGCAGGAGTGAAGATCAACACTGGAATTGCTTGTTAATGTTATTATTGTACACGGTTTCTTGCGAGAAGAGCTTGACTGAGTTTTTAAAACCAAACATGACCTCCAGTTAACCCTGTTATTTTCAGACCCTGTACTTTTCCAACAAGGGATAACAAAGACTGGGTTAAATGATATCTAGAGAGGTTTTTTTTCTCCTTATTTACTTGGCTTTATCCTTTTCTAATGGAGAGTATACTCAGTAATGATCAAAAATGATTTGTCAGAATTGACATAGCATTGGATCAACGTATTATATTGGAATACGTCAATTTAAGTGATTTCTTTTTTGTGCTTTTCTTTATTTGCTAGGTCACTGTGTGACTGAGATGAGGAAGGCATATACCATTCACATGCTTTAACACATCTATTAGTATGTTAGGGGATTCACTCATATTTAAAGAACTGTAACATTTAGCATTGCTCATGTTTGTGGGGCTCTTGATAGGGCTCTGAAGTAAAATGATTTGTAGATTGAATCTCATGTGACTTTCATAATAACCTGTCCCTATTCATTTATAGGTTGGGTTGTTGAGGTTGAAATTTAGTGCAATTCAGTTAAATAATCATTTATTAATCACTAAGCAAGGTTTGTGCTAGGTGCTAAAAGGATGAATGAGAAAACATTTATTAAGCACTTACTACATGACAAATACTGTGTTATGTTCTTTGGATACAAAGACAAAAAATATAAATGCACTCTTTGTCCTCAAGGAGCTTACATTTTTTTAAAAAACTTTTTGGAGAGTGGAAAGTGGGGTGATTGGTGTTAAGTGATTTGCCCAAGGTCCCATGACTTGTATTAGGTGTCTGAGGTTGGATTTGAACTCAGGTCCTCCTGATTACAGGGCCAGTGCTTTATTCAATGTGCCACCTAAAGACCCCAAGGAGTTTATATTCTAATAAAGGAAACAACATAAAAAAGTTGATGGTGACCAAAGAGGATCACTTTGAGCTTAAAGAAAATAAAGATTGTGAATAGGGCCCTATGGGGAATAGATACTAAATTCTAATTCTCTAGATTTCAATATCTTCAAAAATTCATTTGGGAAGGGAAGGAAAAACATCTGAAATTCTCTAGAATGATCTTCAGTTGGATTTTCTCTACCAAAATTATTTGAAGAGTATGCCAGAACAATGCTATTTACATTGGTGGATTGCAAGTTCTAATATTGCTACAAAAAGCATTTTTATATTAGGCACTGTAACCTCAAGTCTTGTATTCGTAAGATAGGAATATTAAGGTACATTGAAAAATTAATAATGCTAAAATGAAAAGTCATCTTTTTCTACACACCAAATGTGACTCATACATTTTCACCACCCCAAAAATGAACTACTCAAATGGAAAGACTATTTTTACACATTTCTGATCCAGAAGACATGCTGTTTTATTAATTAGTGTACAAGGAATTGTTAGGTTAGATGATTATGTTCAATTAAGTATAATGAATGTAATTAATATAGTTGCTGTTTTAGGTTCTGGAGTTAATAGTGCCATTAAAGGATGTTGTTTTTGTCATGGTACTTATTATTGTTATAATAGGGTGGTGAACCTCAGAATAACAGTGAAGCTAAAGGTTGGCCGCTCTTCAAATGGCCTCTTTCTTTTGTCTTTTGGTCTCTGTTTTTAGTAGTAGTTCCTGGACTCAGATGCATTCTGTCATGGTAACTAGCACATCATAATATGTCAGATTAAATTAGCCTCTTGAAAACTCAGCTTATTTATCCAGTTGGAGAAAGTGTAATCTTCCAGTAGAATTATAAAAAACAAAAACAATAACTAATTGTAAATGTGGGGACACATACTTTCTGCTTATTTGAATAAAAAGAATTTATTTATATAATTCCCAGTTATTAAATGTTCTTTAAAACTTTGAGTGTCTGCAATACAATAATTATCCCATTTTTAAAAAATGCATTTTATGTGAATGTGGTTTTCACAGAATTAACCATCAACATTTATGAATCCCACCAAATTATATTTAGCTGACTTTTATTTAGAGATTTAAGTTTTGCAAAGCGCTTTACATTGATCTCTCTTGAGCCTCAACACAACTGTGAGAAATGTGTTTTTATTTGTTGTTTATTGCTTTTGTTGCTGTTGTTCCACTTTTGCAGTTGAAGAACTGGATGTGACTTGACCAGGGTCACAGAACTACCAACTGTTTATGATAGTGCTCTAGTATAGATCTTCCTGACTCTCAGTTCAGTTCTATCCACTGTAATGGTAATTAATTTGTTTGATCAGATGTTAAGTAGATCCTAGTAACCTAGTGTTAAGTATAGAACTCTGTCCATTGGTGAAAAGGTGTGAATTCCCCTGTGACTTGGAAGAATGCTATTGTCTGAGACACTCCCCTGAACCATGTTGACTTGGGAGAAGGCCAGTTTTTATAAGCAGGAGAATTTCAGAGACAAGACAGATCTTGGATTTGGTTCCTGAGTGGCTGACTGAAGATATGAACAGGATGGGACTTTGTTTGTTGGTGGCCTGGCTGATCCTTGAGTTCCAGGCAAGAGAAGTCCTGACAGGTTTGAGGTG
>CM053601.1:67914034-67936759 GCA_028646575.1 Pseudocheirus occidentalis | reverse complement strand
GAAGATATTCATGGCTAGAAAGGGAATGGACTGGTTATGCAAGGAAATTATGGGCTAGGTTAGCAGATGACCAGGTTAACTGCTAGGCTAGTGCAAAGAAGTGAACAAGGACACAGAAAGAGAAAACAAGGAAGGATTCTGACATGAAGCACTGGAGGGATGCTAGTATCAGAGATTTAAAGATGGAAGACGCTTTTCAGCCTCATCTAATTCAAGCACCTTATTTTGTTATTGAGCAAAATGAGGTATAGAAAAGTTAAATGACTTCTGTAAGATAATGAATATGAACCCAGGTCCTCAATTCCAAAATCAGTACTATTTTCAATTCAGCATACTGCCTCTTATGGATAAAGTGAAATTTATTGTTGTAAGGATTAGGAGAGATAAAGGAGAATCCCTAAAAATATAGTTCTCAATTTCTTACAAAAATGAACAAATACAAATTCTGCTGGAAAATTGACAACATCCAGAATGGCAACTAGGGTGGAACAATTGATACTTTGTTCCAGAGTGGTGACATTTATAGGGCATGTATAACACCTAACCTCCTCAAATAAGTAGAAGCAACTGTACTCAGAATTTAATTAAGAACAATAATTAGCTAAAATAAGAAACTGCCAGATGGTCTTACTTCCTATCCCCAGATGCCTTCCTTAATGTTAGTTCTTTTTCTGCCACTAAGAAGTGGCCTTGTATCTTTGAATCTCAGTCCTATGCCCCAAATATATGTGTCTTTAAAAAGTTTATTTCAGTCAATCACAGGATTATACCAAGAGCTCACATGATGTGTAAGGCACTATGCTAAAGCACTGAGGATACAAAAAGAGGCAAAAAGACAGTACTTGTCCCTAGGGAACTTTCAGCTTAGTAGGGTAGACATCATGCATGCAAATCTGTCTTTCTCTCTGTCTGTCTATCTATCTGCTGTCTGTCTGTCTGCCTGCCTGTCTGTCTGTGTCTGTCTGTCTGTCTGTCTGTCTCTCTCTCTCTCTCTCTCTCTCTCTATCTATCTATCTACCTATCTATCTACACAAACTATATGCAGAATAACTGGGAAATAATTAGCAGGGAAGGTACTAGAATTCAGAAGGATTAGGAAAAGTGTCCTGTAAAGGGTGGAAATTTAGCTGGAACTTAAAGGAACCCAGGAAGATCAGTAACCAAAGTGAAGGAGGGAGAGAATTCTAGTCATAGGGGACAGTCAGAGAAAATGCCGAGAGCCAAGAAATAAAGTATCTTGTTTGTGGAAGAGCCAGGAGGCCTTTGTCATTGAATTGAAGGGTATTTTCTGTAGAGCATGGTATAAGAATACTGGAAACATGGGAGGAGGCTAGGTCTTGAAAGGCATCAAATAGCAAATAGAACTTTTTTAAAAAAATTGACCCTGGAGGCAATATGAAGTCATTAGAATTTATTGAGTACATTGGGGAAGGAGGTGAAAAGGATAGTTTGAAGGATTAGGAAAATCAGTTTATTGACTGAATGGAGGCTGGGTTAGAGTGGAAAAAAAACAAGGCAGGTAGATAAACCAGTAAGCTGTTGTTGTAAACTAGGGATGAGGTGTTGATGGCCTACACTAGAGTGGTGATAGTGTCGGAGGAGAGGAAAAGAATGCTTATGAGATATGTTACAAAAGTTAAACCAATGGACTTGGTAACAAATAGGATATTTGAGGTGAAGATAGTGAAGAGTCCATTCTCCTATGAGGCCAGCCAGAGGGACTCATAGAATAGCTGTGTCCTCTACAGTAATAGAGAAAGTAGAGGTGGGGAAGGATTTGGGAGAAAAATATGTTTTGGACTTGTTTAGTTTCAGATGTTTACTGGGCATTCAATTTGAGATGCCTTATACAAAAGGTATAAAGTTATAAAATAAATAGTAGAGGTAGAAAGGGACCTTAAAACAGAAGTCAAAAGTTGGTGGAAGAGAGACAAAAGACTCTGGCAGAAGGTGGCATTTGGGCTGGTACTTGAAGGAGGCCAAGGATTCTACAATGATTGGTGAGAAGGTAACATTTCAGGAAGAAGAGACATTGTAAAGACACAAAAATGGAAATTAGATGTAAAGTATGAAGAACTGTCAAGTACACTAGTCAAGGTGGATTGTAGAATGTGTGGAGAAGAGGCATAAAGAGTAAGAATATGGTAAACATAATAAAAGGAGAGGTAGTAAAGAACTTTAAATGTCAAACAATTGAATTTATATTTGATCCTAGAAGAAATACAGACATTGGAGTCTTATTGAATAGGGCCAGGAAATAACATCATCCAACCTATGCTTCAGGAAAATCATTATGACAACTTTGTGGAAGCTGCATTGGAGTAAAGAAAGACAAGGCAAGAGAACCAATTACCAGTTAAGAGGCAATAATACAGCTCGAAAGTCCATATTAGATATGATGAGAGCCTGAACTCTGCCGTTATTTGTTGTGTGAGTTTTGAGAAGGGGACAAATATGAGGAAAAAGCAACAACATTTGAGAAGGCTTTTCATGCTGCTTGTGTGGTTGCAACATACTCTCCCTCTCTCTCTCTCTCACACACACACACACGCGCGCGCACACACACACACACAGACACATAAATCTAGGTCAGACTCTGGCAATAACTCCTGTTCCTGAACTTCCAATCTACCACCCCACTGAAGATGTCAGTTTCTTCTTTTCTTTTTTACTACCATCAACATTTGCCAGAATCCTGAGGGAAGCAGAATTGTCCCCTCACTCATCTCATAGAAATGTCATCAGTTCTTCTTTTCTTAATGCAGCCAGGCTGAAACATGATGAGCTGAAACATTGTCAGTGGATGTAAGGGGAAAGTAAAATAAAGCATAATATAGTATTGGTTGTTTCACAAAGGCACAAAGCTCTTCAAGCAACCCTGCCTGCCTTTGTCTGCAGTAACAGAGTCTTACCCCTAGATGAATTTTAATGTCCAGACCAGGACCCAAACACACTGAAGTGTACACAGGTCTGGTTCTTCTTTGAGGTGTAGCTTAGCCTCTTCACCTGTAGCAAGTATTTGTCTCAACCTAGCTTAGATTCAATCCAGGTGAATCTGAACGACTTTTTCATTTTAAAGACCAGGAACCTGCCTTTCGTACATGATTGTTTGCACAGTGCCAAGAACTGGCTGCCTTTCTTTATTGGTTTCAAAGTCCATGAACTCTTCCAAATTCCAGATTATAGCATAAGGATGCCTGAACATTCATTATTAGTGGTTAGCCCTTTTACTGAGGTAGAATGACTGGTGTTATAGCCATCCAGCTTTATCTACCTCTGTATATTCTTAGGAAGCAGTTGACTATTTTCCCCTAATACCACCTCCCCTTCCAGCCCAAATCAACAGGCATTTATTAAGGCCCTGTTATGTACCTTATACTATCCTAAACATAGGAGATACGAAAAAGATAATAAAACAGCTTCTGCTTTCATGGAACTCATAGTCTAAGGTTGGGATAAGGGACAACATCATGAAAATAGATATGTATGAGCTGGACATATACAAGTCAAGTTAGAGGTAACTTTAGAGAGAAGGCATCAGAATTAAGAAGGATTGGGCCCAGTTGAGTTTAGTCCTTTCCTGGAGCCTTTCTTGTTGTCTTACAATATTTTAGTTTTTCATATGTTCACTGATACTAACACAGGTGATTTCCAACTGAAATAAGAGAAAGGTCAACTCATCACAAACTTCATGGGCTTTAAATGATTAATAGGAGTCAGTTACAAGGTTCCATTGTATTATCATTGAGTTAGATGGATACTGTCCCTTCCTTGCCCACTGAATAAGTATGTACATTAGGAGAATTTACCTGATTAAACATTCATCTATTACACAATTGCTAATTGCTAACTATATGCAAAGTACTAGGGATGGGACCCATCATTCAAGAAGCTTACAATCTTCTTGGTGGGGGGAGGGGGCATGAGGAGCGGTGAACATTATAATAGAGGGAGGGTAAGATCCAGAAAACTGCTTTAAGGGATTTGAGGATAGAGCTACAACTTCTGTTGGAGCAAACCAAGGAAAGCTTTAAAGAAGAGATTTTTCTTTTCCATTTCTTAAAATAACACTTTTGTGTTCTTGGGTATTTGCATAAGGTCCTGCCCATTCCTTATTTTTCTCAGAAGGCATATTTACATTTGTTTTCTGAAATAATTGAAAACATGAAAAAAAAACTCCTTAAAGTATTGGCACATCATCTAGCAATTGGAGAAATTTGTATTTAGCTCCTTAATCTTTCTTTCTTCCAAAGGATCTTTCTTCCCAAGGCACCAATATCCAAGAGAATGAACTTTCTCTCCCAGTTGACCTCTGGCACTGCATTTCATATTATAGTGCTCACCTATACCACACTAATGCTCTGGAACTCTAGCCCTTGGGTCCTTTTGTCATACCACACCACTTCCTTGGCCTAATTTTTCCCACTCATCCTCCTGGTGTGAATCAGTTTTTCTGGAGAACAACGTACCTTCTTGTCTGGCATTATTGTATCTTAGGTTAGAATGTTTTCTCTGCTGTTGCTGAGCCCTTTATTAGATTGTCTTCTGTGTAACAACTATTTTTGTGTCCTAGTTGCAGAATTCCTAGTTTCACTCTAATTTTATCAGTTTTTCTTTTTAAAAAATGGTCATCTCTGGTGTTTCCTGCAATAATATACTACCACAACCCCCATTTTACAGATTTTGAAAATGAAGCACATTTTGGTCAACTTATGTGTGAAATGAAATGAAATGAACAATTAGAATTCATTTCTCCAGAATTAGCCACCAACTAAAAGTCTTCGTTGCTTTTAATGTTCTCAACCAAAATGAGATTTTTTAATGGAAGCTTTTCTCACATAACAATGATAGGTAAAGAACAATTGAAGCTATTCTGTACAAATAGTAGGAATATGAACTAAGTTTTAGAATACTGAATGCTCCCACTGGATTTTCAGAATAGCATCAAAATAATGCCCTTCCTTCACCCCATATGAAGGCAGTTGGATGGATCAATACAACTCATTTCAACAGTGTACCTGTTAGGAACAAAGCACTGTGCTGGACACTGGAGATAGAAACATAAAACCAAAACAGCCCTTGCCGTCAATATCTTTGAATTCTATTGAGAAAGGTAGTATTAGTGGCACATATGCACAGGTGGGTATGTGTGTATATGTCACATACATACATAGTAAATACAAGATAATTTGGGAAGAGATCATAAAAGGCATACTGTAGTAAGTGGTGGCATCTGAGTAATCTAGAGACTAACAGAAGTTAATGGACGAGAGTACTTCAGAATTTGGGTGGGGGGAGAAATGTGCCAGTGTAGACGTTTAGAGCTGAGAGACAGAATGCCATAGGTGAAGGCCAGTAGATAGTTAACTCTGGTTGAAATGAAGAGTGGTAAAGGAGGATTAATGTGTGATCAGTCTGAAAAGATAGTTTTGGAGTCAGATTGTGAAGGGACTTACATATGCAATAGAAAAGTTTTTTATTTTATTCTAGAGGCAAATGAAACTAATGAAATTTGCTGAGCAGGGGAGTGATATGGTCAGATCAGTTGCATATTATTTTGTAATGCTGTGCAGTATGCAGATTTTAGCAGGGAGAAGATGGGTGTCAGCTTCATTGTAATAGACCACAGGACAGGTGATGAGGGCCTGAACAATTTTTGTCACTGTCAGTAGAAAGCAGAGGATAGGAGAGATGAAGTAGACAGAATTGACAGGATTTGGCAACTGATTGCGAGACGGTTAGTGAAGAAGTGGCTTCACCTCTTTCTCAGACTTGTATGGTCACACTGACATTCATATCACCTCTTCTAACATACATCCTTTACCTAGCTGTAACCAGATGCAAAGCCAGGTACCTGGAAGGCTCATGGTATCCTTGACAGAAATAGGGGAGGATGATGGTGTCCTTGACAGAAACAGGGAAATTTGCATGAAGAATTTTTCTTTGGAGGAGAGGAAGATAATGAATTCTTTTTAGAACATGTTGAATTTAATGTCTGTGGGGTTTCCAGAGACCATATCCCTCCATTGGTACAATGCAGAATTGGAGCTCAGACAACTAATAGAAGCTTCCAACAATAACTGACATAAGATTTTTACTCTGTCTTAAGAAAGAGGAACTGTAGAAAATGTTATATTTTTTCTTTTTTTCTCTACATGAGGTTCATTTTACATTATATTAAAAAAGCTAAACATTTAGGAATTGTTCAGAATAGGACAGCCTATAACTGATTATGTAAAACAGGTCATAAAGCATTTTTCCATCTAAATTGAAATGTCTTTCACTTTGGGAGATTTAGTGGTCGAAATAGTTTGTTGCTATCAAATGATCCAACAGAATGGTGCAGCTACCTTGCAATTTCCTGGGCCTTGGAGTTAGTTATCCCTAAGTCAAAATATCAAAGTACATTCTGATGAAATTTTTATCTACAGATGATTCCGAGTGCATGGATTTTGTGAAGAACTGTCAGAACAGATTAAATATATGAATTGAGGCACATAATTTTACAGATAGCATTTGTTTAATATTGTCACATCAGCTAAGTTTCATTGACTTATAATCATACTTAAACAATTAGTCAATTGAATAGATTATGTTTATAATACCACAATAATAGCTCACATTTACAAAATAATCTTAAGTATTTTACATATTTTATTTTATCCTCTCAACAGTCCTGTGAGGGAGGCAATGCAAATATTCTTAGTGCTATCTGACAGATGAGGAAAAAAAGGCCAGCAAGATTAAGTTCCCAATATCAGAGAGTAAGGAGTATTGGAGAGGAGCTAAAGAATTTTCAACAGATTGATACTTGTTCTTGAGCTATTTATTTATTTATTTAGTTGGATTCATTAGGATTATTGAGAAATCATGGGGGGGTGTGTGCGTATGTGTGTGTGTGTGTGTGTGTTTTAAAATGGATATATGTTTTTGGAACAGAAGAGTTAAAATAAGCACAACATATAATTTTGCCATGTTCACTAAATAGCATACATTAATATTTCCTCAATTGATGTAAGAGGAAACTAAGGTTGTGATTTGCCCAAGAACACATAGACAGTCAATCAGTCAACAATCATTTATTGAGCATTTGTTCTATTCTGACTACTGTACTATGTCACTAGTTATAAAAAGAAAGGCAAAAAGACTTAAGTTGTAAATCGTAGAAATGAGGTTTGGAAACTAAACCCCCAAACTCCAATCACATCATTCTTCCTGAGGTACCATAGTCCCCACAGTAAACAAATCAAACTCAGATCATCCAAAGGAAAACATCTCCTCTCTCAGATGACCCCTGGACGATACCTCACCTCCTAGACCTCACCTATCCAATGTCACTAAGTAAGATAGTTGCCCACCTACAGAATTCTCCTGCTCTGGGACCCCTCTTCCTTGGCCCAATTTTGTTCTTACATTCTCTGATGGTTTAAGTCAGATCTTCTGGGGTATGGATCACTCACTATACTGCAAGACAGTGCCTTAATTTGGATTGCTCTCAGGCTACTTCTGATCACTTTGTTAAATTGTCCTCTGTACGTGCCAACTGATTTTGCCCAGATATAATTCCTAGTTATAGATATATTTGTACTCCATATGTATATGCACATATGCATATACATATATCTGTATGCATATAAATATATTTATTGATATTATACACATTATTTTACAAATATATTTATAAATGTATGGAAACATTGATTTTATTCCTTATTTATATTTTTATAATATAGAAGTTATGTAAGTAGACTACATGTAATTTACTTGTTTCACTTGCTCCCCTCAAGAATAGATAACCATTATTTCCATTTTACACGTTTTGAAACTGGAGCATGTTTTGGTCAACTGATAAATATATTAAATGGTGAAATAATAAAAATGAATTTAGTTTCAATCAGTCTGTCAATAATGATGATGTGCCAAGCAATGAGATGAAACTGAAAATAGTTGCTTCTCAATCTAAAACCTGATTTTATCAGAAACTTGATAAGCTAGTTCCACCTACCCAGTTATAGCAATTACTTCCTATAAATGAATATTGAATGAATGAATGAATGAATGAATGACTCAATCTCTGGGGAAGGATTATCTTTCTAACTTGCTCCACAAGCAGGTCATCTCTGATTCAGTTTAATCATTTAGCTAATTAATAGTGACAATGTTGTTGATAATAAAATTAAGAGAAGGAGGAAAGAAAGAAAGAGAAAGAAAGAAAGAAAAAAGAAAGAAAGAAAAAGAGGGAGGGAGGAAGGAAAGGAAGGAAGGAAGGAAGGAAGGGAAGAAACAAGGAAACAAAGAAAGAAATTGAGGGAGAGAGAAAGAAAAGTTGCTTTGAAAGGTACTACTACTAGAAAGGTAGCCATGGAATCATGAATTTTATTCCTGTTCTAAATACAACTAGGTGTGAAATGGAGACAGCAATAGACCTGGAGTCAGCAAGTCCTGAGTTTGAGTTCATATTTGACCTTAACACACTTACTAGCTTTGTGATCCTAGACAAATCACTTAAACACTAAGTTTCCTTATCTGTAAAATGGAAAAACTAATAGCACCTACCTCATAGGTTTGTTATGAGTATAAAGTGAGATAATAATTGTAAAGTGATGAGCACTGTACCTGGCACATAGTAAGTGCTACGTAGATAAGCATTAGCTATTATTATTATTATTATTACTTCTGAAATACAACTGTGTGATCATGTAGAAATCATTTTCTCTATTAAGTGCACTGACCAACTCTCTAAGAGTCTATATTGTAAGGCAAGAGAGTTGCTTATCTTTCTTACAGAAAGGATTTTCCCAGAATAATGGTAGGTCTCTATATTGATTAAAATCATTGGTCAGGACAAAAATAATGCAAAAAGAAATAACAACAACAAATAACTTACACTTATCCCAGAGTTCAGTTGCATATACCAACTTACACAGAGACTGATTGATTAGAAATGTTAAAGAAAGATATTTTAGCATGATGGAAGAAAATACTTCATCACAATTAGCTTGCTGAGAGTGGAATGGGTTGTCAAAGGAGGTAGAAAGACTTCAAGTAAGGTCCTCAAGCAAAGATTGAACGGTCACTTGTTGCTTTTGTTGTTTTGAGGTTTCTTTCATTTGTATGGATTGAATTAGATAGCCATTCGAGTCCCTTCCAAATCCCTTCCAAGTTTTGTGATTATGAAATGGAATGGATTTTAAAAGGCAAAAGTTCTTTACTATGAAAGAAGTTCAACAAAACACTCACTATATGATTAAAACAAACCTGAATGAATAACAATCTTATTTATTCTTGGATTCCAACACTCAGAGTTTATTGCATATTATAAGCCAAAATCATATTAGAATTCTCTATTTGACTATCATCCAAGTTTCATACCAACTTTACCCATTTCATTCCATGCCCTACATTCCTGTGTTAAAACTATGGACTGCATAGTAATAATGAATGAATATCACTATAAAATCATTAAAATAAAATCTCTAATAATACTTTTCTTGACAAATACAAATATAAATAATTTTTGCTGTTGTTGCTGTTGAAGTCATATCCCCCCAAAAAGTAATTGATCATTTATTTTGTCCTAGATGACTTCTAATGTCCTTTTCCTACTCTAAATCCATGATTACGTAATAAAAATTTGCAGAATTTAAAGACGTAAAGATCTTAACTAGTCAAATAGAAAAGAGTTATAAATAGAAACACGTTACTTTTTGATGTACTTGACACTTACAGCAGATAAATAAGAGGCACATTTTAGGCAGTAATATTTGGTTGTCAGCAAACTGACAGAAAGGGTTTTTGAAGTTATTGAGTAACTGAGTTCATGGACACATTCTCATTTTTAAAGAAGCAATATTTGTATTAACAAAAACATTTCCATGTACACGCCATTGGATTTTAATTTAAAAAACAGGCCATAAGCAATAAAGTTATTTCATAGACCTATTGAATCATTCCAAACATAGTGGCTCTTTTAGCCCAATATTATTGCTTCAAATAAATTAAAGTACATCAATTATATATGAATAGATAGACAAACAGAACAGACTGTGGTATAATAGAAATGGAGACATTTATAATGTCTCATTCTACCTTACCTAAGCCTTTCCTTCTCTGAAACAAAAACAAAGAAAAAAATATATATATCTTCCCCCTACCTTTTGTACATACCTTTTCTATTCTTCCCTCCTCTGCCAATCCCAGCTACTAATATCTTCATCTTTAAGATTGCCATGCATTTACTTTGTATATATTTGGAATATACTTAGTTATTTACAACTTAACTCATTCATTAAAATATATGTCCTTGAAAGCATGGGCAGTTTTTGCCTTTCTTTGTATTCCTAGCACTTTGCACAGTGCCTGGCACTGGTTGCTGTCTGACTGATTGACTTTAGAAACTTGTTCTGGAAATAGAGGACTCATTAGACTCCAGAGAGTCAACTTCTTATTGAAAGTATTCCAAAATGCTAGCCTCTAGATAGGTGCAAGGTGCCATTCTTAGGATCAGATCTCTTATATCTCTTCGGCTGTTATCTCTTTATCCTAAAGTTGACCAAGAAAATTTCCAAAAGAGAGCATAGGTCCAGTTTATGACTAGGTTTCCCCAGACATGGGTCATACTTTTCATACATGTCCTCAAGATAACCAACTCATGAGAAGAGGACAGTATTTTATTTGTTACAATTTTCATTTTCATCTCAAGTCATTGTAGAAGATGTATTGTACTTCAAGGAGCTCATAAGGATATCCAGAAAACATTAAATTCTAAATCAGCCCGTTAACTCTTCTAAGACAAGTACTGAATTTGGAGTTGCAATCAGGATAATTTTTTGGCATTCTAGTGATTCTTTCCTACAGGGTGCTACCTGGTCCCCAAACTAACTCTAAAGACATAATAATAATGACAATAATAATAATTAGCATTTATATAGGGCTTTAAGGTTTGAAAAACACTAACATCTCATCTGCACAACTGTGGGATGTAATTTTTTTCCTTAATAGTATTTTTTCCCAATTACATGTAAAGCTAGTTTTCAAGATTTTAATAAGATTTTGAGCTCCAAATTTTTCTCCCTCTTTCCTTTCCCTGCCCTGCCCTCAAGACAGCAAACAATTTGATATAGGTTATACATGTACAATCATATTAAACATATTTCCATATTAGTCTTGCTGTGAAAGAAGAATCAGAACAAAAGGGAAAAACCTGAGAAATTAAAATAAAAAGTGAAAATAGTATGCTCCAATCTGCATTCAGATTCCATAGTTCTTTCTCTGGATATGGTTAACGTTTTCCATCATCAATCTTTTGAAATTGTTTTGGATCATTGTATTGCTGAGATCTAAATCTATCATAGTTAACCATTGCACAATGTTGTTGTTGCAGTGTATAATGTTCTGGTTCTGTTTACTTCATTCAGCATCAGTTTGTGTAAGTCTTTCTAGGTTTTTCTGAAATCTGCTTGCTCATCATTTCTCTTTTTTAAACATTTATGTTTATTTTAAGTTTACATCATTCATTTCCACAAGGTTTTGAGTTACAAATTTTCTCCCTGTCTTTCTGCTACCCACCAACCAAAAACAGCAACACCACTGTATGCTCCCTCCCCTAATTTGTTGTCTCTTATATCCTCCCCCATCACCCCTCTGACTTTCTGATAGAGCAAGATAGATCTCCCTTTCCCAGTGCCTGTATATCTTATTTCCCAGTTGCATACAAATTATGTGCATATACATATATATGTATATATACACACACGTACACAAGACACATGTGCGTATATACATACAAACATATGTGTATACACACAAACATGTGTGTACACACATGTGTATATACATATATATTTAACATGTGATTTTAGAACTTTAAATTCTAGATTCTTTCCCTTCCTCCCTTGTCACCCACCCTCACTGGACAGACAACAATTCAATACAGTCTGTACATGTGTAGTTACGCAGACATATTGTGTAACACTGACTATATTTCCCTCCCTACTATCCCACCCTTGACTTGTTCTATTCTCTACTTTGTCTCTGTCCCTTTACAAAAGTGTGTGCTTCTAATTACCCTTCCCCCAACCTGCCCTCCCCTCCATCATACCCCTTCTCATCCCCTTCCTCCCTACAGTCCTGTAGGGAAAGATACCCAATTTAGAGTGTATGCCATTTACTTCTTAAGCCAAATCAATGAGAGTAAGGTTGATCCATTCCCTTTCACTTTCCTATTCTTCCTCTCCATTGTACCAGTTATCCCTTGCCTCTTTTATATGAGTTAATTTACCCCAATTCTGTGTCTTTCCGTCTTCTCTCATTATATTCCTCTAACCTCTCAATTTCACCTTTAAAATATCAGTTCCTTCCTATTCAATTGATCCTGTGCCCTCTGTCTATGTATACCTTTACACATATATAGACACAATCACATATGTATTCATATGCATATATACCCTCCTATATAGACATATATGTATGTGTACATATATATTATATTCCCTTCACCTATCCTCGTACTGAGAAAAGTTTCATAAGTTACAATTGTCATTTTTCCATGTAGGCATGTAAATGGTTCAACTTTGATAAGTTCCTTATGTTTTCTTTTCCCTGTTTACCTTCTTGTGCTTCTCTTGCTTCTTGTATTTGAATGCTAAATTTTCTGTTCAGTCGTGTTTTTTTTTTCTCAAGAATGCTTGAAAGTCCCATATTTCATTGAATGACAGTATTGTACCTGAAATATTCAGTTTTGCTGGGTAGGTGATTCTTGGTTTTGATCCTAATTCCTTTGATTTCTGGAATATCATATTCCAAGCCCTTCAGTCCCTTAATGTAGAAGCTGCTAGATACTGTTTTATCTTGATTGTGTTTCCACAATATTCAGATTGTTTCTTCTTGGCTGCTTGTAATATTTTCTCCTTGACCTGGAAACTCTAGAATTTGACTATAATATTCCTAGGACTTTTCTTTTTGGGATCTTTTTCAAGAGGTGATTGATGAATTCTTTCAATTTCTATTTTGCCCTCTGGTTCTAAAATATCAGGGCAAAGCCCTCAGGGAAAAAGGCGGCAGTGGCAGCCAGTCAGGGCAACAGTGGAGCCAAGTCGCAGCCCGAGAAGTGCTGTGAGCAGCCAAGCCCAAGCCTCCCACTTCTATGCCCTCCACTCTCCCTACTCTGCTGAGCCCTCCTCCCTAGCCAGTGCGGGGGAGCGGCCAGGCTTCCTCTTCCCAGGGTTTCCAGAATGACTCCTCTCTACCCCAGCCACCCTCTAAGCCCCCCTGGAAGCCTCCTCTCTTGCCCCAACTTTCCCTGGGCACTGCACCCCCTCCCACCTTCTGCACCTGTCAGGATGGTGTCCTTGGTGATTTCTGGATTGGTGGTGCTGGTATTTGGAATGCTGTACCCTGCTTACGTCTCCTATAATGCTGTGAAGACTAAGAATATCCCGGAATATGTCCAATGGACAATGCACTGCATTGTCTTCACTTTCTTTATGACAGTAGAGACCTTCACAAACATCTTTGTTTCCTGGTTCCCTTTCTATTATGAAATCAAGAGGGCATTTGTGGTGTGACTCCTGTCACCTTATAACAAAGGCGCCAGCCTGCTTTATAGGAAGTTTATCCATCCAGCCCGTTCCTGCTGGGAGAAGGAGATTGACTCATACATTGTTCAGGTGAAGGAGTGGAGTTATGAGACAGTGCTGAGCTTTGGGAAGTGAGGCCTTAACATCGCTGCCACCACTGCAGTGCAGGCGGCTGCTAAGAGTCAGGGGGCCCTTGCTGGCAGGCTTTGAAGCTTCTCTATCCAGGACCTGTGGGCCATCCCTGACAATTCTGCTCCATCAGGATCCCCTCTTCCTGGAGGACCAGGAAGTGCACCAGAGACCATCTATCAGGTACTACCCTGGGAGCCTCCAGCGTAGTGACACTGAAGATGAGTGTTAGTCTCATTCCCAGACAAAGGCCCACACCCTCATCCAAGTGAGAAGCCCTTGGTACAGAGCCAGAGATTAAGGACTGGCAGGATAAACCCCTGGTGAGAGAGGGTGCCTCACGCTCCCTGAAATCTCAGACTCAGAAGAAGGTGGCACCATCAGACCTGGACAGCTAGTGCCAACCAGTTGCCATTCTGCTCTCCTACCAGTGAACCTGTCTCTGACATCCCACTCTCTCGATGTGGAGGGGAGGTTGGAAGAGAGGATGTTGGGTCTGTGGACACTGGAAAAGGCAGAAATGCCCCTTTTTTGTAATGGTTCCCATCTATTTCCATATGATCTCTTTTCCCCCAGTGACCTCTTCCTCACTAATATTCTCTACCCATCAAAGTGCCTGTGGTGGACTTGAGAGGGTCCTAGTCCCCTAACCTGTCAGCCTGGACTGCTTGCCTAAGAAACCCTGGACTCAGCCCTGACTGGCACCTCCTTCTGGCTCTGGGGTGGGGGTGAGGTCATGTGTTCTTAGACCAATTTACTAAAGGTGTCACCAGTTGGCATTGCCCAGTGTCTGTGTTTTTGATATGCCAAAGCAATCCCTCCTTCATGCTTTGACCTGAGGGTTATTTGTTGCCCGTTTTTTTTTCTGGCATCATCTTTCACCTCTGACATTTAATGGTTAAGAGGTAGGGGGAACCTTGATTCCCCTTCCCTAACTTTTTTTCCCTCCATTCCAGACCCAGCTTTGATCATTCCATCCTCTTCTCCATGTAACTTGATGGTCTCTTCTGGGGGTCATATGTGTATGTGTTTATGTTTGTATATGTGTATATGTGTATTGGTTGGTGGTGTATGGCCGAGTTTGTATGGTTGTGTTGGTTGGTATGTGGCCAAGTTTGATAAATAAATACACGGAATAAAAAAATAAAGTAAATAAAAAAATATCAGGGCAACCAACAGTGAATTAGTGTCCCAATTTTCCCATATCCTCTCCAACATTTATCATTTTTCTTTTTTTGTCAGATTAGCCAATCTGATAGGTAACTCAGAGTTGTCTGAATTTGCATTTCTCTAATCAATAGTGATTTAGAGCATTTTCTCATCTGAAAATTGCCTGTTCATATCCTTTGACCATTTATCAATTGGTGAATGACTAGTATTATTAAAACTTTGACTCAGTTCTCTATATATTTGAGAAATGAAGCCTTTACAAGAAATACTATAAAAATTGTTTCCCAGTTTTCTGCTTTCCTTCTAATCTTGTTTCCAGGGATTTTGTTTGTGTAAAACCCTTTTAATTTAATGTAATCAAAATGATCCATTTTGAAATTCATAATATTCTCTGTCTCTTTGTTCGGTCATAAATTCTTCCCTTCTCCATAGATCCAACAGGCAAACTATTTCTTGCTCTCCTAGTTTGCTTGTGGTATCCCTTGGGCCTAATTCATGTGCTCATTTTGACCTTATCTTGGTGTAGGGTGTGAGATGTTGGGGTAGATGATGTTATTAACCCCATTTTATAGGAGATGAAACTGAGGTTAAGTGATTTGTTCAGGATGACAAAGCTAGTAATTTCTGAGGCCAGATGTTACCTTTGTTTTTTCTTCCTAATTCCAGGTCTGGTGCTATAACCACTCCATGATATTGCTACCATCCCTTTACCATGAAACTATCTTTAGGATCTATATAGTCAATGTTCATTACTCTCTGGAGTTCTAGTCTTTCATCTACAGCTAGGTGTCTATAGACATCTGAAAATCAACATGCCCAAAGCAAACTTGCTATGAATTTCTCCTGAGCCGACCCCTCCTTCCAACTTTTTCATTTCTGTTTAGTGCATACCAGTACCCTTCTAGTGCCTCTCACTTCCTTTCTATATTCAGTCATTTGAAAGCTTTGCCGATTCCACCCTTTCTCCATCTCTTGAATCTATCTCATTCTCTCTATTTAAAACACACATAAATTAGTCCAGGTCCTCATGACCTCCCTCTTAGACTATTAAATAACCCCCTAATTGTTTTTTCTCTTTCCTATCCCTCCCTTTTTCAATCAATTTCTGTTCCACACAGTGGTCAAATTTATATTTCTAAAGTGCATGTCAGACCATGTCAGTCTCTGGTTCAAGAAGTTTCAACATCTTTCACTTGCCTTTAGTATAAAATTCAATTTCTGGCAACTATAGTTTCTCGTTCTATCTCGAGCTTACCTTTCTGTACCTACTTTCCATCATTACTTTGTCTATTCTAAGATTCAGCCAAACTAGCCTATTTAACATTCCCTATACCTGACATTCTATTTCTCACCACCATGACTTTGAACAAGCTCTCTCCCATGTATGTAATAATGTCCATTTCTTTCTTTGTATCTTCAAACTCTTAACTCTTTTCAAAGGTCAGATCAATTGTCACCTCTTTTGTGAGGCCTTTCTTGTTTCCTCCAATTGTTAGTGTAAACTGAAAATCACTGTGAATTTGTTTCATATATATTTGCTAATTACTATATTTGTCACCCATTCCCTATGTCTCATTGGAGAACTTGCTCTTGCAATCTTTTCCCTGTTTCTCACCTTCAGTTTCTGCTTCACTGTTTCCTTCTCTTTTACATGTTCTTAAAACATACTCACATCTCTAATTAGAAAAAAAAAACTAAAACATTAACCCTCCGCTCCTTCAGATTTTTCTCTTTATTCTTATACAGTAATACTCTCAAGCTATCACTTCTCTTTTCATTTAATGGGAAAACTCCTAAAAATATATATATTCATAGCTTCTGTTTTCTCACCTCCCACTGACTTATCAAATCTATTGAGAGCTGACTTCCAGCTCCACCCTACCACTGAAACTTGTCTCTCTAAGACTAGCAACAGTCTCTTAATTTCTAAATCTAATGGATTTTATAAAAATAAATCTTCAATTTTCTTCAAAGCACATCAATTTTTGACATTGTCTATTGCCCCCACAACCAGAAAACTCTCTATTACTTTGGTTTCTGATGCACTGAAATTTCCTGTAATGTGCCTATTGACAGAGAAGTTCTCCTACATCTCTGACCACTTCTTCTCAGCTTCATTTGCAGGAAAACAAACAAACAAAACAACACACCCATGATCTGTCCTCAATTAGGGTCACATGTCAAGGCTAGTGACCTCTTAT
The DNA here is from genome assembly GCA_028646575.1 of Pseudocheirus occidentalis. NCBI lineage: Eukaryota > Metazoa > Chordata > Mammalia > Diprotodontia > Pseudocheiridae > Pseudocheirus > Pseudocheirus occidentalis. The sequence continues at coordinate 67,919,682 of CM053601.1, read as the reverse complement.
TTTCTCTATATATACCTTCTTTCTTGGTGGTCTCATAAACTTTCAATATCTCAGTTATCATCTCTGTCCTGATGATGCCCAATTGTATATATCCACCAATAATATTTCAAAAATATATTCAAAACCAAATTGTCTTCTGCTTTCCCAAACTACCCCACCTCCAAAGTTCTGCATTTCTGTTGAGGATATCATCACCTTTTTGGATGACTAGGTTTGAAATTCCAGCTATCCTGGATCCTTTCCTAGTCTTTAATATATCCAAAATATTGTCATATCCTGTCAATTCGATATCTACATCATCTTTTACACCTATTCCTTATTATCAGCTCACATGTCCACCACACTAGAAGGCCATACTTTTTTTTAATTAACAAAATCACTTTTAAACATGTCCTCTTACCTGTTTTATTTTCCCCAAACTTCAATGAAAACCACTTAAGTTACATATTTCTTTTCTGGTGAATTGTCAATGTACCCTGTTTTTATAATTTCTAATAGTGAGTGTTATAGAAGCCCAGCATTTGGTATACCAAAACGTATGAAAGATCTGATTTCTTCAATGTGACCGGGTGATATGAAACATAGGCAATAGTAGATGGCTCCGGTGCATGAGTTCTGGAGCTGAAAGAGTTAAGTTAACCTAGGCACGGTCTCCGTCTTGGAAGGCATGGAATGTGGTGAGAAGATGGCTGGGGAATAAAGTCTTTCAAACTTAGTAGATAAGTCCTACACTGCTTGAGGTGCATACAGGGTGAGTGACTTGTCCAAAGTCACATAGAAGTAACAGTGAGTGTCACTGTTAAGGTTTTAATTAAAGTCTTTCTGATTCCAAGTCTAGAATTCTATGCTACAGAGACTCTTCTTTAGGATGCTAACTTAAAAAAATTGTTTATGTGTATAATAATTCAATTAAACAAATTTTCACAGGGCACCAACTCTGTGTAACACTCTTTCCTGATCAAATATAAAATACAAATTAAAATATGCTTTCTTAATAGAAGTCAAACATAGTGGTCAGTGAGATTTGAGACTGGAGGAATTACTTGTAGTCTTTCATAGCCTTTCTTTTTGTTTCCTTTACCTAGAATACAGATACAGGAAGATGACTTTGGTAACCTAGAAGATAAACTTCTGTACATGAATTCAGGAAGACCTAGTTTCAAATCCCTCCCCCTGATGCTTGCTAGCTGAGTGATTATAGTCAAGTAACTTCCCCTTTTCTAAGCCTTTTGGTTCCAGTCTCATATGGTTGTCATGAACCCTGTCTGAAATGAGCTAAACAAAATCCTTCACAAACTTTAGAGAACTGCAGAAATGTCAGATGTCATTGTTATCCCATCATTAGCTCATTTCTGGAAATAACTGAAATGTCTTTTATCCTCTTACAAACAGTGCCTGCGCTTTAGAAACAGAAGCATTTTCTGTCTCCTGCATATAAAACTTCTATCACTAAAAGGAAGAATGTACTGACAAATCTCTCTGTTGAACATTGCTGCCTGCATATTGGGTATTATTTTTTGACATCCCATTCCACCCTCTGCTTACAGTATTTCTGCTTATTTTTTTTCTGCACCCACACCCCCACTGACACTAGTTAGCTTTAGTGTGAAAAAAAGACTTCCTGGTAGCATCTTTCTATTGCATAACTGTTGATGAGGCAACTGCTGATACCACAAACATTGCTGTAAAATCCTGAAGCTTCCTGGAGATTAAAAAAATATATAGGAAAAAAGTTAGCCATCTATTCCTTGTTTTTTGTTTGTTTTTGTTTTTTTATTTAGTAATATAACATTGATGGGAACTACAGTAAACTTGTTCTTAAGGTCAGCTCCCCCTAGAACAGTGTTCCAGCAACTCAAAGTTTCCTTATCTTTAAAAATCGATTCAATAATTTTAAAAGTCATTGCTTTCCAACTAAATTCATCAAAAGCCATGGTCAGGAAACACTAACCTGAACCACATGAAATGGTAGCATTTAAATGGATTGTCTACACAACCCATTGTCACAGGGTATCTGCCTAGCTATAGACTTTGTGTTGTGCCTGTAGACCCCATGTGGCTGGATTACAAAAGAACTTCATTGCTGTCACACATTTGTAATAAATTGGTAATATTCTCTGCGTAGTCTTCTTATACTGCCTGATACTGCATTTGTTCGAAGTTATCTGATGACTGAGGGAAAAGCAATATTTTCTTATCAGAGATCCATAGCATTCATAGACAAAATTAATTGCCAACCTGGTTGTCCCCCACACCAACAATCCTCTCCCTCTTAACCTTTATTTCATATCCTTCAAGACTCAACTTAAATGCTGTCTTTATCAGAATGCCTTTCCAATGGTTGCAGCTATGAGTGATTTCTCCTTTGAGTTTATTCTCAATCTACTCTACTTATGTCTTGAATGAATTTATTTACTTAATGTACTTCATTATGTACTTATTTCTCTGCATTAGAATGTAAGTTCCTTGAGGTCAGAATCTATTTCTGCCTTTCTTTGTCTCTCTAGTACTTAGTACAGTGTCCAGAAAGTACATAAAGTACTTAATAAATGTTCATTAAAATAAAAAAAAAACCAAAACAACTAAATAATTTATTTGCCTGCCTCTAATTTCTACCCTCTTCAATTCATCCTACTCACAGCTGCCAAATTGACATTCTTACAACAGAAGTCTAACCATGTTAACTCCCCTCCTCAAGAAATTTCGGTGATTTCCCATTACCTTTCAAATGAAATACAAACTTCTCTGGTTGTCATTTGAAATCCTTTACTGTCTGTCTCCAGTTTACAGGTGGATTTCACATTATTTCCCTTATATACCTGGCCACTCTATGCACACCATATTCCTCCTCCTGTGCTTTTGCCTTTGCATAGTGTTCCTCCAGACCTTGTGGGTGTAGGATGCTTTCAGAGATGAGCAGTACCTCTAGTGTGATGGCTGCTGAGCCCTTTTCAGGCTTGCTGTTTTTTGGTATCGACCTGATGCACCTAACTCTCATCTGTGACTCCAAGAAACTGTAGCAGGCACAGCAGCCACATCTCAGAAAATCTTTTTGACAGATGAGCTAAATCAGGTTGATGGTAACCAGGGGGTCTCAAACCCATCAGTGAGTTGGTGGGGTGACTACCCCAAGCATGTAAAGATTTACCCTGGTAAAATGAGTGGTTGAAAACAATTTGTTCCAATGGCCACAGAGGAATCTGAAGCAGGTGCTGTGAAGTGCTTAGAGCTTGATTAGACATCAAAGATTCATAGGATGTCCATTTCATCTTGAGCCATCACCAGTCTTGCCACTGGAGTGTGATGACTGGAAGAGAGAATGAGGCTGACGACTTTGTGCAACCCTGTCTCACTTAAATCCAATTTATACACAAATTGAAAGACATCACCCATGCTGTTTTACCATCTTTAACTATCTCAAAGTCCTGTGGCAAGAGGTAAGTGACTAAGCAGCAGGTGCGGATATACTGGGAGATATATATAGACATGATTCTGCACACAGGTGGAGCAGGCCATAGGATCGTCTTCTCACTAGAAGCAGGAGTGTGATTTGGCAACCCCCTAGGTACCTGAGCAACCTTTTAAGGATGGCACTGATCATTTCCTGGTATGAGGAAGGGGCTAAAAAAGGTGCCTTAACAATTATCTTCTTACTCAACTCTGACCTGATTACCATGATAGGCAGGGATCCCCCCACACACACACATGCACACGCACTGCACAAAAACTTCTGCAAAACTAATTCCACTCACCATCGGTACATGGAATGTGCACACACTTATAGACAACATAAAATTCAGTAGACCTGAAAGATGAACAGCTCCTGTTGAGAGAGAACTCAGCAAGTATCTCATTCAAATAGTAGCCCTGATTAAAACACAGGCTGACAAATAAAGGCCAGCATACTGAAGTTGGGGCTGGATACAAACTTTTCTGGAGTGACCACAGTGAAGGGGAGCACTGTAAAACTAGTATAGATTTTGCAATCAAAGCTAATCTAGTCAACAAACTTTTATGCTTACAAAAGGAGTCATTGACAAGTTCCTGACAATGGGATTACCACTTACAGGAAAATGCTATGACACCATCATCAGTACCTATGCTCCCACCATGATGAATCCTGATGAAGTCAAAGAAAAATTTTATGAAGATCTGGGGACCCTTATCATTAATGTGTCAAAAGAGGACAAGCTGATGATTCTGGGTGACTTTAATGGTAGAGTAGGCTAAGACTACCAGACGTGTTATGAAATACAGTGTGGCTTCAGAAAATATATGGTGGTTACTCTCTGACTACTCCAGGAGAAATGCCAGGAGCAAAAGAAAGATCTATACACAACATTTGTAGATCTGACCAAGGCCTTTGATACTGTCAGTAGCAAAGGCTTATGGAAAGATATATAAAAATTTGATTACCCAAAGAAATTCATACAATATTTTGTACATCAGTTTCGTGATGGCATGTTTGACAGGGTTCTGGATAATGGACAATGCTCTCATGCTTTCCTGGTTACCAATGGAGTGAAACAAGGATGTGTTCTTGCTCCCATGCTTTTTAGCATGATTTTTTTAACCATGTTGTCAAATGCCTTCAGTGAGGACAAATACGGCATCAAGGTCAACTACTACACTGATGGCAAACTCTTCAACTTGAAAAGGCTATAAGCCAAAACTATTGGATTATTTGTGCCAGACCTGTGGTAGAGCATTCCGAGGTCATGTTTGTCAGAACAGTCATTGACCATTACCTCAGGTTGAAGTTAATGCTTCCCTAGCTGAAATTTCAACTATAGAAGAGATTTAGAAGGCCATTGCGTCCCCTTCTTGTGACAAAGCACCTGGTACTGATTCTAACCCATTTTAGATTTACAAGGGAGTGGGTCCACTGCTCATACAAAAACTGACTAAAATTTTTCAGGTTATATGGCAAGAGAAGGTTACCCCCACGAATTCAAGGATGCCTCCATTGTCCATCTCTATGAAGGTAAAGGAAATAGACTGTCTTATGACAATCACCAGGAGGGGTGGGGGGGAATACTCTTTCTTTTTTTTGCATAGTATAATGAACTCTATTTATTCAGCAATAAATTAAAGTATAACATTCAAGAAACTAAAGCATAACATTCACAACAACATAACACAACTTATTACTAAGATGGCCACACAGTATTAAACAAAACATATCATTCAGTATCTCTTATCTCTTATATCTTATCTTTAAGGGGTAGCAGAAAATATAAACACCATACACCCTTAGGTCACAGTAAGTTACAAATCTCATCAGTCAATACAGAGTATCCAAAGTCATCATTCATCTTAATTCAAGGCTGACTTCCAAATTCCACAGCTCCTTCTCTAGGGCTGACCATTCCCAGCTCTTGCCCGGATTCACATGTAGGCAACTCTCTGTTCCAGTTCCATATCTCATCTCATGAGGACTGCTCCACTCTAAACTCACCACAGTTTCTGTTTCTTCTTATGCTTCTTGTGTTTGACTGGCAAATTTTCTGTTCAGTTCTAGTTTTTTCATCAAGAATGTTTGAAAGTCCTCTACCTCACTGAATGACCATATTTTCCCCTGGAACATTATACTCAGTTTTGCTGGGTAGGTGACTCTTGGTTTTTTTTTTAATTTTAATTTATTTTCT
>CM053601.1:67877395-67913534 GCA_028646575.1 Pseudocheirus occidentalis | reverse complement strand
CCTCCTTGCCCTGGGAGCAGTTTGGCCGGACCTGCTCTTCTCCTCCCCAGTTAGCAAAATCCACTGACCTTTCTCTTAGCCTTTTTTTCTTCTGGCCTGATAGATGTGGTAACTGTGCCTCCAGTGCAGTCGATTAGCTCTCCTATAGACGCGGCTACCCGCCCGATGCCCCAGGGCCTGAGCCAGCCGGGGTTTTGGCAGCCATCCCAGACTGCTGAGAAGAGCCCCGCCTGCTGGGCTGCCTGTAGCAACAGATGTGCTTTCTGTCTTGTGGAGAGTTTTGGAGGTTGAAAATCTGTTTTAGAGTCCCTTTTTATGAGTTTTTTAGCGTGTTTGTGTGGGAGCTGTGGTGCTTTGCTGCTTCTGTGCTGCCATCTTGGCTCCGCCCCCCGGGAATACTCTTTCTTAATCATTGCTGGCAAGATTCCTGCCAGAGTCCTCCTTAATAGGCTGATTGTTCACCATCTACCTGAGAGCGAATGTGGCTTAACCCTTACATGGTAATGACATTTTGTTTCTCTTAAAGAGAGAAGGACAACGACCACTCCAGGTCTTGTACTCATCTTTTAAAATATATTTTTGTATACTCATTTTATAAATATTATCTGTGTATCACATTATTCTCTCACAAAAGAATAGCAACTCTTTGAGATAAAGGACTGTTTTATTTTTGTATTGTATCAAGTATAGATGCTGGATCAAAACTTGTCAAATTTAATTTAAATTGAGTATGAAGATCCTTGTCATATGACTACAATTAGGCTCTCCAGATATTAGCTCAAAAGGTCACTTTTATGGCTTCTGAGTGTAGTATTGGAACCTTGAGGAATTTATTTTCTTCTTTTCCTAGAACATTCTAGGTGATGTAATTCCCCTGAGGGAAGGAATTGTGCTTCTTTATAGCAGCAAGCACCCTAGCATACCCAGGATGGCTATTAGCACAGGTTCTTTGATCTGCTTTCTTAAGGAACTCAAAAAGGGTTAACAATCTTACTTTAATCAAACATATATCATTTACCTAGTTCAGGGGGAAAAGTCTGCACCTTGAACTTCAGAGAAAATACAAGAAGAAGTTACAAGCTGACAAAAATACAGACAGAGAAAATTACACAAATCAGCAGAGGGCTTCTAGTTGTCTGACCATTACATACATACAGTTAGTCACCAGAGAGAGAAGCACCAACATCTGGGTTTTCAAAGCAAGGGATGCTCAATGACTGCCCAGAGTCTCATCTGGCTAAATCATACAACTCTTCCCAAAGTGAGCCCCAAAGCAAAACCTCACCTCAGAGGCATATATAGTCTTCTCCAGGGTCAGAGAACATCACAACCCTCATGACCCACTTGACTACAAAGTAACAAAAATTGTGCCTTCTGAAAAGCAAGCCTTCCACCACATAGACATATGTGACCACATAGAGCCCATTAGAGGGCAGAGTTTATTTTCAAATTAGGGAAGGCCCTCAAATTCACTTAGGCAGGGAAGATCTTCAACTTCCCATTACTTCTACAATCTTAAAAACTCCAACTGGGATATTAAGTATATGTCCAAGCACCGACTCAGTTAGTGATTTTCTATATACACCTGTCAGGCTCCCAAACCAAGTTCAGTCTTCTTCCAAAAGACAAAAGCAATTCTATTATGGAGCAATCACAGTATCAAGGAGAAAATGAGTGGTGTCATCCTTCACACATTCTATGTTCCTGCCAAAATAGACCATGAGTTCTTCTCTAAACTTACCTTCAGTTTCTGATCTCTATGAAGTGACTCCTGTTTTTAGTGCTTGGTATAAGGAGGCAATGCTTTCTTCTTGTCTTTAACCTGTCAAAATTCCCCCCCCCCCCATTAGGACAGGTTGTCACTTTCTTGAGGATAGGCATTATATTTTTTACCTTATTTGTATCCTCAGTGTTTAGTTCCTGGGTACATCACAGGTTTAATAAATGCTTTTTTTTTACTTGATTATGCTGTGCTTCAGCAAGACAGGGCCTTGATATTGGAAAGTGAAAAAAATACAAGGTGTATGAAGGGGAGGGAAAAATAAAAAGAAATTTACATAGTAATGTTATTATGTATTTAAGAAAAATAGCAAATCATACGTAATAGATTTACAGTTTCACACGCAATCATCTTTTAAAATTATACTGTCATTAAAGTGCTTGTTTTATTCCATAAATCAAAAAAATAATTTTTTAAAAAAGTAAACATGGTAGTATAAAGTAAAGACATGGAAACAGGAAGCAGGACCATGTCTAATTTTTTTCTGGAGTATAGGAGCAATGATATAAAACTTTATCATAGTGAAATCTGCAAATAGTCTTTAATGAGTCTGACCCAATCTGTTTCTTGGGATGCTCTAAGATAGGGTTTTTAAACCTATTGATTCCTTCAATGAATAATATTTTAAATGAATAAAATAATGAATATATAAGATTACAAAGGAAATCTATTACATTGGACCACAGTTATTGCAATATTTTAAAAAGCTAAGTTAGTGGAATTCCTGTTTACCTCAATGTTCTGAACTTCTAAGACTATAACATGTTAAAAAAAAAGACTATAACATGTTGAGTGGATCCACTTTGGTGAGTTTATGGAAAGATTTGAGTAGAATTTATAGGAGTACGTAAATGGAGTTTATGCAAGAATAAGAATCTAACAGGATGAATAGGCTGACAAAAATATCACAATTCAGATCGATTTGAATAGTTGACTAAGAATCTTTTTCACACACAAAATCAATATCAAATGCCACTTATCAGACAAGTAAAAATTAGTTCTCAAAATGGCTACCAAGAACTGTATATCAAAATTATGGTGTAATATTAAAGGTGATGATCTTCCTAAGTGCTAACATCAACTTTTTGTGAATCATACTTTGCATAAACTCACCAAATTTAAATTTTGTTATTTCTTTCACCTTATAATAATGGTAACATACTTTTCAATGTATTTTATGCACACCATTTCACTCCACTCCCATTACCACCCAGTGAAAGAGGGAATACAACTATCATTATCTCCATTTTACAGAGGAGTAAACTGACAAAGAATTTCAGTGTCATTTCCAATATTACATTACTACCATGTGAAATCCAGGTTTTTAAAATTCTAAGTCAAGTGCTTTTTCCTCTGCTTCTCTTTTTACTTTATACACAGCAAGGGTATAATTTGGAAGCTTTAAATAGGATGGCACTTATCTTTTGCTGCTGGTTGAAAGTAGAAGTCTGAAGAAAAATCCAGGATAAGTTTATGAGATTTAGGGTTCAAATCCCAGTTTTGCAATTTCCAACATTTGTGACAGTGGACAAATCATAATCTTTCTAGGATTCAATTTGCTCATCTGTAAAAATGAGGAATTTGGACTACATGGCTTCTGAAGGTCCTTGCAATTTAAACCTATAAACTGTGAACTATGGATAGATGACTTCATCTGATTGCTAACTGGACAGCATGGTGGTAAAATGGAAAAGAGCCCTAGATTCAGAACAGAGGATGTAGGTTTAAATCCCAACTTTACCACTTACGACTTGTCAGATGTTGAACAAGTCTCTTCATTTATTTGGTGCTTAGTTTCCTCATCTGTTGGTGGAGTGAGTTGGACTCGGTGTCATCCATGTAGCTTTAAATCTGTGATCTCATGACGTCTAAAGTGTTTCTAGCTTGACATCTATGATCTTTTGCTTGAACTTTTCATTTATATGGAGATTTTGTCTTTTAACTTTTCTCCAAAGGTTCCACTCTCTTTTATAATATATTTATCTATTTAATTTGTTTTACCATCTATAAATGTCTTAGATCTGATACATTTTCATTGATTTATTAGAAGCAGAAAATGTGAATACTTTCCTCCACTGTCTCATCTCTTTATGCATCAACTTCTCCTTCATTCATTAATTCCTTCTGTGATCAACCTTTAATGTCTTAGAATCTGTTGCCTGTTTTATTCACATTAAAAATAATGACTTTAATTACTCTAATATGTACATCAATTAAAAAAGAAACAACCCCACACAATTAAGTTGGAACAGCATATACTTTAAGTAAAGCTCTTAGAAATACAGAACAGTTCTGAACAATTCTATTTAAATGTCCTTGTTTCTTGACTGACTAAACAAGTACAGATTTTAAATTGCTTCTGGGCCTTTCTGCCCATCCCCCTCACAGGAATTGCTATAAATATACCCTTAGGATATTTGATTTTTGTTTCCTATTTACTCTTTCTTTACTATTCCAACTGCTATCACCTTACTCCAAGTCCTCTTTACCTTATGCTAGTATTACTGCACCAAAGATTTCTTTCTTCTCTCAACGTCCCACCAAACTCCACTCTGTACACAATTGCTAGATTAATCTTCCTAATATACCTTTTTCATCTTTGTTTTGAACAAATAATGGTCCCATTGGCTTATTGGTTCAAGGCTCCTTATAACACAATCACACCTTGGGGTAGTAGAGAGAATTGCGGTATTTGGAGCCAAGATCAGTCAAGGTCTCCTGACTCCAATACTTGACAGGTGACCAGACCCTCAGTTTCCTTATCTATAAAATGGGAATATTAAAATTTGAGTGACCTATACTATAGCATGTTGCTTCCTTGTGTGTGTGTGAGGAATGCTTTTTTAAAAACCTTAAACATTACACAAATGTAAATTTAGGGTTTTGTTGTTATCATTTCCTGCCCATTCTAATTTTCTCTGCTCCTCACTCAAAGAAGCTATCTGCTTCAACTCCTTCTAACTCCTTACTATATTTCACAATGCTGTTTTTATGTGTGATTTTGATCCTTTCCTAATGCTGTTTGCACAACTTGAAATGCCCATTCTGTTTCTCTTAGTTCATTCTATCCTACCCGTACTTTGAGGCTTGCCTAAACCTTTCTGGATAGTTCCCATTTATCCCTCTTTTCTGAATTCCAGATGTACTTATTATCTAAGCCACAAAGCTGAGCACTTGATTATTTCCCACCTTTTATTATTCTCTGTTTTTTTTTCTTCAAGTTAATATGTCTTGTTTCACCAACAATGCTGTTGTACTTCCTGAATGGGGCCATCTCTTATTCTTTTTTTTTTAATATTATGGGTTCAGTTCTACTCTGAATTTATTAACTGTGTAAATGATAGTCAGTTCCCTCTTTTGTCAAATGGGGATAATAACATCTTTAGTACCTACCTCTCAAATTTGTTGTGGATCTCAAATGACACAATCTACATAAAGTGCTTTATAAGCATTAGAGTGTTATTTAAATTTTATTTATTATTAGACTTGCTCTGGGCACATGCTATCGTATAAATGCTCATGAACCTATTAAGTACCGGTTCATCAGAACTGACATAATGGAATGCTACTTGATTTTATTCTATAGCCAAAGTGGTCTCTTTTTTATCCATTGTCTAGTCTAAAGTGTTTTTTCTTCTTAGAATCTTTCAACACAATGACCTTTCTATGCTCTGTCCAATCTTGCCACCACCCACTAGTTAATGGCCATCCTATTGATTTATGATTTTGATGTTTCTCATCAAAAGGAAGAGGGTCATTAAGGCTGAGAGAGCTATCTATTCTTATTTGCTATCTCTGATTTAATGCATTGTAAAAAGCCATCCCTGCTTGCTAAAAGTTTATGATGTTTTTAATGCTTATGGTTGGGCCTTGGCTCACATCTTGTCTTCCAGAATGATTAATTGTCATTTCAGAATCATAGACTCTAAAAACTAGAAGGGACTTCAATGACTAACTCTTAACTTAATATTAATTGTCTCTACTGCACACATGAAAATTGGCAATCCAGACTTTGCTTAGAGACTTATAGTGAGGTACAACCTTCTCCTTTATGAATTTAGCATATTCCACTCATGAATAGTTTTGATTATTAGTAATTACATCCATTCTAAATATTCCACTTAGTACTTTCTACTCCATTGCTCTTAGTTACAATTTCTTAGGTCAAACTAGGTTTTTTTCTCCTTTTCTTCAGACAACAGTCTTTCAAATATTTGCATTTGCATAAACATATACATATGTATATGTAATATAGGCTCTTACCACACTCACCCCTCAGTACAAGCCTTTTTCCCCATATAGATTAAGCATCCCTAGTCCATTCAACAAATTCTCATATGATATGAACTCGTTATCCATCATCATCTTTGTTGCCCTCCTCTGGACACTTTCCAATTATTTAGTTTCTTCCCTAAAATATCTTTCTGGAGTTTATTAAAACATGACAGCTATGGTCTGAATGTGCAGAGCGTGGTAGGACTATCATTTCTTTATTCCTAGACACTGTGACTCTCTTGATGGAGCCTACATTTGCCTTAGTCTGTTTAGCTGCCATATCACTCCGTTGACTCATTAAATTTGAAGACTATTAACTTCACATAATTTTAAAAAATGAACTGCTATCTAGCCACATATCCTCCTCATTTAAACTTCTGAATTTTTTTCTCTGCACTGTAAAATATTATATTCATCTATAGTAAATTTGTTATAATTGATTCAGTCCAGTTTCCTAGCCCATCAAAGTTTTCTGTTGTCCTTTGTGTTAACCAAGCATTTTAGCATTGTGGATACCCGATATTCTTTTTGAAGTCTACTATCCTTGTCATGCTTTTAATAGTGCAATATCAGTAATCATCAATCTGTGTATTGTTTCTGTTGGAGCAGATGGTCTATCTATTACTTACTCTTGTCACATATTGAGACTATCTTATTGTTAAATCACACTTCTCTATGTGAACATGCTTTGAATCACTTCTTCAGAATTCCCTACATGCAGTGCATTTGTTGCCTATTTGGTCATACCCAACATATGCCTCCCTCCTGTTTTTTGTCAACTTCAATTCTTCAGAAATGGTAGTGTTCAACAATCCACATCTGTATATCACTCGAAGAGTATTGGCCTTAAAAAAATGGGCCTGTGTTTTACATTTCTCTAACCCTGTCGAAATCCTCTAGATGTTCTAATTTTAGATGACATTTTATTTTTTTTCACCAAATCCAGGAATGACACAGAGCATATTAAATGAGACTCATAAATCATTCAAAGGAGTTTGATCCAAATATTCAAATAGGAAAAACCAAGTGGCTGTCAATTATTTTGTATGTGTGTGTATGTATGTGTGTGTGTGTATGTGTGTTTTCCAGAGACAATGAAAATGAACAAGTTGATCATGAGCATGAGAGTCCCCTCAATTGTCCTTGGGGAACTAAACAATTCTTTTAATGACTAACGTTCCCCATGACTTACAAAGAACAAATCTATCTCACTACACTTAAACCCAGTTAATGGTGAAACCAGTACTTCCATGCTACCAATAGCTACTGTATTTAAATATCACTTATTAATGCCCACTTACTCTGCCAAGCTTAGTGTCACAATGAGTTTCTCACTTTATGCCTCTTCTCCTATAATAATGTTTGTTTTCAAGATTAAGAAAGGTAGCAGTGAGGGCTATATAACATAAAATATGAAAACGAAAATAGAACTGTGCAGATAGAGTCAGAAACTCCTTTTTTTGTAAATAGTATATTATTTTTCCAATTACATGTAAAGATAATTTGCAACATTAATTTCTTTAAGATTATGAGTTTCAAATTTTTCTCCCTCCTTCCTATTCCCCCTCCTCCTCTCACACCTGCAAAATAGCAAGCAATCTGATAATCTAATATAGGTAATACATGTGCAGTCATGTAAGCATTTCCATATTAGTCATGTTGAGAAAGAAGAAACAACAATAGGGAAAAGGTGCAAGAAACAAAAAAAAATACTAAAAAAAAGGGAAAATAGTATGTTTTTATCTGGATACAGATTCCATCAGTTCTTTCTCTGGATGTGGATAGCATTTTCCATCATGAGTGTTTTGAAATTCTTAGATCATTGCATTTTTGAGAAGAGCTAAATCAATCACACTTAATCTTTGCATAATGTTGCTATTACTGTGTTTAATGTTCTCCTGGTTCTGCTTACTTGACTCAGCATCAGGTCATGTAAGTTTTTTCAGGTTTTTCTGAAATCCACCTGATCATCATTTCTTATAGCACAATAATATTCCATTACATTCAGAAACCACAAGTTGTTCAGTCATTCATCAATTGATAGACATTCCCTCAATTTCCAATTCTTTGCCACCACAAAAAGAGCTGCTGTAAATATTTTTGAACATGTGTGTCTTTTTACCTTTTTATTATCTTTTGTGGATATAGACCTAGTAGTGGCATTGAGGGATCAAAGGATATGCACAGTTTGATTACCCTTTGGGCACACTCCCAAAAGTATGCCAAATTTCTCTCCAGAATGGTTGGACCAGTTCACACCTCCACCAACAATGCCTTAGTATCCCAACTTTCCCACATCTCTAACATTGATCATTTTTCTATTTTGTCGTGTTAGCCAATCTAATAGGTATGAGATGGTACTTCTGAGTTATTTTTATCTACATTTTGCCAACCAGTGGTGATTTAGAGCATTTTTATATGACTATTCATAGTTTTAATGTCTTCATCTAAAAACTGCCTGTTCATATCCTTTGACTATTTATAAATTGGGGAATGAGTTGTATCCTTATCAATTTGCCTCAGTTAGTCCATTTTAGTAATTGGGCCTTTATTAGAAACGTTAGGTACAAAAAAATGTTTCCTAGTAGCTTCCTGCTTCCCTTCTAATATTAGTTGCATTACTTTTGTTTGCGCAAAACCTTTTTAATTTAATCTAATCAGAGTTATCCATTTTTCATTTCATAATGTTCTCTTTCTCTTGCTTGGTCATAAATTCTTCTGTTCTCCATACATCTGAAGGGTAAACTATTCCTTGTTTCCCCAATTTGTTTATGATATCATATTTTATGTCTAAATAATATATCCATTTTGATCTTACCTTGGTGTATGATGTGAGATACTGGTCTATACCTAGTTTTTGCCATATTACTTTCCAGTTTTCCCAGAAGTTTTTGTTTTGTTTTGTTTTGATCAAATAGTGAGCTCTCAACCCAGAAACAGGAGTCTTTGAGTTTATCAAACAGTTGATTATCATAGTCCTTTACTATTGTGTCTTGTGTTCCTAACCTATTCCTCTGATACAGAACATGATTTCTTAGCCAATACTAAATGGTTTTGATAATTGCTGTTTTATAAAATAGTTTTAAATCTGGTATGGCTAGACCAGCTTCCTTTGCACTTGTTTTTCCCATTATTTCCCTTGATATTCTTGACCTTTTGTTCTTCTAGGTGAATTTTGTTATTATTTTTTCTAGCTCTATGAAATAATTTTTGGTAGTTTGATTGGTATGGTACTGAATAAGTAAATTAATTTAGGTAAAGCTATCATTTTCATTATATTAGCTCAACCTACCCATGAGCAATTGATAATTTTCCAATGATTAAGATTTAACTTTATTTGCACGAAAAGTGTTTTGTAATTGTATTCATACATTTCCTGGGTTTGACTTGGCAAGTAGACTCTCAAATATTTTATATCATCTACAGTTACTTTTAAATGGAATTTCTCTTTCTATCTCTTCTTGCTGAGCAGTGTTGGCAACATATAGAATTGTTAATGATTTACTTGGGTTTATTAAATATCCTGCTTTTTTTTTGCTAAAGTAGTTAATTATTTCAAAGAGTTTTTTTTAAATTAATTTTCTAGGATTCTCTAAATATGCCCATATCATCCTCAAAGACTGAACGCTTTATTTCTTCCTTGCCTACAGTATTCCTTCAACTTCTTTTTCTTCTCACATTGCTAAAACTAATATTTCTAGTATAATATTGAATACCAGTGGGGATAATGGGAATTCTTGTTTCACTTCTGAAGTTACTGGAAATGCTTCTAGATGATCTTCATTACAGATAATGCTTGCTGATGGTTTTAGATCGTGTTAAGAAAAGCTCTGTGTATGCTTATGCTCTTTTGTATTTTGAATAGGAATAGGTGCTGTATTTTGTCAAAAGCTTTTTCTGCACCTATTGAGATAATCATATGATCTCTGTTGATTTTATTATTGATGTGGTCAATTATGTTGATAATTTTCCTACTATTGAATTAGCCCTGCATTTCTAATGAAATCCCATTTATTCAAGGGTATTATTCTCATGATAAATTGCTGTAATCTCTTTGCTAATATTTATTAATTTTTTGCATCAGGGAAATCAGTCTATAGTTTTCTTTCTCTGTTTTGGCTCTTCCTGGTTTAGGTATCAGCAAAATATTCATGTCTGAAAAGGAACTTGGTAGGACTCCTTCACTTATTTTTTCCAAATATATGGTATTAGAATTAATTGTTCTTTACATTTTTGGTAGAATCCACTTGTAAATCCATCTGGCCCTCAGATTTTTTTCTTAGGGAGTTCATTGATGACTTGTTTAATTTCTTTTCTTTTCTTTTTCTTTTTGGAGGACAATTGGGATTAAATGACTTTCCCAAAGTCAAATGGCTAGTAAGTGTGTCAAGTGTCTGAGGACAGATTGGAACTCAGGTCCTCCTGACTCCAAAGCTGTTGCTCTATATTCACTGTGCTACCTAGCAGTCCAATTTCTGTTTTTTCTAAAATAGTGTTATTTAAATATATTATTTACTTTTTTGTTAATCTGGGCAGTTCATATTTTTGTAACCACTCATTTCACTTACATTGTTAGATTTATTGGCATTCAGTTGGGCAAAATAGCTTCTAATTATTGCTTTAATTTCCTCTTAATTGATGGTGAATTCACCCTTTTCATTTTTATAATTTAGTTTTCTTTCTTTTTTTAATCAAAGTAACCAAATGTTTATTTATTTTATTGCTCCCCCCAAAAAAACCCCAGCTATTAGTTTTATTTATTAGTTCAATAATTTAATTTCTTTCAATTTTGTTATTTGAATTACACAATTTCTAGTTTGGCATTTGAATGAGGATTTTTAATTTGTTCTTTTTCTACCTCTTTAAATGTTATGATCAGCTTATTGATCTGTTCTTTATTTTATTTCTTGTAAACTTTTAAAGATACAAAATTTCCCCTAAAACTGCTTTGGCTGCATCCTCTAAGTTTTGGCATTTTCTCTCATTGTTATCATCTCTCTTTGAAATTATTACTTGTTTATATGATTTGTTGTTTGACCCTTTCATTCTTTAGAATTTTTATTTTTTTCTGATTTTTAATCTATTTTTGTGGCCCCTTATTACATCTAATTTTTATTGCACAATGATCTGAAAAGGATACATTTAGTATTTCTTACTTTCTGTATTTGTTAGTGAGGTTTTTGTGCCATAATACATGGTCAATTATTATGTAGGTGTCATCTATTGTGGAGAAAATAAGTATATTCCTTTCTATCTCCATTCAATTTTCTCCAGAGTCCATCACACCTAATTTTTCTAAAATTCTATCTACCTCCTGAACTTTTTTTGTTTTATTTTGTGGTTAGATTTATCTAGTTCTGAGGGGAGGGGTTGAGGTACCCCATTAGTATAGTTTTACTATTTCCTCCTGTAACTCACTTTACTCTTCCTCTCAGAATTTGTACTTGGTGCATATATGTTTAGTATTGCTGTTACTTCATCGTCCATGCCTCTTTTGTTTTTGTTTTTTGCTTTTTGGAGGGCAGTTGGGGTTAAGTGACTTGCCCAAAGTCACATGGCTAGTTAGTGTGTCAAGTGTCTGAGGTCGGATTTGAACTCAGGTTCTCCTGACTCCCGGGCCGGTGCTCTACTCACTGCGCCACCTAGCCGCCCCGTCCATGCCTCTTTTAATCAGACCTATTTTTACTTTTGCTATGTCTGAGATCAATATTGATATCTCTGCTTTTTTTTCCTTCAACTGAAATATAATATAATTTGCTCCCACCTTTGACCTTTACTCTGTGTACTCTGCTTCAAATGTGTTTCTTGTAAACAACATATTGTAGGAGTCTGGTATTTAATTCTCTCTAATATTCCCTTTTGTTTTATGGGAAATTTCATCCCATTCACAGTTATGATTACTACGTATTTTCCTCAGTCCTATTTTTCCCTCTTTCAATACTTTTCTCTCTCCTTTCACCCTGACCCTCCTCACCAGTGTTTTGCTTCTGACCACTGCCTCCCACAGTCTATCTTCATTTCTATCAGCCCCCTCCCTTTTCTTTCCCCTTTCTTCTCCTACTTCTCTCCCTTCAATCCACCCTATCCCTTTTCTTTCCCTTTCCCCTCCAACTTCCTTATAGAATATAATAGATTTCTCTGCCCAACTGTGTTCATGTTATTTTCTCTTTGAACCAAATACAATGAGAGTAAGTTTCAAACAATGTTCACTCCTTGCCTTCTTTTTCTCTACTGTAATAGACGTGCCTCTTCATGTGATATAATTTACTCCATTCTTCCTTCCCCTTTCCTCTTCTGCCAGTACAATCTTGTTTTTTCTTCCCTTGGTTATTTTTTTAATCATCAAATCAAAATCAATTTATTCCCATGCTCTCTGTCTATGTATATCTCTTCTAAATATCATAATAAATATACAGTTCTCAAGAGTTATAACTATTGTCTTCCCATGCAGGGATGTAAACAATTGAATCTTATTGAATAACATTTTTTTTCTTTCCCCTTTACTTTTTTATATTTCTCTTGAGTCTTGTATTTGAAGATTCAATTTTCTGTTCAGCTCTGGTCTTCATATCAGAAAGGTTTAAAAGTTCCCTATTTCATTGAATGTCCATCTTTTCCTATGAAAAATTTTGCTTTTTTTCTGCTTAGTCAATCCTTGGTTGTAATCCAAGCTTTTTTGCCATCTGGAATATTATATTCAAGCCTTTGGATCCTTTATGGCAGAAGCTGCTAAGTCTTGTGCAATCCTGACTGTGGCTCCTTGATGTTTTAATTTTTTTTCCCTCTGGATGATTGCATTATTTCCTCCTTGACCTGAGAGTTCTGGAATTTGGCTGCAGTATTCACTGGAGCTTTCATTTTGGGATTTCTTTCAGGAGGTGATCAGTGGATTCTTTCAATGACTGTTTTGCCCTCTGGTTCTAGGATATCAGTGTACTTTCCCTTGATAATTTATTGAATGATGCTCTCTATGTTTTTTTTTATCATGGCTTTCAGCTAGTCAAATAATTCTTAAATTACCTCTCCTGGATCTATTTTCCAGGTCAGCTGTTTATCTCATGAGGTATTTTACATTTTCTTCTATTTTTTAAAAATTCTTTTGATTTTGTTTCACTGATTCTTGATGTCTCATAGAGTCATTAGCTTCCAGCTTGTGAATGTGATAAAATATGTACTTATTACAACCATTTAAAATGTGCATTAGAAAAGTCAGGAACAAAATATTATTTCTTTCAATATTCCTTGTTTTAATCAGGAAATCCATTCATCTGACTCTGTCTCAGAGTTATTTGATGTTCTGATTTGATTGTTTCATTTGACCTTCCCATCTTCCCTATGAGGCAGGTGCTATTATTATACTGATTTTATAGCTGAGAAAACAGGTAGACAAAGGCTTAGTGACTTTCCCAAAATTACACAGTTAAGTGTACAAGACTGAATTCCAACTTAGCTGTTCCTGACTTGAGGTCTAGCGTTCCATCCACTGAACCAGTTATATGACTCTAAAAAGATAATATTTATGAAGCACTGCACATGTGCCTTACACATAATAGGCACTAAAAGTTTTTGGTTTTTTCCCCTCCCTCCTTTCTTTATTGAGGAACTATGAATTAGTAGGAGAAGGCTTAGATTTGGCTCTAGCTTCCCATCACATTCTAGCACAGTAATTTTGAGAACACTGATACGGTAGCAATTCAATTGAAAACTATACAAATTCTTTAAGAATTTAATATGTGGAAGGCCCTATGCTAAGTATTGAAGATACAAAGATTAAAAAACAACAACAACAACAAAACAAAGCAATTCCTGTTCTCAAGGAACTTACATGCTACTCATAGGAAACAACATGCATGTAGAAAGAATATAATATTTCAACGAACTATTTTAAAATGTTTCTTGGAGGAGGTGCCATTGACTTAATTATTATTTATTATTTAAAAGCTTTTTTTAGTGGGGGAGGTTTTAGAAAAAATAGTTCTGGCTTCTGTTTAGTAAAAAGACTTCAAGTTAGAATAAAAGATCATGCTTTTAAATTCTGGTTCTCCTACATATGATCTATGTAATTTTTTGATAAATAGCTCTCTTCCAGGATCTCAGTTTCTTTTTCTGTAGGGTAATATCTTCCTGATCTGCACCAATGAATTGCTTATAGAAATCAAATGAATTCTACAAAAATAATTTGTAAACTCTTGAGTACTATATATGTAAGGTATTATTAATACCACTAATATTTTTCTGTTGTAAAAGCAAATGTTAATGGGCCATTGAATAGCAGCTGTGCTAATTTTGGATAAAACAACATAGGCAGAATACTAGGAAAGCTTTGTCCTTTGGATGTAGCTGCTGAATAAGAGGAAAAAACAAAGACAAAATTGGTTGATCCATATCCTGGGTTGAAGTGTACCCTTTAGTATGTGACAGTCTGATTAATCTTCCTTCTGGTTTCAAGTACAATGATCCCTTACTTAGAAATGTTTATTAAATATTTTCTGCAAATTAAGTCCATCTCTTCTAGACATCTTATTTTTCCCTCCTTGCCACTGGCAGCATTAGGAGACAGAAATAATGACAAATGAGAGCAACAGGCTACAGGGTCACCATATCAACAGTGCTCTGTCTCACAACCTGCCTGCCACTCTCTGCCTCTCATCCCTATATGTCAGGAAGCAATTTCTTTCTTTGGAAATCTGGTCAAAGAAAAAAGAAAAAAAGGTATATCTATATTAAAGACTCTATATTCACATTTGAATACAAAACATGCATTTGAGTATGAGATTTTGATCACTATGTTAGGTCTGATATCTATCTATCTATCTATTCATCTATATCTATATGTACTTAGCATGAGGCTTAGCTATTTATATGTATCTGGAATTGCAAACCATTGAAAAATCATGGTGTTGCATTGTGTATTTCCAGATGACTATTCATGGCAGTTTAACACTAAAGGACTTGGGTGCTTTGAGAAGATACAACAATGCTCTTATTAGTTCCTTAGCCACTGAATGTATGTACCCATTTAAAAAGAAAAGAGCTTCTACATCAATCTTCCTTTGACTACCTAGTTGACAAATACATCCCTTCCTCTCTTGGTTTCCCATGAGAGTTGAGAGAGGGGACTACCATCTCCTATCATACCATATAGAGTGAATTCTTCATGTGTGTTGGCTGGATGCATTGGTCAAGGTGACCTTAAGAATGGATCTCAAAGGCCTAGCTCCTGATTCTCTTTTGTATTCCTTCCATGATCCTAGGTGTCTGAATAGTGATCCCAAGATGAATGTGTCTAGCTGTGAAGGCAGACTTAAGAGTTTGTGAGTGTCTATTGGTTGGAGTAATTGGCAGCAAGAAGAATTTTGGCATTGGAGAAGACAACTACTAACCAAAAGAAGGGCCAAATACAGGTCCTGACTTGCCAGAAGATATGGACGTGGGAGTGAAATTTTTAGAGAGTAAAAAGAAGAGGTGAAATGTAAAATGTCTATTAAGTAGTCCTGAAATCTGCTTCATGTTTAAATGTTTAAATCTCAACAACCAAGGAGACCAAAACAAGCATTATATCATAGTATCTAGCTTTTAGTCTTTGTTAGTGGAAGCATGTGAGAGCCCTTAGTGTCTAGTATTTCTTTTATATAGAGGAAAGAATTTGCTGTCTTATGTATAATCTACATTTTACTTTGAGTATTTTTCTACTCTCCCCTTTGGGAAGATGCTATATATGTGTCGAAATCCGGAGTTTAATTTTCTTGCCAGGGCATTGGGATAATGGCTTAAAGAGACAGAGAGTGTGAGAAAAAGAACCTAACCCCTTTTTATGTAGGAGGCTATCACTGTTAGTGTTGTTCATCCTTCATTTTCTTTCTCTTTTTTCAGAATTTATTTATTTATTTTTAGTTTTCAACATTCATTTCCACAAGATTTTGTGTTCCAAATTTTCTCCCCATATCTCCTCTACTCCCAAACCCAAGATGGCAAGCATACTGATTACTCCTTCCCCCAGTCTGTCTTCCCTTATATCCTCCCATTACCCCACTCCCTTATTTTCTTGTAGGGAAAGATGGATTTCTATACCCCATTGTCTGTATATCTTATTTCCTGGGTGATGTAAAAACAATTTTTTAACATTTATTTCTAAGATTTTGAGTTCCAGATTCTCTCCCTTCTTCCCTCCTCCCTACCCCCACTGAGAAGACAAGCAATTTGATATAGGTTGTACATATGTAGTTATGCAAAAACATTTCCATAGCAGTCATATTGTGAAAAACTATATTTCACTCCATCCTATCTCATGCATTTATTCTATTTCCTCTTTGGACTCTGTCTCTTTTCAAAAGTGTTTGCTTCTGACTATCCTGTCCCCCCTCTTATATCATCCTCCTCTTACCCCCTTTTCTCCTACTCTCATGAAGATACCCAGTTGAATGTATATGTTATTCCCTCCTTAAGCCAAATCCAATGAGAGTAAGGTTGACTCATTCTTTTTTACCCTCCTGCTCTTCCTCTCCTTTGTAACAGCTTTCTCTTTCCTCTTTCATGTGACATAATTTACCCTATTCTAGCTATCCTTTTCTCCAAATATATTCCTCTCTCACCTCTTAATTTTATTTTTTAGATATCATTCCTTCATATTCAACTCACCCTGTGCCATCTGTCTATGTATACACACATACACACACACACACATACACACATTCCCTTCAACTATCCTAATACTGAGAAAAGTCTCATGAGTATTGTCTTTCCATGTAGGAATGCACACACTTCAAAATTCATAAGTTCCTTATGATTTCTCTTTCATGTTTATCTTTTAATGTTTCCCTTATGTCTTGTATTTGAAAGTTAAATTTTCTGTCCCTCTCTGGTCTTTTCATCAAGAATGCTTGAAAGTCTTCTACTTCATTGAATGTTCATATTTTCCCCTGAAGTATTATGATAAGCTTTTCTGGGTAGGTGATTCTTGGTTTTAATCCTAGCTCTTTTGACCTCTGGAATATCATATTCCAAGCCCTTTGAACTCTTAATGTACAAGCTGTTAGATCTTGTTATCCTGATTGTGTTTCCAAAATACTTGAACAATTTCTTCTGACTGCTTTTAATATTTTGTCCTTGTCCTAGGAACTTTCAAATTTATCTATAATATTCCTAGGAGTTTTTTTATGAGATCTTTTTCAAGAGGCAATAAATAGATTCTTTCAATTTCTATTTTAACTTCTGGTTGTAGAATATCAGAGCAGTTTTCCTTGCTAATTTCTTGAAAGATGATGTTTAGGCTCTTTTTTTGATCATGGCTTTCAAATACTCCAATAATTTTAAAATTCTCTCTCCTGGATCTATTTTTCAGGTCAGTAGTTTTTCCAATGAGATATTTCACTTTTTTCTTCTATTTTTCATTCATTTGGTTCTGTTTTATAATATCTTGATTTCTCATAAAGTCATTAGCTTCCATTTTCTCCATTCTAATTTTGAAGGAGCCAGGATTCTCTTGCTTTGCTCTATTTGGATCTGGGTTGCAATCCTGGGTGGCAATCCAGGAGTGAGGAGGAGTGCTGTCATGGCAGAGCTTGTGGAGAATCCTGCCTCAGCTCCATCAAACAGATTCCCCCTCATCATCTGTGGGCCTAGAGGTCAGCAGATAGCCTCCAAGGCAACAGCTACAAATGGGACCACACCTGCCACCCAAGGGGCAGGGGCCAAACCATAGTCTTCTCTCACCCAGCATCAACAGAATTTCCCCACTGACCTTTTACTTTCCCTTTGGTGTTTATGGGTTGAGAATTCTGGAAACTGCCACAACTGCCAGTGATTCATTCCCTTGAAATCTGCTCCAGCCAGGCTATGCCCTGGTCTATGCTGGTGCAGTGTAGTGCTAATGCAATATTTACAGCACTTGCAATCATGATAAAAATGGTGACTATAAGGATTGCATGACATTTGATGGCAAAATATACAAAACTCTCTAGATAGAGGACAGAACTGAAGCATATATTTAGACATCAGAAAACCGAATCCCCAAACCAGTGAGCTGATTCCATCATAGTACCAAAGATATTCAGAAGTCATCATGACACTGAGAGCCACAGCATCCTTCAGCCTTCCCACAAACCAGTACAAGGTCAATATTTACTCACAGACCTCTCTGTCTCCTTAAGGAGCATCCTCTCTCCCCCACCATCTCGCTAGGTCTGACCTGCTTCCCTTCAACAAATTCCTCCCATCACAGGCTCTGTGTTTATATTTAGCCTATCAGGGGGCAGAGTTTATCTCCACAGAAGGGAAACTTCCTGTGGGCTCAGCTCCATCCTTCAGCAAATTCCCTCTCTCACAAACTTTATGTGATTACATTCAGCCTATTATGGGGAAGAGTCCTCAAAGCAGGGGAGGTCTTCAAACTCCTTCCTAGGTCTATTAAGGGGCAGGGGAAATCTTCAAATTCCCATTTGAATTACACATGGCCCATGCCAGATTATGTTCTTCTCCCAGCCCAGTGCAATAAACCCTTCCTGTCAAACTGGCAGGCTGCCTTCAGTGGGAGATTTGTTTCTCTCTGTCACTGTGGGCTCTGTAGTACTAAATTTTGTTTAGTCAGTTTTTACAGGTGTTGGATGGAGGTGATTGGGGGATGAGTTCATGCAAGTTCCTGCTTTTATTCTCCCATCTTTGCTCTACCCCCTTATCCTTCATTTTCAAAGAATATCAAAGACATCACAGTTAACTTGTGTGTGAGTTGAATTTAAATGGAGCACAACTGCATGAAGTCACCACTTCCTTTTCTCTTTGAGTCAAAGAAGTCCAGTGGCAAGGTAAAAGTCAAGATGATGGAGATGGTCTGGGATGCAGTGCATATTCAATGTCTGACAAAACTCCAAGTCAGTGGTCCTCAACCTGTGGGCAGGACCCCTTTGGGGTTGAACGACCCTTTCACAAGGGTCATAGGGGTTGCCTAAGACCATCGGAAAACACATATTTCCGATGGTGTTAGGAACCTCCTCTATCTGACTCCAGGTGGGTCTGCCTACATGCAGACACCCACATATGGCTATTAAAGGGTCGCAGCATTAAGAAGGTTGAAAACCACTGCTCTAAGTGCTTCACAGTGCCTGTTTCAATTGCTTTCATAGTCATTGGAATAAATTGTTTCCATTCTCCCATTCTAATGGGGTAATTCTTCAAATGCTTGGGGTATACATACCCTAACTCGCTGACAGGTCTGAGGTCTGTTGGTCACCCTCCACCTGCATTAGTCCATCTTCTGAGGCAGTTTTCCCAGGGTACTGATGTTGCACATACTGTAGCTTCTTGGAGCCAGAGGTGAGAGCTGGGTGGACAGGTGAACAGCAAAGGTGGATGAGCAGAAAGCCCTCAGAAAGCCCTCATACCAGAGATGCTAGCCCTCTTTGGATAGCCCATACACCTCTAGTGGAGGAAGTTAACTATAGTTGTAGTAAAATTACTGCAATAGCAAAATAGAGGGGCCCTGTAGGGAAGAGGGAGATAGTACAGGGTCCAGCCCTTTGATCCCAATAACTGTTTTAATTGTTAGACTGTAAATAGGTAGTTTCTTATCTAGATATGTCTCCTGTTATGTTTAATAGACTTCCCTTACCCCTTATCTGGAATCTACCATGCTCTGAAGTTATACCTTCCAGAGTAATTGGTTTCCTGCCTATGACATTAGAGATGAGAAACTGATTAAACCTTCACTAAACCTTGCTTCCAACTATTGAATCTTGGCCTTCATCCACATCTCCAAGCAGCTCTGTTCTATGGGACAATCAATGCATCACATCATTCAATTAGTAGAAGTGACAAGATGATGAGAGCCTGGCATTCATAAAAAAAATATCCCTAAGTATAAGAAGGCATCTCCCTTCCACATTCTAGGTTTGTGGCAGAGATGGCAGACTATGGACGAGGAATTATGCATATGAAATCAGACTTTTTCCACATTTCAATTAGTTGTACTGAACTAATTTTCTCCTGTATTATTTTTTAAATAAAGGATGGTCATTTAGGAGGTGAAGGGGTGTTATTTATTATGATATAGGTGTTGTAAAAATGTAAGATAACAGTATTATTATTTTTCAATTTGAATTAATTTATTTATTTTCTAGTTTACATCACTTATTTCCATGAGATTTTGAGTTACAAATTTTCTCCCCATCTTTCCCCTACTCACAACCCCAAAGCAGTGATACCACTGTAAAGCCCCTCCCCCAATCTGCTCTCTCCTATGTTCTCCCCCATCTGTCCTCTAACTTTCAGGTTGGGTAAGATGGGTTTCCCTACCCCAGTGCCTGTACATCTTAATTCCCAGTTGCATCATGTAGTTAATAATTATATATACACACATACACACATATAATTTTAACATTTGATTATAGAACTTTAAATTCTAGATTCTTTCCCTTCCTCCCTTATCACCAATGCCCACTGGAAGGACAATCAATTCAATACAGGCTGTACTTGTGTAATTACACAGAACATCTCCACAGTGGACATATTGTGAGAGACTGATTATATGTCCCTCCTTCCTATCCCGCCCCCCCTTGTTCTATTCTCTACCCTGCCCTGTCCCTTAACAGAATTGTATGCTTCTAG
The DNA here is from genome assembly GCA_028646575.1 of Pseudocheirus occidentalis. Lineage (NCBI taxonomy): Eukaryota > Metazoa > Chordata > Mammalia > Diprotodontia > Pseudocheiridae > Pseudocheirus > Pseudocheirus occidentalis. The sequence continues at coordinate 67,892,881 of CM053601.1, read as the reverse complement.
CAACCCTCCTCCCCACCTTGCCCTCCCCACCCATCATCCCACCCCTCATCCCCATCCCCACTACTCTCCTATGTGGCAAGATACCCAGTTTAGAGTTTATGTCATTCCTTCCCTAAGCCAAATTCAGTGAGAGTAAAGTTGACCCTTTCCCTTTTGCCTTCCTATTCTTCCCCTCTATTGTAACAGCTATCCCTTGCCTCTTCTGTATGAGATGATTAACCCCATTCTGGTGCTCCTGTCTCCTCTCATTATACTCCTCTCCCACCTCTCAATTTCACCTTTTAAAGTATCATCCGTTCCTATTCAATTGATCATGTGCCCTCTATGAACTCATATATATATATATACACACACACACACACACACACACTCAGATATGTATTCATATGCATATATACATATACATACATATATACATACAGTCACATATATATATATACACACACACACATCCTCCTATATAGACATATGTGAATGTATACATATATATACATTTGTATTCCTTTCACTTATCTTCATACTGACAAAAGTTTCATAAGTCACTATTATTGTTTTTCCATGTTGGTATGTAAATAGTTCAACTTTGATAAGTTCCTTATTATTTCTTTCCCATGTTTACCTTCTCCTGCTTCTTGTATTTGAGCATCAAATTTTCTTTTCAGTTCTGGTTTTTCCAGCAAGAATGTTTGCAAGTCTTCCACCTCACTGAATGACCATATTTTCCCCTGGAACATTATACTAAATTTTAATGGGTAGGTGATTATTGGTTTTAATCCTAGCTCCTTTGATTTCTGAAATATCATATTCCAGGCCCTTCAATCCCTCAATGTAGAAGCTGCCAGACCCTGGATTATCCTAATTGTGTTTCCACAGTATTCAAATTGCTTTCTCTTGGCAGCCTGTACTATTTCCTCTTTGATATGGGGATTCCAGAACCTGGCTATAACATTCTTAGGAGTTTTCTTTTGGGGATCTTTTTCAAGAGGTGATCAACAAATTCTTTCCATTTCTATTTTACCCTCTGGTTCTAAAACATCAGGGTAAGGCCCTATGGGGCAAAGGTGGCAGTGGCAGCCCTTCCTGCCAAGTTGCCTTCAGTGGGAGATGTGTTTTCTGTATTTTTGTGTGAGTTTTGGAGGCCTAAAATTTGTTTAGAGTCATATTTTATGGGTATTTTAGGTGGCTATTTGTGAGCTGCGGGGTTTTCCTGCTTCTATGCTGCCATCTTCTAACATTTTCTTACAACGAGAAGGCAAATATTAATATAACAGAGTCTGGATTCTTCCCGGTTCCTGAGTTTGAATTTTGGGGTTAGTGAATATTTAGACTTTTAATTCAAACCTCCATCCAGTATATTCTCTTGTAGAACCAATTTATTGGACAAATGTAATTCAGGAAGAGGTATTTAATAAAAACAGAAAAGCAAGAAAATCAAACATGGAATTAGCCAATCATGTATTTCCCTGCCTCCCAACATGTATCTGACAGGGAGTACTCATCTTAATTCCTTATTGTCAATTCTGTCTCTGTAGCACAGAGGTAACAGTATATTCCAATCTCAAGTACCTCAGGAGAATGTATCAATCAGCACAGGAACCTTGGATTGCTGCTAACTGTACTTTTGCTTTTCTTTGATATGGGAACTAACCAGTTGCTACAAAACTCAGTCACCATTTTTCTTTGGATCTCTCTCTCTCTGGCTAAGCCTCTTCCCTCTTCAATACCAGTATCTCATACTGTGAGTCTTTCTCTAGTAGCTCTCAAAATCCACAACCTTTGGGGGGATATAAATATAAAAGAAAACATTACATTAATAATATACAATAGAGACTAAACAACTCACTTGCTTTTCAAAGTATTACTTGTAGTTTTCATAAAACTGACTTTTGGGATTGTCAACAAATTTGTTACCATCTGGTAAATGTAATAAGCTTACAGTATATTACAAATATGTGCTTTTATAAAAGTGTTTTTATTTGTTTGACAGAAATTACCTAACTACTTTAACGTTCTTTAATAGTCTATTTTATTTTATTTTTTTAGACATAAGGTCAGGCAGGAGAATTGAAAATCCAATAAAAGTATGAGTGCCCTGTTGATTATTTATGAAAGACTTAATTTGAAATAACCAAGTTACACAAATTGCTTTATAATAGTTTTCCAGGAAGTATGTCATAAAGTAGAGACATCCCCAGTATTTCATGTTGACTCCAAGAGTCACTTTCCAGGCACTACTCTAAGAAACCAAGCTACTTTCGTCATTTTATGACCAATGAAGATTGAATGAAGCTGGGTAGTGAGCAGAGATCTACTCAGATATAGCAATTAAAATGATAAAAAGTAATTTTGAGTAGTTGCATGTTCTGTGCATGCTACTATCAGATCTAGGTGGTGCCTGTGGGAACACTAACTTGCTCCTTTCCAAACATTTTCTGATACCGAACATTGCTTCCCGAACTCTATGTTCCAAACAAGCTAGCTGACTTGCCATTTTTCAAGCCTGACATTGTATTTCCTGCCTCTGAACCTGTGTACATGTTCTGCCCATACTTAGAATTCATTATCTCTTCACCTGTACCTTTTGGCTTATTTTTTTTTCAAATGAGTTCCTGTGTCAACTTCCAAGGCATGTATTTCCTGATCTCATTAGTCAAATATGAACTTCTTTTCCTGAAATGATATTTACTTTTCTGATTATATGTTGCATCTCTTAGGACAATGTATGCTTCTTATAGTGAAAGATACTATACATATATATTTATATACATATATATGTGTGTATGTATATATGTATATTTGTGTATGTGTGTCTGTGTGTGTATATATACATATATATATCCTCAGTGACAAGTACAGTGTAATAATTTTCAAATTTACTTATGTGAAGCATAACTCAGTAATCACATTTAAGGGAGGATGCTGTCAAATTAGATTGCCTTCTTTGCCTTAAAAAAAACCTCATATATATGCAAAGGGAACAAGGGTCTAAGACTCATCTATAAAGGAAATGTATGGACATGAAAACAAGGGTAGGTAAAGGAAGATGAATATAAAAGCATGGCAAGGTCCTCTTAGAAAAATATTAATAATATCAAGAAGGCTCAAGATGATCCTGATTTGTGCATGACCAGGAATATTAAGGACAACAACAATAATAACAAACCTGTTTGTTTCTTTTTTTTTTAACATTTATGGACAAAAGAGGAGAATTAAAGAAGGGTTAACATTACTACTTGAGAATGTGATGCAACTGTGTTGTATCAAACACAGTTTTCCCTCTTCTCCCATTTAGGCTTGGCTTGTTCTTTCCCTAAAAAAAAGTGAGAACTGTTCCTAAAACAAACAATCAAAACAACTTTGAGGTACTACATCTTACCAGCCAGATTGGCTAAGATGACAAAATAGGAAAATGACAAATACTGGAGAGGATATGAGAAAATTGGAACATTAATGCATTGTTGATGGAGTTGTGAACTGATTCAACCATTCTAGAGAGCGATCTGGAACTATGCCCAAAGGGCTATACATAACCGCATACCCTTTGACCTAGCAATACCACTTCTAGGGTTGTATCCAAAAGAGATCACAGAAGTGGGAGGAAGACAAGACCTGTATGTACAAAAATATTTTTAGCAGCTCTTTTTGTAGTGGCAAAGAACTGGAAAGTAACTGGATGCTCATCAATTGGCAAACAGCTAAACAAGTTTTGGTACATGAATGTAGTGGAACGTTATTGTGCTATAAGAAATGAGGAGAAGACAGACTTCATATTTTCCTGGAGAGACTTATACAAACTGAAGCTGAATGAGAAGAGCAGAGCCAGGAGAAATTTGTACACGATTACAGACACAATGTATGTGTAATGATCAACTTTGATGGACTGGACTCTTCTCAACAACTCCAGAAGACTCATGATGGAAAAGACATCTACATTCACAGAAAGAACTAGATATAACAGAGTTTAATTGCACACTGAAGCAAACTAATTGCTTTCTTTTTTTTCTTGCTTGTTTTTGCTTCTTTCCCATTGTTCATCCCATTGGTTACAATCCTTCACAACTTGGCTAATGTCTAATGTGAAAATATTTGCAGATCCTATACTTGATTGCATGCTACCATGGTGGGGAAGGGAAAGGGGGAGGAGAGAGAGAGAATTTGAGACTCAAAAGAATGTGGAACTGAATCTTATAAACTAAAATTAAACAAATTAATAAAAGAAAGAAAGAAAGAGAAAGAAAGAAAAAGGAAGGAAGGAAGGAAAGAAGGAAAGAAAGAAAAAGAAAGAAAAAAACAAAGAAAAAGAACGAAAGAAAGAAAAAGAAAGACAGAAAGAAGGTAAGAAAGAAAGAAGGTAAGAAAGAAAGAAAAAGAAAGAAAGCTGTTTCTAAGACTTCACATCCTAGGGGACTTATGCTAAAGCCACTGAAATATAGACCTAGCTTTCTAATGAACTCAAACCACAAAGACTTTGTGGAATTTCACCTGAGATCATAAAAAGCTCATCCAGGAGAAGATGAGAACTTGTCACATATCACAAGGCATTATCAATAACTCTATCCTGCCATGTTGACCGGACTTTTTCTATATAGAGATGGGTGGGGGATATTTCTATCTGAGCTAAGTATTATATTCTCTTTAAAGAATATTTCTCTCTTAGGGGTATCTGTATTTGTTAGCCATCGAATATCCTGTGACTATATGGATTCATTTTAACATCAGACCTAAAGTATCAGTGGTCAGGACTGAACTCTAGACCAAAAGAGAGCATATGGGATGATAAAGAAGAAAAAGCAGACATACTCAACTGTCACTTTTTTTTTTCTGTCTTCTCTGTCAAGGAGAATGACTGTTGGCTTAGAAAAGATGGGGGGGAAAAGTAGAAATCGTGTAAAGACAGAGGTACAAGATGGAATGTTAAGTCTAGGGAATATATAATGCAGTGGTACTTTGACTCCTGAGTTTAATTCATTCCATTACTGATCTTGTAACTCAATTTGCTTGTATATCAAATCAGTTTTCCCCATTAAAATTAATTGAAATGCCATTAATCCATTCCACCACCAAAATGCCACCCCAGTATTTTTGTTACATGTTTTTACATGAGAAAAAAATTATAAATAACAAATATTGTATAAAAACATAATAAAAGAGAATGCAAAGAAGTAAACTAGTTTTATAAAGTATATATTTATCTTGGATATTGGACAACTTGGACTAACAGAAGATTCTGGTGGAGGTGGAGCGTGGAGGAGATAGATGGAGGAGGTTAGAGAAGTTTTGTTTTCTGCTCTTTCAGTCACTTTCATTAACTTACTTGCTATACTTTTAATGCTATGCTTTATCCCTAAACTTAATTGTTACAATATCTTTTTTACTTTCACTTAACTTAATTTTCTTCACTGGGGAGGTAAACACATGGACTAAACCGAGTGAGGCACAAGATGCTGGGTGGGTGGTGGGTTGTGGCTTTCACTGGGCCAACTAGCAGTGCCCACCCATACCTCAAATTCTGGCTCACAATTCAAAGCAAAAAACTGACCCAGTGACTCATATCTCAGAAATCTTGTAAGCTGGTGCACTCATATGTCAAGGTACCACTGCATTCCAAACTGACAGCTACAGAAAAGCATGAATCCAAACACTATTAAATGGACTGGAAAGTATGCTGGATCTTGATTATGGGAGAATTTGCTTATTTATCTATTTGCTTTTTGCAGGGGGGAAGGTAGAGCAGTTGGGGTTAAGTGACTTGACCAAGGTCACACTGCTCGTGTTGTTGTTGTTGTTGTTTTTTTGGTATGTGTTAAGTGTCTGAGGTTGGATTTGAACTCAGGTCCTCCTGACTACAGGGCCTATGCTCTATTCACTGTGACACCTGACCACTCCTATTATGGGAGGATTTAAATGTCTGACTGAGGAGTTCACTGTATTTCCTCTAGAAATTCACTGAAAATTTTTGATTAGAGAAGTGACTTGGCCAGACCTGTTTAGGAAGATTATTTTGGCAGTGTTTTTATAGAAGAATTGTAAGTGGAAGATATTAGAACCAAGGGAACCAATAAAGAGGGTATTGTAATTGTTCAGAAAAGATGTAGCAAAGGCCTGAAGTATGGCGGTAGTCATGTGCTTGTAAAGAAGGAGAGAAAAGGTGTGAGTGGGATTGAGCTATGTTGGATATAAAGGATAAAGTAAAGGAAAGAGACAAGGATGTTTCCAAGGTTGTGAACCTGCATGACAGGGAGGATGGCAGTACCCTCAAGAGGAAAACAACATTTTCAGAAGGGGCAGAATTTTGGGGGGGGGAAAGAGAGATTGGTAGTGAAAGAACATACTGATTTTCCCTTTTGGATTATATAGTTTGAGATGTCAGTGGGTCACTTGGATAAAAATGTCCATTGGGTGATTGAGAACATAAAATAGTCATTCAGGGTAAAGAGTTGTCTTGGATATTTTGATTTTGGAGTCTTCTTTATAGAGATAATAATTAAACCCGTGCAAAGAGATGAGATCAGTGAGGAATAGAGTGTTAGCAGAACTTTCAGAATCTTGCATGCTTAAAGTGTGAGGATGATATAATGATTTCCACCACCACCCCCTTGCCCCAAACAGATTAGGAATTGAGTCTTCAATATTTTTTAGGAAACCCAGCAGAGAACTGTGCCATGAAAGTCAAGAGAGAAAAGGTTATGAGAAGGAGCCTGCAATGGTATGAAGTCCACTAGGATGAGTAGTAAAAGGAACTGATGACTTGGGAGGCCTGGGTGTGAAAAAGCATATGGGCATGAATACCTATGAAGGCTACGAATAAGTATAAGGAAGTTTCTGTCAAAGTTGGAAGGGAAGATTTTGAGTGAAATACAAAAATCCTTGGTAAAGGAAGGAGAGTGACTTAGAGTCCAGTAGGTAAGAAGGAAACATCTCCTAACCATTAGAGCTGTTAAAATGGAGTGTATTTTTCCTTAAAAGGTGGTGAATTTCTTCTGAAAAGACTTTTTTTTTCCAGAAATGTTAGAATGACAAGATCTCTCCTATTGAGTGGAGTTTTACTTAAGGCTGTTTTGGATCAGATAGACTATAGGATCATAGGATACTAGCATTAAAGATTTAGAGCTGAAAATAATCTTCCAATCTGCCCAAACCTCTTCATTTTCCAGATGAATAAACTGAGATCTAGGGAGATTAAGGGATTTTGCTAATGTCACACAGACAGTGTTAATGAAGTTGATTACATCTTGGATACTTCCTTCTCCCAACTCTTCCCACCTTTGTCAAGAACATATATAGCCAAGTAAAATAAATCAAAACATGATCCACTTCTGACAAGGTATGTCTCATTCTGTAGCTATAGTCACTACTTCTCTTCTCAGAGGATGAAGGCATGCTTTGCTGTCAGTCCTTTGAAGTCGCTATTAGTGACTAACTTGATCATATTTAAAAAAAAAAAAGGACCAGAATCATGGTTGGTATTCAAAGTGACTTAGTAACAGCTTATCCACTTAGTGACATTTAAAACGTAATTTGGCAGAATCTGTTTCTTACTTGGAAAGCAATGCTGGATCTATTATAATTAAGAACAATTAATAGCTCTAGTGCCAATAGCCTAATTAGAAAGAAAGTTTCCAAAGGGCAGTGTGGTGATTACCTAAAAAAAAAAAAAAAAGGAATATTGGCTTTGCTTGTCCATAAATGTTTCTCATTATAGTAAGATGGTTTTGAGACATAAGAATGAATCTAGTCAGTGGGAACAAACTGAAATTATGGGGAATGATAGATAGGTACTACTAATGATAATGATTTTGTTTCTCCTGAAGTGTTGACTGTCATCTGATTTTAATAACCAATAAAGACTTTTTTTTCTTTTTGTAGTTTCTACTTCTATAATGTGAATAAAGACATAGTTCCTTTGTTTCACGGGTGTACTGAAATTTCTTATTATCAAAGATCACAGATCTAGAGATGAAAGGAACCTTAGAAACCATGCCATACACCCTTATCACCATTTCACAGATGAGGGAAGTTAATTAAACATTTGCCTCTGGCCACCCCCATTTTGAGCATTGGAAACAGACTTGGAGCCCAGGTCCTGCGCATGCAGAGTCCTCTGTTATACACTAGTTATCTATTTCCCTTAAATATCAAGTAGACAAACATTTATTAAGCTCTTTCTATGTGTCATGCACTGTGTCAAGGACTCCAGATACAAACAAACAAAAAACAAGCAACAAAAAAACATTCCTTGCCCTATAGGGACTTATATTACATTTTAATGGAGGAAGATAGCACATACAAAGAGAGGAAAAATGCGTGTGTGCTGGGGGCAGGAGTGGGGAGGGAAAGAAGCATCTAGACTCTAGAGGACCCAGTGTATAGAGAATTGGGCCTGAAGTCAGGAATGACAGAGTTCAAATCCAGCCTCAAACTTTTACTAGCTGTGTGACCCTGGGTAATTCATTTAACCCTGTTTGTCTCAGTTTCCTCCTCTGTAAAAAGAGCGGGAGCAAAAAATGGCAAACTCCTCTGGTATCTTTACCAAGAAAACTCTAAATAAGGTCATGAAGAGTCAGATATGCCTGAAGTGATTGAACAAGGGACATGGGACTGGTAACCAGGGGCATCGTGATAAAGGTCAGAGAATCAGCAACAGTGATGTGGTGATATGATGCCAGGAGTAATGGCCTTTAAATGATTAAAACATCATGTCTGCCTTATCCACCTCCCATTGTAACCTCAGGGCAGCAAGCTGGTGACAGTTCCAGTATAAGCCGGGTTTAATTTTTCTGCCAGCGTACATGGGAGTTCATTTTCTCTTTTCTTTTCTCCCATTGTCATGATATTTTGGAGGATCATTAACATTCACTGACATTCTCTTCTCCTGTAGACTCTTCACATCAGCTCTAATTATGTATTAATTCAATGAGGAAATCTTTAGTTTCTTATATGCTTTTTTACATTTTATTTTTTCAGGGGTAGTTTACATTTGCATTCATAGTTCCCCACATGTTGAAGGAATTAATATAAAATTCCTTAGCAGATTATTAATAAAAATACCCAAAGACTTATTCTCCCTTCCATTTTTCCTTTCTCCTAATTTTTACTTTAAGAAACAAAAAAAGGAAATCATAAAACTAAGTTTAATTTTATAATTGATCTTTATAGTAAACACATTGATATTAGTAATAAAATGAAGTTTCTTTTTCTTTTTTGTTTAAACATTTATTCTCCCAATGTGAATACAAACTAGTAGCCATTTGTTTTTTGTTTTTTTAAGAAAAATTGTATCAGAGTGCTTGAGGCCACTTTTATTTCTAAAGAAGAGACAAAAACTTGGTGCCTCATAAAATATATATATAGCAGGGTTTGTTTTGTTTTGTTTTTCCTGGGCATGGGGAGACATTTAACAGAACAGTAGGATTCTTATAGGTGAGGCTAGAACATCCCTTCTCAGAGATCTTGAATTCTCCTATAGTCACACCTTTAGTTTCACAATCCCAGTGTCCTCTGAGATGAGGAATCCAAGGGATGTCTTCTTATTTACGTAGAACTAAAATAACAAGATGATCTCTTGTTATCTTGTTATCCTGGCCTTCCCCCACTCCCATACATATTTTTTGTTATTGGAGAAAGAGACAAATATTAAGCAAAGAAGATGATGCCAAGGATAGGTACTTTTCAAAGAAACTTCCAAGATCAGTGCTGTCAACCTCTATTCAGCTTGGTCAAATACACATTTTACAATTAACATTCTGATCCAACACTGAGAAACTTCAAGGTCAAAGACAGAAAGAAAGAGAGGAAGAGAGGAAGAGAGGAAGAGAGGAAGAGAGGAAGAAAGGAAGGAAGGAAGGAAGGAAGGAAGGAAGGAAGGAAGGAAGGAAGGAAGGAAGGAAGGAAGGAAGAAATTTATTCAATAAACTCCAAGTTAAGCAGGCAGCTTCTAGCCATCAAAATTTACCTTCCTTTGGAGAAAAGGAAAAGAAGAAGGATAGGGAGAGGAAGAGGATGAGCCAAGTTACCCAACTAGCTGGGTCCACATTCTGACAACTCAGTCTGCTCACAGGTTGTGTTTGTCTTAAGTTTATGAAAAGGACCATGACATCAGGGAAATGATGACATGACTTGCCACTGACTTTGATTTGAGTGAGGGAAGGCTGTGAAAGGTCATTGGCCTCACTTTCTCCTCCAGAGCCATCTGGATCCAGGGACCTATAATAGGGCCCCGTCCAAGCTCCAGTTAATGGCTGTATTTGGAGCCCTCCTGACTTAGAGTGAATGTCATCAGTAACTGTTTTTCTTTGGAACAGCAAACCTGAGGGTCTTCCCCTACCAGCATGAATTTTTTTTCTTTTTTCTAATTAAAGGGGCCGTCTCTGGACTTTTTAAAGAGACCTATTCACTGAATGGGCATTACCTCACTCTAAGTGAGTACTTGAAAAGGCCTTAGTCTAAAAGGGCCAGGGTCTCCTGTTGCATCCTGGGCCATCTCCAGTAGTCCTGATGAATATCTGGGCACTGGATCCAGATGGTTCTGAAGGAGAAACTGAGGCTGGTGACTTTGCACAGCCCTCCCTCACTCAAATCAAAGTCAGCTCCAAGTTATGTCAACATTTCCCTGATGCCTTGGTCTTTTTAGAAAACTTAAGACACACAATAACATAAACAAAAAGAGTAGGCTGTGTTCCTTATAACTGTCAAGATATTAGGAGACATCCTGTTTTCCATAGCTAACACCAGGCAAGCAGGCTATCCTCTAAGTCTGGCATAATGATAATCCTTTGCGTTTGCTCTCTGGATGATTTCAGCCATAGCAAAATCTCAGAATTATTTCTAGTCATGAAGCCTTGCTATGAATTAAACCTGGCACATTGTTGCTGTTACCCCTTCTGGTCAGGGCTATATAGATCACTGCATAGCCATTGGTATAAGAGTTGAGATCTCACACTAAAGCAGGTCCCTCACCAGGGGTGGGGCACCGGCACGTGTGTCCTTGCTTACAAGCTATTTTCCTCACTTTGACATTAAACTTCTTTTTGATTCATGACTCTTCTGTCTCTAGGCTGCTCTGTTAGGTTCCAGCTACCCACAGGTTAGAAGTCAGTTCCAGTTGGTTGACATAGCTTTAATTCTTTACACACAGATGTTTAAGAAATGTTTATTTAAATTAATCATATCTCAATTCATTGTCTTTTGACTTTTCAAAAAGTTACAAAACCTATAGGGCATGTCGAGTCATGCCTGCCTCAGTTAGCTAGGGCACTGAATGAATCAGACAGAAGACTTTGTTTCACATTTATTCTGGACAAATGGAAGACTATTAAAATGGCTTAGAATTCAAGCCTTCATTTAAAAATAAAATCAGAACTTTAACTTTGAGTTTTCTAGTGGAACAAAATTCTTTTGAGGGCTAAAATTTTCGATTGTGATTTTGTGTCTACAGGCCCTAGTGTGGTGCCAGGCAAACTGAGGTCATTAAATAAAATGTGCAGTATTTCCCTCTGCTATGATTCTCTTACCAACTATGTACTTAAAGGTTGGGTCCTCTGGAATGATTTATACTCTTAAAAACTGCATAACTATATAGCTCATGAATCTCCACTGGTTTGCTTACTTAAATAGTCAACCAGTGTATATATATAAAATTAGTTCTAGATAAAGGTATTTACTGAGATGGTGTCATAAAAGGAGTGACGATAAAACATTTCCTCCATACGCCTGGGGCACACTGTACTACAAATACACACATGCTCTGTGGGAAGGATGAGCACACATGCATAGGTCATGCTACTAGAGAGGCATGTATACTTAAGAAACACATGTGGCTATGATAGGAACATGTACTTAGGGAACACATGTGGCTGTGATAACATTTTGAAAGCTGCAGGCTCCAATGTCTTTTTTTCTTTTATTGGTGTCTCCATGCCTCACGCCTTAGCCTTCTCCTCAGGGAAGAATTGCTGTTGGACAGGTTGCTTATCTGGGTTCCCTGAGCCTCTCTGAAGCTTAACTTTCAATGACCATGAATAACTGTTTTGCCTTCACTCTTCAGAGAGTTTTCTGTTATTTTAAAGAGCCATTGAGGATGGTCAGTCATTGGCTAATTGTCTTCTAATTTCATTAAGTATGATGGAAGAAATTCTTCCTTCCTCATACAGGGATTACAAGGTATAAACACTTGAGATTTATTTTAAAAAATCTTAACACCTCATTGCCTTTGGTTTGTTTGTTTATTTGTTTTTTGTTTTTTACTTATATGCTATAAATTCAAGTGTGCTGAAAAGGTGAGAGGAATAGAACCAATTGATCTGATTAACTGCCCCTTCTGAGTAAGTGTTTGCCAAAATGAATTTTACCAGGGGAACTAGGTGGCACAGTGATTATAGCACTGACCCTGGAGTCAGGAGGACCTGAATTCAAATTGGGCTTCAGATACTTGACACTTGGGGAAGTCACTTAACCCTAATTGCCTTGGGAACCTTGGGGAAGTCACTTAACCCTAACTGCCTTTCCTTCCTCTCTCCAAAAAACAAAACAAAACAAAACCATTATATTGAGTCCTAATTAAAAACAAACACACAAACAGCAAAGATGTCAATGAAAACCCAACAACACATGATCAATATATTTTGAACCAGAGAATTTGGATGGAATTCTAGCGCTGCACCTTGATTCCTGGTGTAATATTAGATAAGTTGCAAACTTCAGTTTTGCCCTGAATTTTCCAAACTATAAAATGAGGGGATTAAATAAGACATTCTTCATTACTCCTTCCACCTCTAAAAATCTATGATCTTGGTTATATTATTGGCTAAATGCTATATCTCAGTCAGGTATTCCAATTCATATATAAGGTATCTATGATTTAGAATCCTCCTACTCCCCCCAAAATGATGCTCACATGTTGGGGCTCTTGTTGGTAATGGGTTGAATTGGTCCTCAGCTAAAAGGAGGCCTGTGATCACCTGGGGGCAGAATGTGAAGGTTGCACCTGTTTGCAATAAGCAGGATTATCTCTCCGCCTTCACCTTGCCTTCGGGGTGATGCAGGATTGGCTTGCTGTGACAAGGGCAAGGCCAGGGGAGGGGCCCTACGGGGCCCTGGAGAAAGGACTTAAATACAGGCTACCCAGAGGCAGAAGGAAGTCCAGCCATGCCAAGTTTAAAGCAGAAGAGAGAGTTCCAGCCATGCCAAGCTTAGAGAATATAGCTAGAAGCAAGTGTTGTGTTCTGAAGAAGAGTTCCAGTCCCACGCTAAGCTTAGAGAACGAGAGGGAGTTCCAGCCATGCCAAGCCTAAGAGAAAGTAGCAAGAAGCAAGCCCTGTGTCTTAAGTTTTCTGTGCAGCTGTTTCTCCCAGAGAAAGCAAAAGCGGGGAGCCGGGGATGCCCGAAGCCTGTTGAGGAAGGGTATAGGTGAAACCTATACAGCCTGACCCCCCAAAACTGTAACACTCACATAGTTCAATTTTGGGGTGGATTGAGAAGAGACATTTTTATTTTACCTTTTAGGTTGTTTACACCCAAAGTTTGCTTTGGGAAATCTGTGGACATAGTGAGTATATAGCTAGTGTATAGATTTATATGAATGTGAATGATAGGATCCCAGATCCTGTTCAAGAAATTCGAGGTAATTGATACATATTGAGTAGAGGAGAAAATTTATTTCACCATAAAGAAAAAGAAAAGACAAAAGATTAACAGGAGTCCATAAACAGTTTTAGAAAATACATAAAATATTATTAGTAATCCATAAACTTGACTTAGAAAGGAATTGAAGTTAGCATTGCTACTGGGACAAAACTTGGTATTTCAGGTGAAATTTCTCTCATTCAAAGGGTCCTACATAACTCCTCCCAGAAATGCAGTTTTGCACCTATTCCTAGAAGCCCTGGGATAATCAGAGATCTCTTAAGCTTGCCTTGCCTAATTAGGTATCAAAATCTTCCTCTAGGTCACAGTTTAGAAACATGTGGAACATCCTGTCTGCCTTGAGCATATCCTCATCCTTCCCAAACTCAGAGGACACCTGGAGTGAAGCAACTAAAGACATCACCATTGCAGAAAAGGCATCAGCCCTTTAAAACAAGATTCAACAATTCACAGAGCTGGAACAGAAGCATATGGGTAAAGAAGTATTAGGGGAAAATTGGATCATAGGTGCTTTTCACTAGGAAAAATTGGATCATACGTATAGGTCATTAATGTGGGTCCTGGTGAAGAAATACAGTCATTTAGACCTATGAAGGACTTTAAAGACTCAACTTTAAAGTTACATCTCCTTGGATGTAACTATTCTGGGGAAAAAGGGTTAAAGCCCTTCTTGCTTTATTATATTTATAGGTATGAGCAGTCTGTTAAATTTGTGCTAGCCCCTTGATTTACTTGCCTAACTCTGTTGTGCTGGTGAATAATGCTTGCCATGCCAATCAGATATGTTTTGCTGATCCTACGTTAGGCTGTTTTCAGGTAAAGTACTCGTGAAACTTAAAGCACTATTTAAATGTGAGCTAGTTTTCATAACTGTATTTGTTAAATATTTATATTCATTATACGTATGCACATACACACACATATATATACATACAAACACATACACATACACACACATATATAAACTTTCATTTTTGAAGCTTGTTGTGTTTTCTACTTACCAGTCAACAACAACAATAAATTCATAGCATAGTGAATGTGAAATCTCATAAAGTGCTCTATAGAGAGTAAAGTGAGTTGATTAAATTCTACTAGACAGGTATTTAGAAGGAATGCTTAATGACACAATAATTCTGTTAGAAGCAATGGAAATTAGACTGTAACTTTTACTATGGTGTGATGATAAAAAAATGTGATGGTAAATGTGAATGTGATGGTAAAAATATATTCAGAGCTTGCTTTTCAGAATCACTTAACTATATTTTAATATTTAGATTCTTAGATGTATGTGTAACCTCATATATGTTGGTACTTCCTTCAATGATTGCAACTCTTGCCTTTTCATTCTATGTTCTTGTCTCTGTCTTCTGGTAAATCCATTCATTACAAGGGTCCCACCCAATGTGCTGGGAGCCTTAGTCTAGATTTTTTGATGTTGCACAGATTGCTGGATTGTTGCACAGATTTAGGCACGTGAAACAAATGTTGCTACACAAAAATAAATAAATGCTTCCTCTTCTTTCCTTCCTTCCTTCTTTCTTTTCTTTCTTTTTTCCTTCCTTCTTTATTTTCCTTTCTTTCTTTCTTTCTTTCTTTCTTTCTTTCTTTCTTTCTTTCTTTCTTTCCTTCTTTCTCTCTTTCTTTCTCTTTTTCTTTCTCTCTTTCTCTCTTCCTTTCTCTTTTTCTTTCTCTCTTTCTCTCTTCCTTTCTCTTTTTCTTTCTCTCTTTCTTTCTCTCTTCCTTCCTTTCTTTCCTTCTCCCCCTATTTCTCCTCCTCCTCCTCCTTCTCCTCCTCGTCCTCCTCCTCCTCGTCCTCCTCCTCCTCCTTTTCTTTTCCTCTCCTTT
>CM053601.1:67832417-67876895 GCA_028646575.1 Pseudocheirus occidentalis | reverse complement strand
TGGCCATTCCCAAAAAACTACCCCCCCCCCCCAGGGCTCCACATGACCACATTCAGTCTAGTAGGGAGCAGAGTATACTTTCAAATCTGGGAACATTCTCAGAGCCACTTAAGCCTTTCAAAGGGTCTAGGGGCAGGAAAGAGCTTCAGATTCCATTACACTTCATTCTCACAATAAGACAGGCTCATCTCCTTTTTCTAATCATGTATTTGCTGGATATATTTTAAGCCACATCTTACAGAAGTTGTAGGTGATATGTTGCAGCATACTTAGGAAGACCATGTTCATTAGATCTTTACTGATTTTTTTTTGGCTCTTATTTCACAGGTTTTACTTTTTTTAAAAAATTATGTAATAAACACTAGACATAATTTTCAGAGCTTTACTGCTTTTCTGTGCTTCCTTCTGTTTCCTTTTGTTCTCTGCTGTGTGCTTTTTTTCCTCCTTTCCTCCCCATCCTGCCTTAGAGAAGGCTAGCTTTAGACATCAATGTGTGTGTGTGTGTGTATGTATAAAACAATACTATACATACTTCTATTTATCACTTCTCTGTACTTGAACAGTATCTTCCTTCATAGGTCTTTGTAGTTGATTTGAATATTTATGAAACTCATAATGATTTAGTCATTCAAAGTTGTTCTTAGAACTACATTGCTGTTACTTTGTACAATGAACTCATGGCTCTACTCTTTTCCTTCTTCGTTAGTCTTTTCATGTTTTTCTAAAATCAAGCAGTTCATCATTTTTATACCACAGCAGTATTCCATGACAATCATATACCAAAACTTGTTTAGTCATTCTCCAATTGATGGGCATCCTCACAATTTCCAGCTTTTTGCCACCACAAAGATAAGTGCTATGTGTCATGTATAATTTTGATTCTTCAGAGATTATGATATTACATGACACACAACTTTAGTGAATCACCAGAGTAATTTTGTTAAAAGAAGGGATTTTGCTTCAGAAAACAACTTTGGACAGTTAAAAAGTCCTGTACAGGTTGTCATGTACAATCCAGTTGACATTTTCTAATTTTTCCATTGTAAAATTAGGCTATTGCTCATCTTTGGTACCTTTCCAACATACATGGACTGATGGAATAATGACATGAATTGTTCATCCAATGGGATATTTTAGTCTGGAAATCAGACATTATTTTCCATTTCCCCCCTGTATAGATTACTAGGGCAATCATTCTTGAGCGATTAGGGTTTTTAGGGAGGACATATATTACCTTTGAGCTTAATGAAATCAGCACAATTTCATCTGCAGGTAGGGTCATTTGAAGGACCTCATCACAGTCTTATCTGTAGGAAATGCCTTGTCTTTTTGAGCTTCCTCAGGATCATCCTCCATAACAATGAAAAAAAAAGAAACTTTTGTAGGCACAATCTATAGCCTGTTGAATTCTCAAGAATTAATGATTAATGTTGTTTGTGCATTTAAAAGAAGACCAATGACATCATGGGGTGATGTCTCTGTCTGT
This sequence comes from Pseudocheirus occidentalis, assembly GCA_028646575.1. Lineage (NCBI taxonomy): Eukaryota > Metazoa > Chordata > Mammalia > Diprotodontia > Pseudocheiridae > Pseudocheirus > Pseudocheirus occidentalis. The sequence goes on along the minus strand of CM053601.1, from coordinate 67,875,409 downwards.
GAATTGAATTTAGGTGAGGCAGAGTTGTACAAAGTCATTGGCTTCTTTCTTTCTTCTAAAATCATTGAAGTCCATTTGCAAGAAAAAAGTCAGGACAACTGGCGATAGTCCAGGGTGCAATATATGACCTTGCCCTCTTTGATTTCTGATGAAATTCTAAGTTTTCCACAGTACCTGTTTCATGGACATTGGAGCAATGGAGGGAACATTCATAGACTTGGAATACTTATCCCATTAACTCGTGGGTTTGCGGCCCATAGGTTACCCTCAATCTAGTTTAGCCCATCTGCTGAGATGCTTTTCCTGGGTTTGGCTGCTGTTCATGCTATTTATTCCTGGAGTCATACAAGAGAGTTGGATGAAAGGGAGACACCAAAGGTGGATGAGCAACCCTGAAAAGGGCTCAGTAAGCCCTCTCATCAGAGATGCTAGTTTTCCTTGAACACTCCAAAGACTTCAATTATTAATGTATGCCTAATTGAAACAGTAATAATTAGTCAGTGTCATGGGTATTCAAAATTAGAAGATCATTTATCAGTTATCCATGTCGTTACACCTATCACAGAATCTTGCATTATCTTAACGTACACATGGAAGAGAGATGCCCTTTTTTTGAAGGCACTATTTAAGGCTGAAATTTGTTCTAGAGTATTTTTTTTAAGCAATCCATGAGTAGAAATGGCTCTTATATTCTCTATAATCCTCAAGCATGTATGTCACTGTGAATATGTACTCTGCTATAAATTATAGTCTGTAAGAAATAATTTTCTCTTTTTATTTGTCAATGTGGTATACTGACACCATGTGAATGGAAAAATATTATGTAGAATTGAGATAGTAGTTTCATGTGTTGACACTTGTTGATATCATTTGACTTACATCTTTAGTTATTAAGTGTCCTTTGTTTTTCCCCCTTTTTATTTTATTTTAGATATTTCCCTCTTTTTTTTAGATTACTTCAGAACTGATATCTCAGTGATTTCAAAGCTATGTTGATTTAAACATCTTTTTTTTAACATGCAAAAACAGTAAGATCTAGAAAATCTTCCATATTTCTTCTTCTGACATTTGTTTCTTCATATAACACAATGAGCATTGAGGTATTAGAACCCAAATATTGTGGCTTCACTGGCATCAATAAAGAGAATAAATAACAAAAGAAAGCCTGACAGTTATGTTCCACTTTCTATTTGTTGTCTTTCCAACTCCATTTTAAGTGCCCTGGGAATGCTATTACTTGTCTTAGTTCAACTTAAGTGGAGTATTTTTTCCCTCTTCCCCTACTTTTACTATGATTTTTATTTAACTACCCGTAATCTTCTGCAATTGTCCTTCGCAATGATTTGTAAATGAGTTTGTATTCCACATTGTTGTCCCTGGCTTCCATGTTTCTCTTCATGAAAGAGATAGCAATTGTTTCTTTCCCAAGGAGGTCTTTATGTTGTGGTGACTGCCTTATATGGGTTAAGCTTTTATGGACATTAGGGAACATCTAGTTCAAATATGCCATTTGATAGATGAGGAGAGGCAGGATAACTGATTAACTGAGTTGTCCAAAGTCATCGTAGCAGCAAGCACCCTAGCATACCCAGGGCAGCTGCTAGCACAGGTTCTTAGATCTGCTTTTCTAAAGGAAAGTAACTCAAAATGGGTTAACAATCTTACTTTAATCAAACATATATCATTTACCTAGTTCAGGGGAAAAAGTCAGCACCCTGAACTTCAGAGAATACAAACACAAGTTAAAACAGAAAATAACACAATTTAGCAGACAGGGCTTCCAGCTGTCTGACCATTATATCCATACCTAGTTAGTCACCAGAGAGGGAAGCACCAGCCTCTGGGTTTTCAAAGCTGGGGGTGCTCAATGGCTGCCCAGAGTCTCATCTGGCCAAATCACACAACTCTTCCCAAAGCAAGCCCCAAAGCAAAACCTCACATCAGGGTATATGTAACCTCCTCCTGGGTCAGAGAATGTCACAACCCTTTTGACCCACTGCCCAATCACAAAGTAACAAGATATGGGAGTTCCTGAAAAACCAAGCCTCCTGCTATAGGCTCCATGTGACCACATTCAACCTATTAGGGGGCAGAGTATATTTTCAAATCAGTGAAGGCTCTCAGACTCCCCTAACCCCATCAAGAGGCCAAGGGGCAGGGAAGATCTTCAGATTCCCATTACCATAACAGTTATACATGAGAATTAGCATAACAAATTTAAGCCTGGGTCTACTATCTCTAGATGAAATGGTTTGAATACTACCATATTTGTACATTGTATGTTCATCTATCCTTTACTCTAATTTTATTTTAATTTTCACTTTTGTACTATCTGCAAGCAGACATGTGATTCTAACAATGGACAATCACATTAGAAAATTGTCATTTTTTTTCTTAAGATATAACAAATTTACATAACATATAATCTCTAACCAATACTGTAACCAGTGCTGTTTTCAATTTCATTAGAACCTTGACCAAATTTCCATTGATATAACCTTTGCAATCCAAGTTTTACATCCATGCCTTGATAAGGCCTAAGGAATAAGATTTCTTTTTGAGAAAATAATCATTATTTCTATTTGCCACTATAAAAAATATGAATTGAAGTATAACAGATACCTGGTTTAGTTTATACATCATTTAAAAATAAACTTTTCTTGTTATTTATTGCTGCTTAATTCAACTTTTTGGTCTTTTTTTTTTAACTTTCTACCTTGATTCTGCTTAGGGCCTAATCGAAGTGCTCCTCAGCATTTTTAGCATCTCTTTGGCATTTAAGGTCTCCCTGAGCAGCTGCATTTTAGATTACTGAATTCTTCTATATTTTACAGGGAAATTTGGGCATCAGGTAGACATAGTATTAGCAAAAACTGAACTTTCAGCAAATGTCTAAAATAGACAAATAATTCCCCCAGGTGTCAAATAATCTTGCAAGGAAAAATGCCAGAATAAAGGGGAAAGATAAAACATTTACAAATGTTTTATTAATTATGCTGACTATTAGTAGGCAAACAGCCAGGCCTCAAACTTTAGCCATAATTCGATCCCCAATAAATACCACTAACAGGATGAATAAAAAGTTAATGATAATGTATTATAATTAGGAACAGGAAATGCTGAGTGCCTGAGCCAGATTCTTTGCAGTGTCTAGGCTATTCTCTGATACTGTGGCTATATCCATTGGTGTGAAATGAACCACATGAAACTGAAAATTTGATTTTGACTATTTTTTACAATTATACAAATAACCTTTAAGACATTTGCCTACTTTTGTAGGGCTTTTTTTAAAAGATATCTAAAATAGAAAGTCAGGGAATATTGTTTACTTGATACAGATGTACGTTACACTAAAGCAGAATACTTATGATGGATGTTAATTCATATCTTGTGGCATGGATAGATCTGTGGCCTAGATTCAAATCCTGCCTTTACCACCAATTGTGTGATCACTGGAAAATCACTTAAACAGTCAGATTTTTCATCTTTAACAGGGAGATAATATCTTGAGTACCAACTCAAAGGATTGTTGTGAGAATAAAATGAGATAATATCATTTTGCATAGATACTTTCTATTATTATTTTCAACCAGTAGTGTATTATTACATTAACTCTAGAAAGCCTTCAGTTTCCTTTGGAGCAGGTTAGGATTCAAGAAAAATAAATATTTTGTTTAGAATAATTCAAACACACAAGGTCATAGACTGAGAATTTTAATTGTAGAGATCATTTGAACTGAGTCCTTCATTATGGAGGTATAATAAAGGAAACTAAGGATTAGAGAAGTTAAATGACTTTTTTAAGGTTATGCAGGTGGCAAGTAACAGCCAAAATTTAAACCCAAACCTACTGACATGAAATTCAATTCTTTTGCCCTCACACAATAGTGCCTAAAAAGGAACATATATTAAAAATTGCCTATACTCATTCTCAAGAATTTAATTTTCTTCTTTAATGAATATAGAAAACGATGTTAACATTTCAAAGATGTCAATTGATCTAAAGATATTATGACTTTGAAATAAAATTTTTCATCCTACTATTTGCTTTATCAATGAAAAAAATTTGAACTCTGTCAATTGACACAATATAGTCCTTCAAGGTATTCGCAAATTCCATTCTAGTGTTAATTATCTTTTTCTTCTGTGCCATACATTGGATGGAACTGTTAAGGACCCTCAGGTTATAGTAAATTATCATGGTAGTATTGTTTTTATAGTTATTATAATAGTTATTATATATACTATATACTTTTATAAATAAGTATATATAAATAAATATATAAAAAACTATATAAAAGTTATATAGTTATATATTTATATAGTTATTATACCATCAAATAGTTATTAATATTCCTTATTTCTTCTTCTGAAGAAAAAGTATTATCTTCCTTGTAATTTGTGACTCTATAATCGATTTTATCAAATATTGCTAAACAGAATATCCTCCTGCGTTTCAAAATAGCTTTTTTGACTTGAATAGTATTTCATGGAAGTACAGGTAGGTTGTATTAGTATTTTGGAAAATCATAGAAACATCACATGTTCTAGTTGAGGAAAAATAAAATTTGTATATTACCTAATTCAGAGGCTATCAAAATCTTTTTAATATAGTAGGGACTTAATAAATACTTGTAAAATGCAACCAAATAATCCAATCCCCTCATTTTAAAATTTTATTTTATTCTGAATTTTTGAATGCCAAAATTTATGAGTACCAAAAAACGTTGCCATATACAAAGAACCACAGGAAAGGATCATTATAAGAGAACTCAAATCTTTATTGTATACAACAGACATGTCAAGCATACTGTCCACAATGAGTCTATGAAATTTATATTAAAGAGTAATTGGGAAATATTTAATAAGAAAAATAAAAATGCCATATAGCACAGATAGTATTACTATCTGGTTTTCTAGGTCAATATGCAGAATGTTTCAAGAGTCCTATTTCCATTTCAGTCTGACATCACTGGTAATAAATATTGTAGGGGTTTTTTTGGGGGGGAATATATAAGAAATTTAATATTCTACTTTTAAAACTATCTGTATTTCTTTATTATCACCATTTTGTTCTTTTTTGTACATTTTTATTTTAAAAAATGCTTTAGTTGCCCTTTTTTCGGGAAATACTATCACTAGTTCCCCTTTCCCTTCTCCATTCTCTCCACTCAATAAAATACAGTTCTTGTCATGAGCACAGAAAAGTAAAAAAAACTGTACATTTAGCATGTACAAAAATGTTTATTTTTGTACCTTGAATCTTTGCTCTATTAGGAGGTACATAGCATACTTCGATAATAGTGGTATGGAGTCATGATTAGTCCTTACATAAAGCAGAATTCTTAAGTTTCTCAAAGTTATTGTTCTGCAGAATATTGTTACGGCATGAATTGTTCTGATTCTGCTTGCTTCACTGTGTCAGTTCGTATGAGGCTCCCTAAGTTTCTACAGAACTGTCTGTTTTTGTCATTTCTTATACTATAGTAATTAAATACATATGTTATAATTGTTCAGTCATTTCCCAATTGATTTCCATCCCTTTTGTTTCCAGTTGTTTGTGACAAGAACAATTACTACAAATGTTTTTATATGTTTGTCTTTTTATCTCTTTATTTTCAGAGGTGTATCAGCATTGTACTCATGTCACTGGGACAAAGAGTATGGAGAATTTTGTAACTTCACTTTCCGTAATGGTTAGACTGATTTGTATCTCCACCAAGAGTGCACTTACATGTCTGTCTTCCCACAGGCTTTCTAGCAGCTGTTGTTTTTCTTTTTATATCATTTCTGCCAATATTAGAGGGTATGATATGGTTTCTCAGAGTTGTTTTAATTTTCATTTATCTAATTATTAGTGATTTTGGAACATTTTTCATATGACTATTGATAGTTGTGACTTCTTTCTCTGCTTGCATTGTGCTTTGACTATTTATCTATTGGGAAATGCCTGTCAATCTTATATATTTGATCCAGTTATTCATATGACCTGCTCATTTTGCAGATGAGGGAACTAAGGTCAAGAAAAGGGAAATAATTTGTCTTAAGATCATAAACTAGTTCATCGAGGAAATGGAATTAAAATCTTGAACTTCTTACTACTCTAAGATCATTTTCTCAATGCTTTATAGCCTTTCTTCAAGTATTTCTAGCTTAAAATTAAATGCCAAAAGCCAGAGGAGCCAAACTGATTAAAAATATCATTTTAGTCTACTAAAATATATAATTTTATACTGATTTTTCTGTTTCAATATTTACAGAGCTATGAATAATAAATACTATTTTGCATGAATTTCAAACAAGGAAAAAAAGCCACATTTGCCTAATAAAATGTATATATGCACTTATATAGATAATGTATCCAGAGAAAATGATATTCAGCAGTATCTTCCTTTTGAATAAAGAATGTGTGTAAACAGTGCTATTTGCACACTGTGTTCAGATTTTGACTTGCTATGAATCTAAATCCTATTGCCCTTATTTGCTACAGGCCCCTGTGGTTTTTCCTAAATGAAAAACTTTAGATTTATTGAATGCACGTAAAAATTATAAATTTATTTTGAAAACTAGACATGGACCTCCTACTACCATCATTCACTTTCATGCCCTCAGTAATAGGAGAAAAATCATCTGAGTGTTAATTGGCAATTACCATTATTTCAGGAGAGATTATGTTAACCACTGCCTAAAATCCCTTCTGACCTATATTCTCAAAATTCACTAGCTTACAGATACCATTTTTATCACCTAAATGAATACATTTAACATATTTCAATGAAATATAAAATGATATTATTATTTTATTCTTATTGTTTACTTTGATGAGACAAAGATTTCTGTAAAATAATCATTGGAATTGTAATGTTGAGCACTGTGAGCTGGCTCAGTACCATGGCAAAAGACAACCAAGAGACCTTTCTTGAAATGCTGAACTGTGCTGCCATCATGCACCAGGAAGATTTAGTGATAGAAGTAAGCAGAACGTAGCAATGGTAGCAATAGATGTGCTTCCATTTCATTCTTGTTTTCATTTCAGCCATTTTAGAGAAAGCTCTTGGAAGTCTTGGCAATGGTGCTGTACCACTACCTGGGTTTGAGGTGCTTGCTAAAAGCAAGTCAAATTACCAAGATTTCCTAACCAAAACAAAGGACAATCCTAAAAGAGTACAATGGATTGGCACAAAAAGGATGGCCAAATTGGATAGTTCAGAATTAGAATTGAGAAAATCAAATTAATTCTATTTTGTAATTGATCCTATTCTCTCTAACTGCCGACATTTTATATAGCTTCCTAATTCAAGTTTCTTTGCCTCTGAATTAAGTTCAGAAGTTTATGAGTTCACAAATTCAGTTTTCTTCTCTAAGTTTAAAAGTTCAGTCTCCCCATAAATCACTTTAAATAAAAGGAAACACATTATCTCTATACTACTAGTTGCCCTTGTTCAATTAGAAGAAATCTGTTATCTATAAATCATTAGTTATTCTTGCAGGTGGATTAAATCAATCAGAATTTCTAAGATGAAAGGAAAGGTTGTTGCTAGTCTGAATTCTCTATTTCTAGCATCATGTTAGCCACCATGCCTGTGATGTTTCAGATTTGTAACCAATAGATATTACCTTTATATTTATTATCTTCCCCAACTATGATGCTACAGATTTTGAAGCCAATCATATTGTTTTCCCCATTGTTTCATGCTGTCTTCTAGTTTTTGGATGCTCTTCCTTTGGTCTACAAAACATCCCTCTGCCTTTGTTCTGTGTCTTTTTCTTGCTGAAGAGCTAAAGGCCCCTTTTATTGTGAACTGCTAGTCTCACCAATAAATGGAATATTATCAGAACTTCTGCCTCAGCTTACCTTACTCTCAAATGCAACAGAATGAAATGTCATAGGTTTATATGACATCACTTTATACAATTTATGTATTAATGAAAAGTTATGTGAATTCCATTTTTTCCTAATTAAATAATTTATTAATTTACTTTTTATAAGCAAAGCAATTCACTTTAATAAATGAACAAGTTCATTAGTTGAATCAAGTTATCATTTGAATTGAATTAAAATTTTAGGAATAATTTCCCTTTCTGATCAATCTTCATTTGTTAGTGCCTGCTTCTATTTTAGTTCCATTACTCCAACTACCCACTTCCAGCATTTCTATTCCTGTTTCACTGATTAGACAATCTTCCCAATCTTAATACTTCCGCATTATTATTTATATTCCATAACTCTAACTTTATTAAGATAATCTCTTTTAGACTTTCTCCTCACTCATTCTGACTCTTTACATTTTTTTTTAAAAAAGTTGATTACATGGACATTTAAAGTCAATCACATTCCATCTTCAATTTAAACCTTTGAGGATGATGGTATAATGGAATAATGAATAGAAGGCCAGCCTTAGAATCAGGAAAACAGTATCATGGAATCCGAACCACAGATTTATAAAACTGGAGTGGATCTTAAGAGGACATGTTTTCCAGCCCACATCTGAATATAAATTCTCTATACAACGTATCTGACAAGTGCTCATCGGCCTTTGCTTGAAGACCTCTAATAAGGGGAAACCACTAACCCATAAAGCTTCCAATAAATTTTGGGAGAATTCTAATTGTTAGAAAGTTTATCTTGACATCAAGCCAATATTTCCCTCTTCAAACTTTTACCCATTGCTCCTGTTTCTGCCTGCTGGGGCTGTAACGCCATGCCCCAGCAGATTCCCAAAAGAATCCTACTGTGAACAACTTTCAAGGTTCAGATTACACAATAATAGTGAACACTCCGTTTATTCCATTACAAATGAAGGCAACCATTCAATCAATTCACAATACAATAATCAGTCTTTCACTCATAGGGCAAATCAATAATCATTCAATCAATTCATAATACAATAATCAAACTTCCACTCATGGGGCAACCATATATCAATCTTCCACTCATGGGGCAACCATACATCAACTCAATCAACCAATAAATACAATCATTAGAAAACCACATAAATCCTCTACCCTTGGTGCCCAGCAATCCTCAGTATCATCCAAGGGAAGGCCTTTTTTTCATCTTGGCTCTGGGTGATCTCTCTGATTCCCTGGATCTCCTTCCATGGTCCCAAATCCCTCCTGAATCCACCAAACAGTCACCTGGATTCAGAAGCAGACAGCTGCCAGGTCCTTGTCCATTCCTCAGGGCAGTCCTTGGCAGACACTGAAGTTCACAGGGTCCAGTACATCTCAAACCCTTCACCACTTCTCTTGCCTGGAACTGAAGGATCAGCCAGGCCATGAATAAACAGTCTTATCCTGGTCATGGTTCTTCAGTCTTCTAGCAGTTCAGCTGGGCCTAGGACCCAGAAGGAGTATTGGCCTTATGGGTGGCCTTCACCAGATTCTGGTCTCAGGAAAGCTCCATCTCAGGTCTCAGTCAGCTTCCAGATTCTGGGAGAGAAACTTTCTCTCTCTCTCTCTCTCTCTCTCTCTCTCTGTCTCTCTGTCTCTCTCTGTCTCTCTGTCTCTCTCTCTCTGTCTCTCTCTGTCTCTCTCTGTCTCTCTCTCTTTCTCTCTTTCCCTCTCTCTCTTTCTCTTTCTCTTTCTCTCTCTGTCTCTCTGTCTCTGTTGCTCTCTTTCTCTCTCCCTCTCTCTTTTCCCTCCTCTCTCTCTCCAGTCCAGCAGCTCATCTCCCAGATGCTGAGATAATCCTGCTTCTTCTAACAGGAAAATTCCAATTCCGTCTCTCTGTCTTAGAATTCTTCTTTATATATAGCACTGATGTCCTGTCTCAGCCAATAGCCTTCTTCCAGGTGAGTTCACGCCTTCTCAACAGTAGACACATCTTCCAGACAGGGCTCACACCTTAAATACAGAGCTCACACCTTCCATACTTATCCCTAAGTCTGCTAAACTGATTGCTGTTACAGGGGCCAAGCAGAAGAAGGCCAATCACCCTTTGAAATGACATCCTTTTAAGCACCTAAACAGAGAGATATCCCTGCTGCCCTTTCAATCTCCTCTATTCCAAGGTAGCCATTCCATTTCTCCTGTTTATTCTTTGGTGGCATGGACACTTTTTTTGGGTTTATGAAGAGAATCAATTTTAGGGCAAATGTATCTTCTGGAACCAGTGGAAATGGTATATTAAAATATACTATGGAAAGATAATAAACCAATAGTTTTTTCCTATTGGAGGATAATAAACCAGAGGTTTGGTTCTAAGGATAATAAGCCAATGAGTCAGAAACATTCTCATCTCTAACTATTACATTTTAAATAGTCTTTTAAGCATACAAAGATAAGCAAGTCTATCCTTCTCTTTCCTTATAAAATCTTTGGCCAGAGGAAAACTATAAATTTCAAAGGGGCCAGAGGATTTTAGACCATATCTTTTCAGCATCATAGCAACAACCCCCCAGGAAAATAGTGACTGAACACTGATTTACCATGCTTAAGATGAATTCATAAGTACCTCACAAATGGGATTAAAGGATTTTTAGCAATAGGGAGCTTTGAGTTACACTCTTGTCATATATCTTCCCTAAAGCTTGAGCCCACTTTCCCTTGGATTCGATATGTGCTTATGGTAGAATATGGTATAGTCTTTTGGGGGAATATTTTGTATCACCTGGAGGCCCAAAATAAGCAATGGACAAGCTAAGAATAATTTTAATAAGGATTGTTATAATAACTGATGTGCACATATGTTTATCTCTTTTGATCATCACAATTATGTGGGATAAGTGTTACAATTATTCTCATTTTTCAGTCAATCTATTTTTTAAGTACTTTAAGTATATAATTATACTATATCTATCTATCTATCTATCTATATCTATATCTATCTATCTATCTATCTATCTATCTATCTATCTATCTATCTATCTATCTATCTATCTATCTGTCTATCTAATTAAGTGCTCAGTATATGCCAGACATTGTATCACATCTTAATAACAAAATATCCCTAGAGTTTAAGAGTTCGCATTCTTTTGGAAAGCAATCAACATGTACATATATAAGTAAGTACTGACAAAAGAGATACAAAGTGGGGGAGGCAGTAATAGCAACTGTCAGAATCAGGAAAGGCTTCACTTAGAGGGTGGTGTTGGAGCTGAATGTTAATTAATCTATCAATAATCACTTATTAAGCCAAGGAAAGTGAGATTTAGAAAGTTCAAGTGATCTGCACAATATCACATAGTAAAAATATCTTAGGTGTGATTGCTAGCTTTCACATGTGCTTCCAGTTCATTCCTCGGCATCATTCCTTTCCAAGTTCATGTGTTTTGCTTGTTCTGTCCTTTCACCTCCAATGTGAGACAGCTTGGTCTGATGAAAACAGAATTAAGCTTAGTTAAGATCTGGGTTCAAGCCTTGCCTCTGACACATACTGGAGGTGTGACCCTCTAGACCTAAGAGAAAGGAAATACTAGTTTTTTTTTCTATAATTTGCTTTACTGGTAGAAAGATAATCATTAATTTTGTTATCATAATAGTAATTCCTTTTATTTTACAATAAATAATCCCTTTCATTTTATTTTAAGGGACATTTGTGTGATGCAGTTAGCCAACTGCTTTGACTTAATGCTTATAACCTTGGTATCTCAAAGGAGTTATTCCTATGTGAGGATCTTGCATTTGCTCATTCTGCTAATTTATGTATTGACTTCACTAAGAAAATCCTTCTTATACAAGTCTCTGTTCAATTGTGCTACTAATTTCTTTAAATTTATTTTTAATGATTGACCTATTTTAAAAAAACAAGCTAATGTATTTATTGATTTCATTCATATTATTGATGACTTTTCTTTTTAGATCACAATCATGCTCATGTATCCCTTACTTCCCTTGTCTGGCATTTTCTTGTGTGTGTGTTTATGTGTGTGTGTACATATATGTATATTTCTTGTATACATATTTTTCTTGTAATATAATGTATATATTTCCTTGTGTATCTATATATGACTGATATATGTATTGTGTGTATGTATGTGTGTGTATATGTGTGTGTGTTATCTCATGCAGTGATCAAATCTGACAGCATATGAAACATTTGACAGTCACAGTCCTTCACCAGTCTAGGGTAAGGAATGAGGTTAATATTCTCAGTTTTTCTTTGGGTCCAAGGCTGATCATTATAACACATAATCCTTTTAAAATATTCTCTAAGGTAACAATAATAATGACAATGAGAATAAGGTGGAAGTGACATTCAAATCCCAGAATGCATTTTCAAAGAATCCAAACATGTCACTTAACTTTAACTTACTGGCATTGAGGAAATTTTTTGCCATTTCAAGGGCAACTCTATAAGTTAACTACATGCCAAAATGCTAAGAATTAATGGACTTTGGTTTTATGGGTAATGGATAGAAATGAAGTGACTTAGTTTAAAGAAATTCAATTATCTTATGTCATAACATGTTCAGGAATCCATGAATGTAATGGGATTTTCTCCCTTCTTTCACTGTACCTCAGAATAATTCTTTACTTAATGAACTCAGGTTCCTGTTTTTTTTTATAAGTCCTGTTAGTACTGCCATACAAAATGCTCTATTCCATAATAATGTCAATGCTTACTCACTGCTGTTAGTTAATGCTATGATATTATTTCTCAAGAACACCCCTGTACTGAAAAAAATTAATAAAATGTCATTAAAATTAACAGCTTTCTCAAACTTATGCAATAGTCAAGAAAAATAGCACGTGGGATCCTAACATGAACAAAACACTGGACATTAGGAAACATTTTGTTCTGTGCTACTAGGAATAATGTATTTTCTAATCCAATCCAATGAAATTAATTTTAACCCAATCCAATCCAATTAGCATTTATTAAGCACCTATTGTGTGAAAAGTGCTATTTTAGTGTGCCTGGTTGTATCAGCAAGTACCCTAAACATACGTAGGGCAGCTACTAGCACAGGTTCTTTAGATCTGCTTTTCTAAAAGGAAAGCAACTCAAAATGGGTTAACAGTCTCACTTTAATCAATCAAACACATATCATTTACCTAGTTCAGGGGAAAAAGTCAGCACCCTGAATTCAGAGAATACAATCACAAGTTACAAGCAGACCAAGAAACAGATCAGCAGATGGGCTTCCAACCATCTGACTATTACATCCATACCTAGTCAGTTACCAGAGAGGGAAGCATCAACATCTGGGTTTTTCAAAGCCGGGGGCCTCAACAGCTTCCCAGAGTCTTGTGTGGCCAAATCACACAACCCTTCTCAAAGTGAGCCCCAAAGCAAAGCCTCACATCAGGGTGTATATATAGCCTTCTCCTGGGACAGAGAATGTCACAGCCCTCTTGACTCACTGCCCAATCACAAAATAACAAGGTGTGGGCATTCCCAAAAAACAAGCCTCCCACCACAGGCTCCATGTGACCACATTCAGCCTATTAGGGGCAGAGTATACTTTCAAATCAGGGAAGATTCTCAGAGCCACCCAAGCCACTTAAGCAAAGGGTCTAGGGGCAGGGAAGATCTTCAGATTCCCATTACACTGGTATAGAAAGACAACAATGAAAAAAAAAAGTATTTGCCTGTAAGATTTCATTTTACTCTATTCTTTTGCTTAAATTCTTCTCTATTTCTAAATTTAAGAATGCTTCAACATTCCTATGTTTCAGTGATCCCAGATTTCATTTTCATGGATACTCCCTTTATCAAAAGAGCTCTTTGGTTTTAGAGACCAGTAAAATACCTGTGACCAACCTGGTGTTGAGTTTCTCCAGGTTTAGTTGTATTGTTGAATACATGACAGATGGACTATCCATTCTGGGCTTCTTATCGGAGCCATTTTAACTTAGTAGGGCTTGCCAGAATTTGTATTCTGCTATCATGGAGAACAGAGAGTCAGCTTCAAGCTATGCTAAATTATCAGTATAGGACTTTGATGATTTTTTTTTGTTTTTACAAAATAGTATGAGGGAATTTTTCTTGAGGGGAATATATGATGAAAAATATCTGGAATGTTTTCTGGATAAAATCTCATAATACACCCCCTTCCAACACAATAACAAAACAAAATTAGTGAAATTACATGTAATGCTATGCCCAGACCTGTACCTATTTACCAGCTCAGGCATTACTGGGAATGTGAAGTATTATCCAGTACCTCATCAGGACCACTTTAATGCTAAAACCATGCTGAGTAAAACTACTGAGGAGATTTTTCTTTCATGGTTAACAGGCAAAATGCCCTTAAAATGATTAAAATCTTAATGAATTAAGGGATCCCACTCAGGGCAGGAGCTTTCTGACCCATACAGAGCCAGATCTGATTAGAGCATCAAAAGTGCATTTATGCTGTGAAAAGCATTAGGAACATGGAGAGTTCTATTGCAGAAATTAGGAAATTAGGGTTAGAAATAGACTCATTAGATTTCCTCACCCATCCCCTTCATTCATTGATTAGTCATTAGAAGCACACACTTTCACACCAGGTAAAAATATCCTTGATATAAAAGCATGCAATATACTGTCATTTTTATAATTCCAGAAAATATGCATTCACACCAAAAAGATTGAGAATAACTATGTTTCCATACTACATTCCTAACAACTTCTTTGGAGAAACTCTGCACAACTTTAGCAATTACTGATCAGCATAGTCAAAAAAATGTTAGTACTTAATCTTTTGATGAATAAATGAATTAATTCATAATAGAACAAATATTCCTGTAAATGTTAGCAAAGAAGGTATGACAATTCATTACACAGGGCTTTAGTAGTCTGAAAGAGTTAGTCCTCCTAAATAACTTCTATGGAGTGGGCTGGGCTCCATTTACCCTAGATTAAGAAGCAAAAATATGAGGCAATGAGACAGTATATTCTAGAGGTGTACAAGGCTTACAACCAATAGCATTTAAATTCAGTTTCTGTCTCAGATACTTACTAATTATATGACCCTGGGAAAATGACTTTCTCTCTCCTAGTTTCAGTCTCTACATCTATAAAATGAGGGGACTGGATTTGAAGGCTTCTAAAGTCACTTCTCACTCTAAATGTGTAATCCAAATTGTGGGTAAAGAAAACTCATAATGTACATGGAATACAGTAAATGAATGACCTAATCTAATTAGACTCAGACATTTGTAGACTACATTTGTATTGGGAGTGTGGGAAGAATCTAGGAATTCTTGTTTTCCCCAAACCTACTGATGACCAGTTATACCTTAAAAGGAATGGTTAGAACACTTGGAAAGTAAATAAATTAAATATTGTTTGAAATGAGAAGATTGGAACTTAGGAATCTAAGACTCTAGATTTAAATCTGGGAAATACCTTTAAGATCAGCTGGTTTCATACTCTCATTTTACATAGAGACTGAAATTCAGAGGAGAAACATTAGTAGCTGTCGGCCATACAGCTAGGAAAGAATAGAGCCAACACAGGTACCTTGACACCATATCCAGTCTAGTTTTACTAAAAATATTTGTTGCAATGAAATCTGAGCTTTTTATGCTTTCCAAGGCTCTTTTTCATTGCAATGCATTTTTTGTTTTGTCTATAAATATTTTTCTCTCTCCCTATAAATAAAGGGATGTAGAGAGGCAGGCAGTTATCCAAAAAAGGTTTTACACACACACACACACACACACACACACACACACACACACACACACACAGCTTTTCTTCAGTCACCTATTTCTTGTCATGAATTACCTTAATAATTGCCTCAACTTTTTATTCATTGTTCACATGCATAGGCAACCATGTTGCTTTAATTCAGAAGTGGTGCACAAAACTATTGATAAAAAAGACTTTTATATTTTACTCCTTATTCTTTATTTGAGTACGTAATCTTATAGAATAGGGACTATCTTGCACATGTTCATTACTTAACCT
Organism: Pseudocheirus occidentalis; assembly: GCA_028646575.1. NCBI lineage: Eukaryota > Metazoa > Chordata > Mammalia > Diprotodontia > Pseudocheiridae > Pseudocheirus > Pseudocheirus occidentalis. The sequence continues at coordinate 67,859,565 of CM053601.1, read as the reverse complement.
ATACAAAGGCATATTTTTTTTTCTTTATTTTCTTCATTGTGGAAAACTGTCTTGTGTGGAAACTCTTCCACTAGTAGATCAAGAGTTTCTCAAAAACTTGGAGAACTATCAAGTGACACTGGGAGGTTAACTCACTTGCCCTTGATGTCCTAGTCAGTGTGTTTCAGAGGTAGAGCTTGAACCCTGGTCTTTCTGATTTAGTCAGCATTGTAGCCACTAGACCAGACCAAAGCAAACCTCATCTTAGTTCCTTCCCTATCTCACTAGAACACTTAGCCACCCAATTAATATCTTAAACTAAAAGATGTCCTTCCTAAATTATTGGAAATTATTAGTGTGTTGAACTGGAAAGGCCCAAGAGTCATTTAAGTTCATGCAGTTGTAGTGGAGAGAGGGTGGTGTTATTTTTGCCTTCTCATTGCACTCATAAAGAATATGTGAAAAAAAAAATTGAGGACAGCACATAGGAAAAAGTGAAAATTCTAATCTTGTTACTTTCTCTGCAGCCCTGTAAAACACTGACTAACACACTTAAGAGCAGGAAAAAGCTTTAAACTGTTGTGTGTGAGAGAAAACCTGATTTTTTTTTTGAAAACGGTCTGAATCAGAACCAGAGCAAATGCTGACCTGCTGTTTCACACAATAGAATCCAGTTCTTCCTGTTCTGCTTATTAAACTAAAGATTGCTGAAGAAAGCAGACAGACCATAAGGAAAAAGCTCAGTCTGAGCTCCTAGCAGTTCTGCCTTAGGCACAAAAAGAGAGTAAAAGCCCTTTTTTTTTAACTTTCTAACTTTCTATGTTTCCCATCTTGCTAAATAAGTTACCTTTGCTAGTAACTCTCTAGACTGTTGCTTCAGTTCACAGGAAGATTCAGAAATGATTGTTAATTCAGTTCAGTTCATTTCAACTCAACCCAATCCAACAAAGACCTGATAAGCTCCTACTATGAGCCAGGCAATGAATGATGTTCTGGGAATGCAAAGTCAAAAATGAAACAATCTCTGACCTCAAGGATCGTTAACTTTTACATGAGTCACACAAATAACTTCATATGAAATGAAGTGATAATAATTGGGGAGCTCAGGAAAAGTCCCGAATTGCCGGTGGCACCTGGGCTGTGTCTTGGAGGAATCTAGGGATTTAAAAAAGGAGAGGATAGAGAGTTCTACATGAGGGGGATAATTTATGCACAGATATGGAAATGGGACATGGAATGTCATATGTAGGGAGTACCTAGCAGGTCAGTTTTTCTAAAATCCTCCAGCACTGTTCCCAAAGTAGTGTGCTACAATACAAAAAGCTCTGGAGCTGTAGTCAGAAGATCTAGGTTTGAATCTGGATTTTGTCACTTGCTACTATAAAATCTCAGTTTCTCCATCTATAAAATAAGGAGATCACAGTTGGTGATCTTTAAGTGCTCTTCCAATTCAGAATCTGTGATTCTATGAGAAGCAACAAACCAATATTTGCCTGAATATTTCTTATATTCCCCAAATATCCCAGGACTTTAGAATGATGGGAATTCACCACGCAGACCTAAAGCAGAATGCCTACTTTTAGACAAGCAACCAAACCCTTGTAGCACACTTGATTGATCAATTAAAGAAAAAAAAATTGGTGACTAAAAATATCTAATTTAATAGTCAAGGCTGAAGTCAGTGATGAAACATTTTTAAAGAAAGAAGGCACCCCAGTCTACATGATTCCATTTTAGAATCCTGGAAAGATGAGAAATAGATTTGATTTTCCTGCTTTTAGTGTCATGGTTATTGGTAGATATATATCATCACAAAGACATGCAGGACAAGGTAATTTCAGGGACACATGTTTAGCAGATGACGGCAGGATATAATTGTATTAGCATAAATCATCAGAAAGAATGAAGCACATGCCTTGATCAGGGGACAATTGCTAGTAGTCCCCACTTAGGGGCCAAGAGTTTGCCAGGTTCTAAGACAACAGAGATCAAGACATATAGATACCCATGGTCCTCACACATATAGAACAGTGATTGACATCAGTCATTTGAATAGCGTAAGCCAGGATTTCTGGAAATGCCTAAGAAAGGCAAGCACTTTTATGGCACATACCTCCTTCTTTCATTTCTGTCTTATATTGCCAATAAGCCTGAAACTCTATATTGTAGTCAGGGTACAAAGCTAGGCAACCAAAACTAAGAAATTTTCTTCAAAGTGAGCTAACAGGGAGTGGAGCCAAGACGGCAAAGTGAAAACAGGGACTTGCTTGAGCTTGCCCCTAAAATCCTTCAAATACCTGTAAAAAATGACTCTAAACAAATTCTAGAGCTGCAGAACCCACAAAATGACAGAGTGAAACACATCTCCAGCCTAAGACAGCCGGGAAGGCCTACAGGAAGGGTATAGCACACTGGACTAGGAGTGGAGTACAGTACAAAAGCTTCCAAGAAATATATGAATTAGTCTCAGGCCATTGAAGAGTTCAAAAAGGATTTTGAAAATCAAGTAAGAGAAGTAGGGGAAAAATTGGAGAGAGAAATGAGAGTGATGGAAGAAAATAATGAATGGAATTTGGAGATGTCCCTGTATTGTCTTGGTTTTTGGGTGGAGTGTTAAAACCCAGAGCTTGTGAATCCCACTTCTTCGATGGACTTGTTGACATGAAGAGAGAGGGCTGAACTAGGAGGAGCCATGAATTGGGAGAGAGGACCAAGCCAAGAGAAGGCCAGAAGGTCTTTGGGAGAGCAGTATCCAGTATCATGGAGCTAGAGTTGCTGAGAGAAAGACTGCTGAGAGCCCATTGGAGCTGCCCAGGACTTTTGAGAACTGCCACCCAGAGCTGGCCAGAACTGAGGAGGCATGGCTGTGATGCCTGTCTTTTGTCTGTCTGTTTTGATGTTGTTTTGCCAGATTCACCTGATGGTGAAGGACAGTGCTGATGTTGTAGAGGTCCTGGAAACTGGCTATTGGTTCAGAAGCCCTGAGGGAGGATTTTCTTGTGGTACCTTCACAGAAATTCTGGAAGAGGGCCTTGTTGATGTTTTCAGGGGTTCTGAGACTGTTCTACAGGCAGAAAGTGACTTGATGAGGACATTGGCTATGGCTTTGTTAAGCCTTATCTCCCCAGGAACTGAGATTGCTGAGGGCTTGCCTTGAGTGAAGATGAAAGAAGGGTCTCTCCTTGGGTTTTCAGTGCTGAGATGATATCTTGACCTTGTTATAGCTTAAGGGTGGATGGCCTTTTGTGCTCACCTGCTCCCTTTTGAGAAAATGCCTGGTGTTAATGGATGGTTTTGTAATTACTTTGTGTCCAGGGGTGGGAAACCTTTAGTTTGTGATTGACCAAATGAATGTATTTTGTTTATGATTGGAAAGTGATCTCCATTTGAGAAGAGACTTTGACTGACTAAATTAATGTACTGTCTAGGGGGTGGAGTAGTACCTGGATTGAATTGAGAACTTACTTGCTAAATGAATGAGTTATACTGTATTTTGACTTTCTCTGTTCTGTGAATATTTGCTGAATAAATGGGGTTTGCTATGCTGATAATCCAAACCTTGGAAGTTGCCTTTGCTTGGCATTACAACAGCTTGCTAAAGGAGACCCTCCCCAAAATACTGAAGAAAATAATGCCTCAAAACATAGACTAACCCAAATGGCAAAAGAGATCCAAAAAGCTAATGAGGAGAAGAATGCCTTAAAGAGCAGTAGTGGTCACATGGAAAAGGATGTTCAAAAGTTCACTGAAGAAAATAATCCCTTAAAAATTAGAATGGAGCAAATGGAGGCTAATGACTTTACGAGAAATCAAGAAATTATAAAACCAAAAGAATGAAAAAAAAATAGAAAACAATGTGAAATATCTCACTGGAAAAACCATTGACCTGGAAAATATATCCAGGAGAGAGAGTGTAAGGTGTGATAACAAGTATAAAGTGCTTTATAAAGCTTAAAGTTCTATATAAATAATAGGTATTATTCCCCTTGCATTAGATTAGTAGCTCATCACAGCAGAGGGGGAAAGAATTTTTTTTTGCCTTCTAGGCACTCTGTAATTATTTCTTGAATGAATTAATGAATGAAAATCTGGTTGATTTAAGCAAATCATTTGACTTTTCTAGGCTTCTGATTCTTTATCCATGAAATGATTAGATTGATTGAAATAGACAATCTTTAAGGACTCTACCACATATGTGTTCTACTAGTTTGTCAATGAAATTGGTGGCATTCATAAGAAATAATGCATAGGTGGGCTTCAGAATCATGAGAGATTTGTAGGGACTGATACAGAACAAAATAAATGAACCAGTGGGATAGTATGTGCACTGACTAGAAAAAAATGTCAATAAAAACTCAATTTCTTAAACTAGTAAATTGGGATCATAGAGTCAATAAACTTCAACTAAATTTTCTGGGCCTCAGTTTCTCAGTATGTACAATGAGAGGATTAGATTAAGTGACATCTAAATTTCCTTAAAGCCCTTGGAAGTAACTCCCTTATGAGCTTGTGAGTTTTTTTGAGGACAGGGTCTTGCCTTTTATCTTTCTTTGTATAACCATCTCTTAGTATAGTACTTAGCACAGAGTAGACACTTAATAAATGTTTATTAACTTGTTCCAAATCTCTGTTACATTTCAAATATATGTGTCTTTGTGTGTTTCTCTTGGTGTGTGTGTTTGTATGTGTGTGTATACATGTGTATATATGTGCCTATACATATACACGTACATATATATTTATATATGTATACATCTTCATACACACACAGCACAACCACCACCACCAAGATCTCTGTAATGCTTTTTGCAGTTCTCAAACCAATGTACTTCCTGAGGAGGAATGAAAGGAATGGTTGAAGATCAAATAGAGCCTTCTTCTTGCCATAGGAAAAGTGTTCACAGTCATGAATCAGGGGTTGTTTTATACTTTGATCACAAAAAGTCATGTGTTAGTTTTAATTAGACTCTGTGCCTATGTAGACAGCTTGGTGGCACAGTAGATAAAGTACTGAACTCTATTAGAATCAGGAAAACTCATCTTCCTGAGTTCAAATCTGTCCTCAGATACTTATTATTTGTATGGCCTTGGACAAGTCACTTAATCCTATTTGCCTCAGTTTCCTAATCTGTAAAAATGAGCTGGAGAAAGAAATGGCAAACCACTCCAGTGTCTTTGCCAAGAAAACCTCAACTGGGATTATGAAATCAGATTTTACTGAAAAATGAATGAACAACTGAATATGCCTTTATAATTGGTTACTGGAGTAATTATGTAAAATGCAGGATGTGAAATTCAAATATTTCAGTGTAAATTCAAACACATTGTCACTCATGAAAGCCAAAAAGTTAATGAAAGAAGGGTAATTTACTTAATCTGCTACCATTTTATTTTGGCTGGGGATGAAAATGAATTCTCAAAACTGGATATTCCCTTCACCTATGTAGATGGTATCCTTCCTCTCATTTCAGGTAGCTGTATTTCATGAATACTTTTGACCAAAAAAAATTCTTCCCCTAAGAATCAATATGTTGGTGACAGAACTCTGCAAATTCAGAAAGGTGGTCTGTCCCCAGATTTGAAATTGAAGTTTTTCCAGCTCAGTAGAAACGACCAATTCTTGTTCTCCACTGGCAGGCCCTTCAAAGTTTCAAGGTCACTTCCCTGCGATGGTGAAAACTTTAATTGACTAATGCATTTGATAGCATGCATTAATCTTTAAGCAATCAGAAATGAACTGGCTCAAATAACTTCTAATACTCATAGCAAAGATTAATCTTATGTTCAGATCACTGGTAGCCAATGAGTAACAGCACAGATGTTGGCCAGTCTGTTCCACTATTTATAATGGCTATAGGAAATGAACTATAGTGGAAAGCAATGGGTTTTAGTCAGAAAAGTGGGGTTGAGATCTTATAAATATGTAGTATGAGTGATGAATAGATTTAAGGGATTAGATCTGGTAGACAGGGTGCTTGAAGAACTATTGGAAGAAGTTTACAATACGGTATGGGAGGCAGAAACAAACAAAAAACATTCCAAAGAAAAAGAAAAAAGAGAAATGACTTTATTGTGAGGCTTTACAAACAGTTAAGGAAAGAAGGAAAGAAAAAGACAGTGGAGAAAGTGAAAGATATACCCAACTGAATGCAGAATTCCAGAGAATAGTAAGGAGTCATAAGAAAGTTTTCTTAAGCGAATAACGAAAAAAATAGATGAAAGCAATAGAAGAGGAAAGACAGGAAATCTCTTCAGGAAAATTAGAAATATCAAGGGAATGCTTCCTGCAAAAACATGCATGATAAAAGAAAAAAATTGTAGGGATTTAACAGAAGCAGAAGAGATGAAGACATGTCAGGAATATATGAAAGAACTATAGAGGAAAGATCTTAATATCACCAGTTACTATGATGGTATAGTAACTGATCTAGAACCACACATCCTGGAGAATCAAATCAAGTGGGTCTTAGGAAGCATAGCTAATAATCAATATAGTGTAAGTGAATTTCAGTTGAGCTATTAAAAATCTTAAAAGATGCTGTTGCTAAAGTATGATGCTCAATATGCTAGGAAATTTGGAAAATTCAGCAGTGGCCAGGAGATTAGAAAAAGATCAATTTATGTCCCCACCCTAAAGAAGGCCAAGAATGTTCAAATTACCAAATAATTGTGCTTATTTCACAGGCCAACAAGATTATGTTTAAGATTCTGCAAGCTAGATTTCAGCATCATGTGAACCAAGAATTACCAGAAGAGCAGGTTGATTTTTGAAGAAGCAGAGGAACTAAAGACAAATTCACCAACAACTGCTAGATTGCAAAGAAAGCAAAAAAAGTGCTAGGAAAAAAATCTATTTTTGCTTCATTAATTACATGAAAGCTTTTGACTATGCGAGTCACAACAAAATGTGGCAAGTCCTCAAGGAGATTGGGAGCACCACATCAACTTACTTGTCTCCTGATGAAACTGTATGCAGGTCAAGAAGCCATAGTTATAATCAAACATGGAAGAACGGGTTTAAGATCAGAAAAAGAGTATGCCAAGGTTGTATATTGGCATCGTAGTGTTTATTATTATTTAATTAACATATGCAAAGCACATCATATGAAATGCCAGACTGAGTGAATCAAAAGCTGGAATCAAGGTTGCTAGGAGAAATATCAACTGTCTCAGATAGAAGGATAATACTATTCTGAAAAGTGAAGTGAAAGTGAAGAGGAGTTAATTTCTGTGGAAATGAAGAGGAATTAAGAAACCTCTTGATGAGGGTGAAAGAGGAGAGTGTGAAAGGTGGTTTGAAACTTAACATAAAAATCCCTAAGATCTTAGCAACTGGTCTCATCACTTCTTCACAAATAGAGGGAGAAGAAATGGAAGCAGTGTCAGATTTTATATTCTTGGGCTCAAAGATCACTGCAGATGGTGACTATAGTTATAAAATTAAATGATGCTCACTCCTTGAAAAGAAAACTAGGGCAAATCTGGACAGAATAGTGAAACAAGCAGGACATCACCTTGCTGACAAAGGTCCATGTAATCAAAGCTATGTTGTTTTTTTTTTTCCAGTAGCAATGTAGGGTTGTGAGAGCTGGATTATAAGGAAAGCTTAGCACTATAGAATCTACACTTTCAAACTGTGATGCTGGAGAAGACTTTTAAGAATCCGATGGATGGAAGGGTCAATGATTTTTTTTTTTTTTGGTGAGGCAATAGGGGTTAAGTGATTTTCCCAAGGTCACACAACTAGTAAGTGTCAAGTCAGATACCTGACTTGAACTCTGGTCCTCCTGACTTCAGGGCTGGTGCTCTATCCACTTCGCCATCTAGCTGCTCCTGTCAGTACCTTAAAAATAATTCAGGCTATTCACTGGAAGGCGAGATACTGAAAGTGAAGCTTAAATACTTTGGCAACATAATAAGAAGACAGGATTTATAGAAAAGACTCTGATATTGGGCAAGATTGAAGGCAAAAGGAGAAGAGGATGGAAAAGGATGAAATGGACTGAGTACCATGGAACTGTATTCATGTACATGAAACTGGACAGACTTTAAGAGATAGAAGAGCCAGGCATGCTGTGATTCATGAGATCACAAAGTCAGACATGACTAAACAACTGAACATGAAGAACAAAAACTTATCCATGTAATGTTTTCTATCTGTGTTCTTTGTTTTAGTGTCTTATCTCCAACTGGTATATAAGCTCTATGATTAAAAGTATTAGGTCTTATCTAAACTTTGGACCTTTTCCAGCAATTAATATTCCATATATACGTGGTAGATATATATTTGTAGTAGTGTATTTGTTGAATGAGTGAACGAATCCTAAATATTTGTTGAATAAAGTCACAATCTCCCTCAATGTCAATTTCATCATTTGCAAAATTAAAAGATGACTTTCACTAATCTCTAAGATTCCTTCAAGTCATGATGCCTTATAAATGGTCTTTCATCTTTGATGTAATATTCTTAGGTCCCTTTAGGGCCCCTCCATTTCTGACTTATTATGCTCTAAAGTCCATGGTGATACTCTTTGTTATAGGGTTCCTTCTTGTAGTTTTATAAGCTCTAAGGATCCAGTTTACAATTCTAAGACATGATTATTAGGTTCCAGAGAAAAACTGCATGCCCTTGAGGGTTCTGGGCATTGGTTTGAGATGTGTGGGATTACCCCTGAGGAGTCAGGAGTGATTCTCTAATGCCATTGGTTCAAATTTCCACCCTATTCCTCTCCCCAGACCTTGATTATGAGTTGAGAATCAGTCAGTCTCAAGTAGATTATAGATAGGAATATTTACTAGAATCAGGGCTGTTTGTAAGACCTCCTCACCCACCAAAGTCTGGTACACATGCTTCAACAAGTACATGAAATTGAAAGGACAGGGTTTAGATTCAGAGAGTACATGTTCCAGAAGTGTTACTCACAGAGACTTTCCTGTCATTTGTATGGTGCTGAAGAAGTTCCCTTAAGGAATGGTGAATCTATGTCTAGTCTGTCCTTAGTACAAGATATGGAAACTGACACCAGGTACTACCATTCTGGGGTGGGCAATGATAGAATGCAAATGAGAAGATCAGAAGTTCAAAATCCTTTTAAAACTTGGGAAGTTCTCCTCTGATCAAGGTTGAAGTGGGAGAGGGAAGGAAGACCTGAAGCCTCAATGTTGTCCTGAGAGACAGAAATCCGAAGTCATCTGAGAAGTTTGAAGATCCAAAACTGTCTGTAGGAAAAAGGACAGGGTGACAAGGAGACCTTGACAAGGCTGAAGATGAGGCCTCTACTTTTTCCTCATCCTTGGACCCCTGGGCAGCTCCTTCCCAGGAGTTATACTTAAAAGAGGCATGATTGCTCCAATTTCTGGAAACCCTTTATTGCAGCTAACTTGATGTTTTTAAACATGACCCAGAGGGAGCTGACAGAATCCCTTAGTCAATTGGGACAAACTTCTTGCCTGGTATCATTTCACTTCCTCAAATGTTTTTCAACTCTTTTTCATACTTCATCTAAGGGATATGATTGGATTGATTGATTAGACATCTCAACATTCATTTGAATTGGGGTGGGGTTGAGTAGGATGGATGGCCCTAGCCTATCATTGCTCTAACCTTCAGTCTGCTAAATTCACTCCCATCTTTGAAATTCTATATTCTCAAAGAATTTCTGGCTAGGTGAAGTCTTAATAAACCTATTAAATTGTACAAATGAGTAGAAGAAAAGGGCTTAGTTGATCACTTATAATTCATGGTGAAGGATGCTTATTAAGGGCAATTTGACCTGATGGCTTACAGTTCTAAATCTCTGGTCCTATGATCTGATGATTAACACTGTACATTTGAATTAGAGGAAATGGAGATCTTAGCATTTCTTTCAAAGGAGACCTTCTAACTAGTAGCTACATATTAAAGGAGAATGGTCCCTCCCTTCCAGACATGTTTTTCAGAATCATATTTTAAAACACAAAATGTGCCAATTTATTCCATTCTCTTGGATGTATTCCTATGGACTTCATAATTAAAATGTAAATAACCAAAGAAGGTGTTCATTAAACCTCACTTTCTCTGCTCCCACCTTTGTGACAAAACACGAGACTGATCCCCAGGATACGATTGCTGAAAAGCCAAATGTAACATAAACCAAACACACACATTACCCAAAGACCTGTGAGAACAGATGTACAATTACGGTTGCTCTGTGGGTAGCAATGCTCATGAGGTAAAGACTCTAGGTTTCTCTGCCCCCTGCCGCTCTGAGGAGAGCAAATCACCAATGTTTCTGACAGAGGTTTTGCTAGTTGGTAACCCATGCAGAGGCCTTGAGGGAGAATTATGAGAGCAGAAATACAGCACAGGAGGTAAGAATGCCAAGGGAGTGAGCAACAATTGCAAGAGTTCTACTAAGAGGAGAAAATGAATATAATAAATAAATAATAAGCTTTTATGTAGTATTTTAAGGTTTGCAAAGAGCTTTTCACATTTTAATTCTTCATATCCTCACAAAATCCTTGAGATAGATGATATATCCATCCCCATTTTACATGAAGAAACTGAGGTAGGTTTTGAACTCAAGCATTGCTGATTTCAAATCCAATACACCAGCTAGGTACCTATTAAAACTTTAAGCCTAGGGCAGCTAGGTGGTGCAGTGAATAGAGCACTGACCCTGGAGTCAGGAGGACGTGAGTTCAAATCTGGCCTCAGACACTTGACACAAAAACTAGCCGTGTGACTTTGGGCAAGTCACTTAACCCCAATTGCCCTCCAAAAAGCAAAAAAAAAAAAAAGTAAAAAAACAAACAAACAAACCTTTAAGCCTAATTCTCCATCAGCCTGTTTGTAATTGCAAGTATAGTACCAGCACCTAAATTTCCAAGCCCAGCAAGATGTTTTCCACTGGGGAAAATGGCATATATTTTGAGCACATGATTTCATTTTTGTAAAATAGCTGAATTGTCTAATAGGGATTATTTGTGTTATTTGACTCCAAAGTTAATTAAACCAAGAAACAAACAAACACACAAAATCTTGGTTTTAGATTGTAATTTCTGTGATACAGGGAATGTCCAGTATGGAAGTCCTTCTACCAGTGCTGATCTGTACTTGCTCTGCATCTCATACTCCTAGATTGTTTCCTGGGGCCCTCAGAGTTTAAATGATTTATTTGGGATTATATAACCAGGATATGTCAGAGCTAGAAGTGGAACTCAGTTCTTCTTGATTCTAAGGTTGGTTTTATATTCCCTAAACCACACTACTGCTCAGTCTTAACATCTGTATACATTTAATAATCTTTATCATATATTTTGATGCTTCAGTGGAGTCTATGATATCCTATATCTTACTATTCTTCTGCTTATATGACCAACAGTTTATTACAAGACGTCACCATCTCTTGCCTAAAAAATTACAAAAGTTCCTAAATGAGCAACTGCTTTCCAGTTGCTGCCCTCTCCAATCCGTCTTCCATATGGCTGCCAAAATAATCCTCCTAAAGCATAGGCCTAATCCCATCCCTTCCAGGTTTAAGAATCTTTCGTTGCTTAATGCTGTCTCTCCAGAAAAAGGTACCTCCTCAATCTGGCATTTAAGGTCTTTTATAGTCTGAATGCAGCTAACCTTTCCAGAATCATTTCATATTATTTCTCTTAATGTGCATTTCCATCTCTTACATCTGTGTCTCTAGTGAGGTATAGGAGAGAGCTACATATTCCTCCCTAGAAGTTCTTCCTCTTCATCTCTCCCTCTTAGAATCCTTAGCTTCTGCCAAGGCTCATCTCAGGTGTCACCTCCTAGTGGAAACTTTTACTCACTCTGCCACCTAGACCTTTCTCCTTCCTCAAATTATCTTGTATTTATTTATCAGAAAAGCCCTTAGAGGTCATCTAGTCCAGGGGTATCAAATACTGCTTCATTACTGCAGCATAATACTCCTGATAAAACATATAATAGAATAAAGATAGTACAGTGATCCTGATGTATGGTTTAGTGGCCCCCATTCCTATTTGAATTTGACATCACTATTATAGTCAACCCCTCATTTTATGGATAAAAAACTGAGGCCCTGAGATGTTAAGTGATTTTTCCAAAGATCACACAGTTATTAAGTGCTAAAATCTGGTTTGAATCCAAGTTATCAGAATCCAGATCTAGAACACTTTCCAAAACGCCAAGATATATTTTTGCTTATTGGTATTCCCTTAGAAATGGTCAGTTTCTTAAAGAAAGGTTTCTTTTTCTTTTTTGCTGCAATTTTTATATCACCAGTGGCTAGCCTAGTGCTTATACATAGTAGATGCTTAATAAGGTAGTTAGATATAGTGTGTCCCAAAAGACTTTTGGGACATCCTTTAATAAAGGAAATTTTAAAGGATTTAGTTAATGCCTGAGTTAAGTATTATCCTCAGAGCTAGAAACACAAATGCAGTAAGCCAGTTTCTACCTTCAAGGAGCTTACTTTTGAATCTGGGAAGATAACACATAAATGAGAGCTGGAAAAGGGAACACTGTAGCAGGTGAAGAGGAAGAAGAGCCTGGAGACAGACTCCATGCTTGAGTAAGGTGAGGCATGTCTAGTGCTGTTCCTAAAAGTGAGGTCTTAGGGAGTCAGTTACTAATCACTATAGGAGGGCCTCAGCATTGAACTTTCTCTAGGGTGATGATTCATCAGGTCAGGATGAGGAGGAATCTGGAGAGAGCTCAGGCATGAGAGATGAGAAGGAATAACTATGCTTATTGAACTGAAATAAATTGAATATGGGTACTCCTTTCATTTTGATGATGTATTCTTTGATGAAGTAGGAATAATCATTCTTTTCATACAAACAATTCAATACTATCAACCCATTGACTCTATGGCAAAAATCACTGTGAGGATTAGGAGCACCAATAGATGACATTTGAACTTTACCTCATTATAAGTTTTGTTTTTATTTTCCTTTATAGCTCAGAATTAAGGCATCACTAATACCAACAGCCTTCAAATGTAACTACCCAGTCACATATGGCTGCTTTGGTTAGAAAAGAATTATTTCTTCCAATTTACCTTATTTTCCCTCAATCTTTTAGCAAGTGGATCAAATAAAGGATTACTTTTTGGAGAAAAATAGATTAAGAATTCATTGATTTAAAAAAATAGACATAACAGAGGTCAAAGAATTATAAATTACTTATAAATTATAAAGTACTTATAATGTCTTATTCTATCTACTTTGTTGTGTAGGCCTTCATGCTTGCCAATTTATATTTACTTGGATAGATTTGATATAGACAGATAGATAGATAGAAGGAATATAGCTTTCCTTCATGCAACTTTTCCCCCATTTGAGTTTTCCCATCCTTTGTAACTCATTTCTATGCCCTCTAGTAAAGAGATCACAGAGGATCTTTTTAGCATTCCAATGGTTTCTTATAGTTCTTTACATTGTGTGGGTATCAGTGGAGAACAGACACTATCCATTGATTATCTCTCACTTTTAGTACTTAATAGACCTATCTTTTTTCTGGTCATGCATTTCTTTGACTGTATTACAGATCATAGTTAATGTTCTTCACTTAAAATTAATACATACAAAAATAATTTGCCCTTAAAGTATACTGCTATAGAACTGAAGGGAAAAAGTGATATGATTTTATTTTCAAAACAGTTATATATTTGTGGGTACAACAAAACTTGGTTGAACCAAATCATTTAAAATTGGAAGAAAATATACTCTAAGAAAGAATAGTAGGAGGTTTAATTGAGAAACAGCGTTAGAGACAGAAATATGAATTTTGAAATGAAATGGTACTTAATTATGTAATAACACTATAGTACTTAAAGTACATCTTTCTATTTTCCTGTTTTAAAAAATCCATTATTGAATCATTCTGCATTGAATATTATAGGATATATTTCAATGTATATATTTTCAATATTATAATATAACTCTTAGTACTTGAAAGCACAGAATCATATAACTTTTTTTTATAAAATTGTGGGTGGGTGTGGATTGAGTGAGAGGAGACAGACAGATGCCTTTGAACTTAACTGTAGTGTTCTGATGAGTCTCAGAGACAACCAAATCCCTGCTGAGCCAGCCTTCCAGAAATGGAATTTAAGGATAGAAAGAGTACCCTTTGTTCAGAGACTCCCCAAAGTTCATTCAGTTATGAGAATGGCAGAAAATGGTAAATGAGAATAAATACCAACATTTGGTAGTGGTCTGTGTCTGAAAGATTAAAGCTTGATAAAAAAATTAGAAATTTGAAATGAGAGGACATAAAGAAAATGTCATAAATAGGAAAGAGTCTGGTAGCCTACTTTATGATTTAAGAATAGTCATTTTGGTCATGCCATGCAAAACGTTTTAATGCTATTTTAACTTTGGTAATGCCACAATCAGCTGGCTTTCAAGTGATTAAAACTCTTCCTAATTGTTTTTCTTTTCCTCCTCCCAGCTGCCAGATGGATATGTGTGCATCACTCCCTACCACATCATCAACAGCCCTACTTAAATTCGAGTGAATGCCGAGTGCTCCATTACCCATCGCATTCTGCCCCATTTGATCCAGGCACATTTGCCACTTTGATGCCTCCCAGTTCAAACAAGGTGCACTAATCAAAGCTTTCCCTCTCCATCCTGTGGAAACCTCTCATCAATTCTGAGGACAAAATTCTTTTACCCAGCATCACCACTCCGCTCTGCTCCCTTTGATCCCATCCCCTTGTCCCTTTGATCAATGCCTTGTACTAACTGCAGTCTCCCAAGCTTCCCTCTTTTGTTTTTGACAGACAGGGTGACAAAGATGCCAGTGGCATGGGAGTTTTGTTTCCCCTACTTTCACTTTTCACAGCAGTTCACCCATTTTTGGTTTCTTTCTATTGGATCTTCACCATCAATTCTTTCTTATTTCATTCAAGAGTGATGTTCTCAAACTTTGTGTATGTGTGTGGAGGGAGGGGTTGCAGTATGTGTGTGCATAGATGTGAACATGTGCTCATGTACTTTTAAAGGTATTCGTTTCTTTGCTGCCAACTAGGAATGACTGAAAATAAAAGCAATTTATTCAAACTTGGATTGCTTACATTCTTTTTTTCTTCTTGGAGTGAACAAACATTTATTGAGTTCTTACTATGTTCCAGGTATTCTATTAAGACCCGAACAAATATAAGCAAAAAGAACGGAGCACAGGTGTGTGTGTGTGGGGGGGGGGGTGAGGAGGGGGAAACAATGTACCTGCCTTCAAGGGACTTAACTTCTAATGGGGGAAGATAATATATTAAAATGAGCTTAAATGTCTTGAGAAGTGGGTGGGAAGGTACTCATTTAGGGACATGAAGAAATCCAGAAAGTGAGATAAAGAACTGGAAAAATGGTGAAGGACAGGGCATGGAACTGGTCTTGGTACTTCCTTAAAATGGAGGTTCAGGGAAAAAGTTACCAATCAGATGACAAGTGTAGAGAGATCTTTTAGAGTTAAGAAGGTCACAGAGAAAGAAGCTTCTTCTTAGGTGAGAAGACTGGTAGAATGCAGAAGAGGACCTAGTATATAATCAACTTTTGTGAGCATTCCATGTTTATTTAAAAAGAAATATGTATTGCTTGCTTCTCCCAGTTAGTTTTCTTCATTAATTACAAATTATTAGTAAATTTAGATCTATTATTTGGTCACTTCTATCACAGTCAAAAATATTATGTCTCATTCATCTAAGTCATTATAGGCTTAAAATATATCATTATAATTATTAAAATTATTCTTTATTTAGTTTTGAATATACCTTGCAGTATTCATAGAAAGTGTCCTGATTGTAGATTCTGTTGGTAAATCTTTTTCAAGTTTAATTTTTGAAATAATTTTCTATTTTGAAACAATATTTACAGGTACATTATTTTGTAGTCAATGCTATTTGTTTATAATTTTCTCTATTGAGGCTACTCTAATTTGTATTTTTTTAGATGCTGTTCCTTTTTTACTTTCTCTTTTTTTGATGGCTTTTATTTTCTTTGCTTATGTAATTCTGTATTTAGAGAATATGTGTCTTGGAAAATAATACTAAGGATTTCTTCCCTTTGTGGCTTTCAATATTCTCTCAGTTTAAAGTTATTGTCTGATCTTGTCCACTTTGAGAAGTTTCTTTTAATTATAGAACTAAATAGAAAATTTTGTCTAAAAAAGATAAAAAGTTCCATGTCTTGCTTTGTGTTTGAATGTATTACTCTATTTTACATATGTATTAGTTGCTTTTGGCATATTGATACATCTTTAACATGTTCTTCCATTTTAATCTTAATGGTTGATTTTGGGTGATCTCCATTTATTTCAATTCCATACATGTTTTTAGTCATTGGATGTCATTTTTCCAGTTCCCTAATTGTGTCCTCTTTCTTTTTCATGTTTCTAAGTAAGAGAGTAATCTTTAATAGGTGCATTTACCTTATGCTCTGTTAATTCTTCCATCTTGTTTTTAACACCTGTGATTTCTTTTCTTTAAACATTTAAATTTATTTTAATGTACTTTAAAAAATGAGTTTCTAATTATCTCCCACCCTTCCACCCTCTCTCACACCCACTGAGAAGGCAAGTGATATGATTATCAATGTTTTACATGTGGAATCATGCAAAAGATATTTCCATATTAGCCATTTTTCAAAAAATAAAAGCAAGAAAAATAAATCAAGTAAATTATACTCCAGTTTGCACTCAGAGTTCATCACTTTTCTTTATAGAAGTGGATAACATTTCTTTCATTACAAGTCCTTTGGAATGGTCTTAGATAATTTTATTTGTGAGAGTAGCCAAGTCTTTCACAGCTGATCATCATTATAAAATTGTTCTTACTGTGTAAAGCAGTTCTCTCATTTCTTCTCACTTTGATTTGCATCATTTTATATAATTCTTGCCATATTTTTCTGAAACCTACCCCCTTGTCACTTCTAATGGCACTGTAGTAGCCCACCACAATTATTTGCTACAGTTTGTTCAGCCATTCCCCAACAGAAGAACATACTTTCAATTTTCAATTCTTTGTCACTGCCAAAAGAGCTGCTATACATATTTTTGTACATATAAGTCCTTTTTCTTTTTCTTTGATCTCTTTGGGATAGTGAACAGGAGTGGTACCCCTGAGTCAAAGGGTATACCCAGTTTTATAGCTTTTTTGGCATGGTTCCAAATTGTTCTTTAGAATGGTTAGATCACTTCTCTACTGCACCATCAATAATACATTAATATACCTATTTTCACCTCAATCCTTCTAGCATTTGTCATTTCTCATAGGTGTGAGTTGGTATCTCATAGCTGCTTTGATAAGCATTTCTCTAACCAATAGTTATTTAGAGCATTTTTCCTATGACTAGAGCTAGCTTTGATTTATTTTTTGAAAACTGTCTGCTTATATCCTCTTATTATTTATCAGTTGGGGAATGGCTCTTATATTTGATAAATTTGAATCAGTTTTATACTCAGTATATCTTTGAGAAAAAGGCATTTATCAGAGAAACTTGCTGTAATTAAAAAAATTACTTCATTATTTATGTCACTTTTAGTATAATGTACTTTTGCTGATTATCCCTTTTAATTAAATTTATTTTTGCTATCACTTTGTCAGAGATTGTAATAACTACACCTGTCCTTTTTATTTCTGCTGAAGCATATTAGATTCTGCTCCAGCTCTTTATTTTAACTCTCTATGAGTCTTTCAATTTTAAGAGTGTCTCTTATAAACAACATATTGTTGCATTCTGGTTTCTAATCCATTCTGCTATCAGCTTCCTTTTATGGGTGACCTCACTTCATTCACATTAAGAATTATGAATACTAACTATGCATTTCCTGCAATCCCATTTTACTTTGTTTCTTCTTCTCTTTGTCTCTCCCTCTATCTCTGACCCTCTCTTTTCTGTCTCTGATCCTCTCTGTCTGTCTTTGTCTTGCTCTGTCTCTGTCCCTCTGTGTCAGTGTGTCTGTGTGTCTCCTGTCCCTCCTCAAGAGTCTGCCTCCCTTAATTTACCTTCCATTTTATAATTTCCCTCCCCCCCACACTTTCTCTTATCTCCTTGCTCACTTATTTTCCTATAAGGTAGGCTACATTTCTAAACACAACTTTGTGTGTGTGTGTGTGTGTGTGTTCTTCCCTCTTTGAATCAATGTAATTGAGAATGAAGATCAAGCATTGCTTGCCACCCCACTCTTCATTTTCACTTCTCTTGCAAATGTGAGAAACTTCCCCCATTCTACCTATCACTTCTCCTACTACATCTTTCTTACCACTTCCTTTTTTTTTTTTTTTGGAGACCATTCCAACATAATTGACTTATACCCTGCCCTTTGTTTCTATAAACTGAAAATCTGCATAGCATACTAAAAAGACGGAGATGTCACCTTGCTGACAAAGGGCCATATGGTTAAAGCTATGGTTTTTCCAGTAGCAATGGAGGTCTGTGAGGGACTATGAGGAAAGCTGAGAATTGCATAATCAATGCTTGCAAATTGTGGTGCTGGAGAATACTTTTGAGAGTCCCTTGGACAAAAAAGGAGATCAAATCAGTCAATACTTAAAGAAATTAATTCAGGTGGTGCACAGTTGAAGCTGAAGTTTAAATACTTTGCTTACATAATGAGAAAATGGAAGTCATTGGGGAAAAAAAAACATGATATTGGGAAAGATTAAAGGCAAAAGGAAAAAGGGATGGCAGAGATTGAGGTCGATGAACAGAGTCACAGAAAAAATGAAATTAATTTGGACAAATTTTAAGAGACAGTGGAGAATAGAAGGGCATGGTGTACTATGGTCCATGGAGTTATGGAGAGTTGGACGCAAGTGAATGACTAAACAACAACAACAAAATGTTAAAGTTCTTAAGAAAATTACATACATCATCTTCCTATATTGGAATGTAAAGAGTTCAACTTTATTGAGTCCCTTATGATTACTCTTTCATATTTACCTTTTTATGATTCTCTTGAGTATTCTGTTTGAATACCAACATTTTTTATTGAGATGTGTTTTCTTCAGGAATGCTTGAAAATCCACTATTAAATTAAATACCTATTCATCACACACACACACACACACAAACACACACACCCCTACCCTCCCCCCTCCCCCCATTAGGATTACATGCAGCCTTGCTGGGTAGGTTATTCTTGGTTGAAATCCTATCTACTTCACCTTCTGGAATATCATATTCCAAGTCATCCACTCCTTTAAGGTGAAAATCACTAAATCTTATCTGATCCTGACTGCAGCTCCATGGTATTTTAATTGTCCTTTCCCACCCTTCCCCCTCACTCTCCTTCCCCCCCCCCCCCAGATGTTTGAAGTATTTTCTCTTTGACCTGGGAAGCCTGGACTTTGCATTTAATATTCTTAGGAGTTTTCATTTCTGATCTCTTCCAGGAGAAGATCAGTGGATTCTTTCAATTTCTATTTTACCCTCTGGATCTAAGGTATCAGGGTTATTTTCCTTGATGATTTCTTGAAAAATGATGCCTAGGCTAACTTAAAAAAAATCTTGGCTTTCAAGTAGTTCCATAATTCTTAGATTTTCTCATCTCAATCTATTTTCCTGGTCAGTTTGTTCATTGAGTTATTTCACATTTTCTTTTCTTTATTTTTTCTCACTATTTTGACTTTTTATTGTTTTTGATGTCTCACGGACTCATTAGCTTCTACTTGCTTAATTCTAATTTTAAAAAATATTTTCTTAAGTGAACTTTTGTATTTCTTTTTCTATTTGGCCAATTCTGTTTTTTGAGAAGTTCTTTTCTTCAGTTTATTTATTTTTTTCATGCTTCTTTCACCATTAGGCCAATTTTGTTTTTTAAGGTATTATTTTCTTCACTACTCTTTGTGCCTATTTTACCAAATTATTAATTCTCTTTTCACAATTTTCTTCCATCACTCATTTCTTTTCCAAGTTTTCCTCTATCTTTCTTATCTCTTTCTTTAACTTTCCAGGAATCCTTGTTGGACTTGGGACAAATTAGATTTTTTTTTCTTTGAGGCTTTGCTTTGTAACTGTTTTCACATCATTGTCTTCTTTTGAGTTTACGTCTTAGTCTTTTCTGCCATTACAGTAGAGTTTAGGTCCATTACTCTCTATTTTGTTTGCTTATTTTTCCATGCTATTTCTTGACTACGTATCTGACCCCTTTACCATCTCTGGCCTGAGAGTTCCTGAAGCTGTTTCTGCTACTGCCCATGTGTAGGCACTGGACAGAACTCTACCGTGTTATCACAGACTTCTCTTGCAGATCTCTTTAAGTTTTCTTAGGGTGTAAAAACATCTCACCCTGAATTTTTGTTGACTCTGCTGTTTTAAAAATTGATCTGAAGTATTATTATAAAATTGTATAATTGGCACTGGGGCAAGGGGTCAAGAAGCAAAAAGTGGGCTAGGGATTCCTTAGGATGCATTGTAGTTTGGAAATTTCATACCTTAATTTTGTGTATATTTAAGAGTTAAATGTCATGATTGGTAAATATCATAAATATATATATTTAAAAATTTAAAAATACTGGAAATGTAGATGGCATGCCTACATTAAGTGTATGTGAAAACAAAGTGACAGTGCAGTGTGGCATAATGGATTTGGAACAAGGAGATCTGGGTTTGGATCCCAAAACAGCCATATACTTCCTCTCTAAATTTTGGGGAAAATCATTATACTTTTTTGGAACACACTTTTCACATTTTTTTTTACTAATAAAGTGGTTGTATAGATGATCTTGAATTCCCTTCCAGCTCTAAATCTATGATCCTATAAATAGCCTGTAGTAAAAAGGGAAGAGCATGAACACTAGCAAAATGTTAATTCTGCAAGACATAAAGGTAAGTTAGAAAATTTGTAAAATTCACAGTTAAATTTTTTCTGAACAGTAAAGCACAATCTATACCTACTTATTCCTTTGTTATATGCCTGATTAAAATTAGGTGCATTTTTGGAGGTTTTATGTGCCTTTGGATGAGCATTATTTAGTTCCACATACATTTAGCTCCAAGGCCACTTAGTTTCTGAAGGGAACATACTCTGAGGAAATAGCATGACTGAGCTGTTGAAAGTATCTCAGCAATCTCTTCCTATCTGGTTGTTGCACTTATGAGCATCCCTACTGAGCGTGAAGAGACACCAGGCTCAGAATCTACGTCTCTCCTTTACCCCATCTTAGCAAATAGGCAGGGAAAATTGATGCTGTCACCAGCTCATATCTGCTATCTCCTTCATCCAGATTGGGCAGGGCTAGAGAGAAAACCTGTGGATAAAGGTTAATAAGCAGCCAGATTCCTCTTGGCAACTCTTGAGGATCAGAGGAACAGAAATTAGCTGAAATCTGCTATATATGAGCATTTATATCTATATGGGCATTTAAGGAATATAGAAAAAAGCTTCTGACAATGAAGACTAAAAAGATGAACTTAATTAATGAATATGTTTGGGGAATTTCCTTCTCTGAAGCCCTTTAAGAGTAATAAAGCTTTTAAAATCAAACTGAAATGTCTTTACTCAAAGCAGAGAAATGGAATTTGATCACTTTAGGCCAAATACTAGACTTCTTTTCTGTGCTATCACATAATAAATACCTGTTGAACTTGAACAAGAACTACGTAATAGAACATGAGATAAAGAGAAATAAGTATCTTCGCTATCAGAATCTTTAAGCATACAATGAGCCTCTTCTTATTTTAAATCCACAGGCATTGATTTGGACAGGAAATGTTCTACCACAAAACAAGAAAGTTTAAGAGGCTGCTATCTTTGAACCTGTTATAAAAGGGCAGGATGGATCTAGGAAGTAGAGTGAGAACAAAAAGAAAATACAAAATTTGAAGAAGAGTGCACTTGTAAATCATCAAACTAAGCATAGTCATGGACAGATGTCAATAGTACTTCAATCTACAATGTTACTATACAAAAGCAACTCAGTGTGGTTCAGTGGATAGAAGTAGACAGGGATATACCAATGTGGTAAATGACAATAAAAATCTGGATCTGGGGTGTCCAGATGTCTTTATATTTATGGACTGCCTTTGTTTAAGAATGTTCTCAAACATCATCTACAAACAATTTGGCGCATCCTTAATAATATGTACTAAAGGGTATTTTCTAATCTCAAGAGTATGGAAATTCATTCTCTTTTTCTCCTTCAATTGCCTTTTCTGATCTAGTGATTCCTAAAAATTTGAACCTCTTATTAATTAATTAATTAATTCATTGTTTATTTATTTGCTTGTTTGTTCAGCATTCCTCCCTCTCCCCTACAATTCCAAGGACTGTGGGCCTTTACAAAGAGGAAAAGAGGAAAACTAATTGAACTATCTTCTAACAAATAGGGCCAGTGGAACAGTATATGCCTCTTGCTGGCTTGCTCTTCCTCCACAAATGTCAGGTTCTACATTTCTTACCAACTTAGTATGAAGACAACTGGGTCTTTTTTCCCCCGAATCTTGTTGGCAGAGAGTGACTCATTTAGAAGGTGATTGTGAGATTTACTGGCTGCTGTATATTCTGAATTTTGGATATTTATTTGCAGAATTCTGATTGAATTATTAATTAGTCCTTCTTAATTCTGAACTTAAATTCCGTCCCTTTGTACTAAGCCCTAGCGATACATTTGTGTAATGAAGAGTGTATCATGTATTTTGATAATTTTCTCCATAGGCAGAAGATACTACCAGGCTTATAAAATTGATTTACTTCCTCTAACTACCTAATGATACATTTAAAAGCTTAAAGACTGCTCTTTACAATTTTTGTATGCCCAGAAGAATCACTATCCTTATAAAACAGCCCATCATAAAATGGCAGATAATATTAAAAGACAAATAACTAAACATAAATACTGATTTTTAGTTTATTTGTTTCTTTTTTGGTAATTAATGACTCCTTTCTTGGTGAGACAATTATTTTACTCAGAAGAACAATTATTAAGGAAAAAACAACTTTCAGATAAAATGAATAGATTCTCTCTTTTAATCATGGCCTAGGAATTTTTAACTGTAATCCTTCAAATCTGACATTTTTAGGTAGTTGAAAATAAACTGTACATTTGGCTGGGAAAATGTCCAAATGTCTTCAAAAATTGCCATAGTATTCTCCCTCTAGTCAACACTGCTTGTCTCACAACCATAAATGAAACCAAGAACTGCATTCAACAATAAAGATGAATTTTTTAAACTCATAAAAGCTTGAAATGGTAAACCTATATCTCCTGTAAAGAAAAATAGATTTTTTTTATTTTGGCAATATATAATACATATGACTATGTATTTTGAGGCCTAAAAATTGTTTTCATCATTGTACAAAGAACTAAATCCCATCTTCCGTGCAACATACTTCTGATTAAGTAGATTTGTCTGTAGTGAGGAGGTCCATCATGTTGTGTGGATTCACTGTGACAAATCTGTGCTCTGTATAAAGAGAAAAATTCCCAAAGAATTGAATTAAATAAAAATAAAATGAACTTTCTCTTCAAGTGTGTGTGTGTGTGTGTGTGTGTGTGTGTGTGTTGTTTCATTTAATTTTAGGTCATCAGGTAGAGACTGAATGATCATTGGACAGATATGTTATGGAGGGAAATATTTTGGAAGATGTGTTTTGGGTTAGATTAACGGGATCCCTTCCAACACTGAGGTGCTATGGTTCCTTTATAAGTTCTGCATATCACATTATAAGAAGCACATTTATAAGCTGGGGAGCACCCACAGGGCAGCCAATGCATGACTTTGGGCCAGTTAGGGATCAGTGAAGAAAAGAGAGACTTTTAGGGTAGTAAATAGAAGCCCTAATGTAGCTGTCTTTTAAGTATTTGGAAAGCTGTCATGTGGATTTGGGATAAAAGTTTTATGAAAGGCTTCAGAGGACAAGACCAAGAGAGATGACTGGAAGCTGAAAAGAGGCAAATTAAGGTTAGCATAAGAAACAAATAAACAAACTTTCTGACAGTTGTTCAAAAATGTTAAATATCTATCTACATCTACACATCTACACAACACACACACACACACACATATATAAAATACCTTAAGACTTAATAAGTTCTCTTTTATTTGGAGATTAGAAATAAAGTCTAGAAGTTTATAAAAGAGATTTTTATCCAAGTATGACCTTAACAAGGTCATTCCTAGAATGCCTCTGAGCCTCAGGAATTGAGATATTTTGGTTATGTAATTTATGTGAGTATCTGGGTAAGAGCTGCACAAGATGAGTAGGAATTAATGGGCTATGATCTGCCTTATTGGAAAATCATAGTACTAGGGAAGTAAAGATTAATATAATATAATATAATATAATATGATATGATATGATATAATATAACATAACATAATAAATATAATACAATATAATAATATAAAATAATACAATACAATACAATATAATATAATATAAAACATAACATAATATAATGTGATATGATATGATATGATATATGATGCGATGCAATGCGATATGATGATATAATGTAATATGATATAATATTAATATAACATAACAATATAACATATTACTGATGATATGTGTCATCAATATTATAAACAAATAACATTTATTAATGATGTAATACATTACATATAATATTACACATTATATTATATACTATATGATACATTACATTAAGTGTGTATATTATATCTATAATATTTATGTTTCCTCCTCTAGATCTATATATATAGACATATATAATATATATCTGCCTGTATATACACATATGCATTTACACAATATACATTATAGATATAGATATGTATAGCCACATATCATATGGTAAAAGAGAGCCTTTAATGACTAGTTCCATTTTAGTGAATCTAGTTTAAATATATGTTCTGATTCAAACTCTTTTGTCCCTGGATTAATTAATTCATTCAGCAAACATTGATTTTGTGTCAAGCCCTTTGTAGACATTGGAGATAGAAAACTGAAACAATACTTCCCCTTGAGCAGCTTCCATTATATGCACAGTGTTAGATGAATAAATATATACACAAAGTGAATACAAAGCAAATATCCAGAAGTTGGGCACTAGTAATTGTGAAAAGTGGGAATCAAAATAATTTTTGTATAGACAAAGTCTCAAAATTCTAGTGTATTTTGAGACACCTTAAATAACTGTTCATTCCATAGAAGACTGATACCATAGTTATGGCCAGGAATATTACCTATGTGTCATGATGATAGAAGAAAAAGTTTAGCCAAAATTAACCAAAGGTAAGCTAAGCAATAGGTGCTTTCCCAAACTCCCCTGCCATTTTTTCCCCCTTAGAAGAAGCACTGGGGACAGATCTAAATATTCTTGAAATGGACACATTTGTCACCAATTTAAATTAAACAATAGTAGCTATTTGGGGTATGCTTCTTATGACTCAATGAAAAAAAAAGAGAACTTGGTCAAATCTATTTTGAGGAGTACAGTCTCTGACATTTACCTACTAAAGAAGCCATTCATTGTCACTAAAGTTGAGAAGAATGATACCCTTTCATTCAGGTACAAATACTCATCATTGTGGCTACAGTGAACTCCCTTATTTCAGATAAGAATTTTTAAAGCTCTTTTATTCTTTCCTCATGTGCTATTTTTTAAAAATAACAATGCAATGGAAATAGTCTCCATTTTGCTATTCTCTGAAGTCAACAATTTGAACAGCAAATGCCAAATGAGGTTTTCTATGGATTTCTATGTTTGTATAAGTGGAGTGGTGCTTAACTTTGGAAATCTAGGAGCTTTAGTCAGGAAGAAAAGAAACCAACACAATAACTGGTATTGTCTATTACGGTAGAACATTTCTCTTTAAAAAGATTTCATTGATGTGAGGTCCTAAAAGTGAGACTAAAGTGTTTTCCTAAACGATCTTACATTATTATATCTATCTTTCTATCCATCTAACTTCTATCTGCCTACCTACTTATCTTCTATCAAACTTCATATAAATCATCTCCTATATTCCAGCCACCATGGTTGGCCCTGGGGGTACAAGTAAGGTGAATGAAACAGTCTACTCAAAAGGAACTTACTTTCTAACAAGAGAGACAAGTAAATATGTTAGCATACATAAATATATGTAGAAAAAAATACAAAGAGAATCAACTTAAATAAATACAAAGTAGTTAAATGCAAGGTATTTGGGGAAGGAAGTAAAGAACTAGGGAGATCAGTAAAAGCTCCATGTAGAATGATACTTGAACTACTTTTTGAAGAAAGAGAAATTATAGGAGGTAGAAATGAGGAAGGAATGCCTTCCAATCATGAAAATGGACACAGGCAAAGAATAGAGACAGGACATCAAATGTCATATGTGAAAACAGAGAAGGCCAGTTTGTTTGGATGGCAGAGAACAGGGAAGGAAGAAATAAAATATTGGTTGTGGCCATGTTAGGAAGACCTTTGAAGGTGAAACGAAGGTGTGTTTGCTGTTGTTGTTTTTACTATTATTATTATTATTATTTTATCTTAGGGCAATAGGAAGACCCTGGAGTTCATTGAGGAAGAGAGTAGGTCTAGATCTGTGCTTAAGGACAATCACTTTAGTAGCACTGTGGAAGATGAAATTAGGAGATACTTGAGACAGGGAGACAAATCATGATGCTATCACTGTAATCTATATGAGAAATGAAGAGGAGGTGAACTAAGGTGGTTGCTCTGAATTGAGACAAGTTAAATGTGGTAGTGGAAACAACAGTATTTGGTCACTGATATGTCAATTTAAGTTTTTATACATCCTACTTAAAACCTCAATGGTCAGAAGGATTAGAGAGGTAGTATGGGACTGTAGATAGAAAGCAAGTATTAAAGCCAAGAGAACTTGGGGTCAAGTCCAGCATCTGGCTAACTGTATGATGCTTGGCAAATCACTTAAACTCACATAAGACTCCAAGTTCTAGGGGGAGAGTTCCAATTTGCACTGGTAGAGGGGGTTTCTCATATGGCAATTCTCTCTACCAATGAAGTCACAAGTCTAGTCCTTTTCTATCTATTACGTTTATGTGAATGCATATAGAGGAAAAATATTTGAAGCACTTGGGGTGGATTAAAGTGTGAAGAGAGAAGGAGAGAGAGAAAAGGAAAGACACACAGTGAAAGATTTGTTTTAGAGTTTGTTCATACGAACATGAGAACCAAGTAAAAATGAAAATTATCCCAATTTAATTTGTCAACAGATAACATTTTCTTTTGTATCTTTTATTGATTATATATCCATC
>CM053601.1:67774209-67831917 GCA_028646575.1 Pseudocheirus occidentalis | reverse complement strand
AAAAATATTTGAAGCACTTGGGGTGGATTAAAGTGTGAAGAGAGAAGGAGAGAGAGAAAAGGAAAGACACACAGTGAAAGATTTGTTTTAGAGTTTGTTCATACGAACATGAGAACCAAGTAAAAATGAAAATTATCCCAATTTAATTTGTCAACAGATAACATTTTCTTTTGTATCTTTTATTGATTATATATCCATCGAATTTGCTTTATATATTTTTTTAAAATATTAAAAAAAACTTTTACATGTTATTTTCTGTTGAAAAGTACATGGTCTCTTAAACAGATCTCAGCTTGTATTCAAAGCAAATTTCTAAGAGAAGTTTAAAAAGGGATGCTTGATTAGTAGGAAATTTGATTCATGGTAGGCTAGAACATGTTGTGGAATGGATTCCCAGGGAGAGGGTGAATGTAAAACAAAGAATTAGAGTTATGAATAAAATGTGAGCAGATTAGAGGCTTTAAACTTTTGGCCAGAGTGTGTGTAGGGTTTGGGGGGGATAGTAAGCCTCGGAGAGGAATGTTGGTGAAGAAGAGCAAAATGTTAGGGAATATTAGGGTATGGATGGAAAGAAGGGGTAAATGGAAAGTTGTTCTTTGGGCAGTCAGCCACATGTATTTTGTCTTTCAAAATGTGTAAATTGGATGAGGATATTTAATGAGAAGAGAATTAGATTGTAGATGGCATCAGGAAAGCTGTGAACTTCACTACTGATTACAGAAACTGTGAAGCTAACAGAGAAGAGAAAAATTATAAATGCATTTTTCTTGGGTAAAATATTACTAATTATAGTGATTATACAACATTTGTACTCTTTATTTCCATGAGAGGTCTCAAACTTCAGGATCATTTGATACTTGAAGCTGCCCATAAAATATTATACAATCTGTTACCTCTTTTGCTCAGGGAATATTTAATGTAGGACTAGATTTAATTATATGAAATTTCACAGACATTTATTTAATCCTACTGTGTAACAATCACTGCACTATGAGTTTGGAGTGCAAAAAGAAGTGAGTTAGTTTCTGCCCTCTACAGGCTCATAGTCTAGTAGGGGATGAAATGACATGAAAACTAATAAATAAATACAAGTGTACACATAAATTGAAAACAAAGTAATTTTTCTTGGGGTGGAAATGAATAGCATTACAAACTAAAGACGTGAGGAGAGACCTCTTGAAGGAAGTGGTTTTTGAGACAAACTTTGAAGGGAGTTATGAGCTCCAAAAGAGAGACAGTGAGAGAGAGAGCTCTCTAAGCATAAGGGAGGCTGAACAAAAAGATGACTTCTACTATAACTTCTAACACTAAAGCTATAATTTTATGGAATCCTTGTGACTGGGATCAAAGATTCAGATATCAAGAGTGTAAATTTGAATTTAATTCTCATTTTATGCCTAACAATCAATGCAGCACTGATGAGGGTGAAAATGTTTCTCTTGAATTTCTAGGAAATCCTTAGAGGGTTCTCTTTTAGTCTGAAATGAGTTACCAGATCCAAGCCATCTTTTGATAGAGTTATTAAAGTTTATTATTATACCTTACAGCAGGCAGGAAGAGGTTAAGGATAGCCTGCAAGCTTACAGGGATCTAAGGCAGAGTTATAAAGCCATTAAGCTGTCAGGCAGAGGTTAATTATGCTAATTAGGTGTGTAAGGGTGGAATTAGGGAGGAGTTTAGGAGTGGTCAGTGCTTAAAGGGACATGCACTTTTTGTAGCAACTGTGCAGGCATATTGCCCATAATTCACTGGGAGATAGCCCATGGGGGGCTACCAAGAGGTATGGGTTTTGCCTTTTCACATCAGTAGGTAACCTATGGTCAAGGCTGACTGAGATATGTCCAGTCTGTTACTCATCTTTGACAATATGGCCGTTGGGAGGATAGGTTTGATTATTTCAAGAGGTGCAAAGTTTGGAAGCTAGACTGATTAGGGCTTCAGGAGGTACCAAATTGGGAGCAAGTTTATTTCTCTGATAGAATGGTCAAGGTTTTTGGGTGCAGCTAGCTACTTAGAACAAAGGAGGTATACATTTCTCTAAACTAAGGGTTTGTTTGAATGCTTGGGTGAAGTATTCATAGGTATGGCTAAACAATTAATGAACTGTAGCTAGGCAGACTGCTGGCTCAGGGAAAAGACTTTTAGGCTGGGGGCAGGGGAGAGGCAGAGTTAATGCCTTTATGGCTGGGAGAAGTGTGACTTTTACAACATAATTGCATAGGCTGATGTTAGAGACATAGGGACCGGAACACAAAAATATGACGTTAGAAACTGAGATTACAGACAAAAGCATTCCAGACCCCATCAGCACAATATCTATTACAGATAGATACCATTGTGCATCAGATTAGCTTTGTTAAAACGTTGAATTTTAACATTACGCTTTGTTCATGGACATTCAACCTTCATTTTCTTGCTGATTGAAAGTCCCCTGAGGGCAAAGGGTCACATAACATTTTCATCTTTGTAGCCCTACTCAACATCTAGAATAATCCTTTGTGTATAATAAACTCTAAATGATTATTGATTAAATGAAATTAAATGAACTTGACAATCTAGCATTTATAGTTTGCAAAGCACTACACACACACATATACATAGATATGCGTGTGTGTATAAACACGCACACACACACACACACACATACACACAAATATAAAAATCTCATTTGGTCCTGCAAAGTAGGTGGAAAGATAAGGAAACTGAATCTTAGAGCTTGAGCTCAGATACTTAGTATCTGAGGCAAGATTTGAATTAAAGTCTATCCTGCCATTAGACCCATGTCTCTATCTTGCTTTTGTCATCTTTCCCAACATTATATGCCTGGAATATGAGGTGGGTAAAATAAATAGATTGAACATTGGAAGGCACTAGGATATTTGTTAAAACAATGGAAATGGGTAACTTTTATTCTCAAAGAAATCAGTTTTAGCTTAAGTTGCCTTTAAACTTAAATATGCTGAGAACAAAATTATCCAAGAAAAACTAGAAAATACTACAAATTTTCATCAAGGCATCTGCCATCCTGTTTGAGCTTGAGAGCTATTTGTGTTTCTGCCCTCTGCCCTCTTCAGTCTCCTTTTTCCTATTCAGAGTAAACATAATTATTGGAGAAGTGTGCAGTGTGGCCTAAGTTGATACAAATTTAGATGATAGCTATTTGTGAAATAATGACCAATTTCTTTGTTTCACCTTTGGACATTAAGCTATTTCAACAATGAACATGAAATCTAAAACTGTAAGTCAGTTTTTAAAAGCCAGTTGCATGAAAGTGAACTGGAACTAATCATTTTGAGAGAAAAGAGTTTTATGCCTGAAACATTTTTGGCTTATATTAGTTAACAAAGAAGGCAACTTTTTGATCTTCAATATAGCCTACACAAAGCTCCCAAAATAATCTTTCCAACGCAAAGTATGATCATGTCACTTTTCTATTCATAAATATTCAGTGGCTCCCCATTCAGGAATAAAATCCAGAATAATACTCGGCAACTTCCAAAAGCTGGCTCTGCGCAAGGTATAGTAATAGAGATGCTGGCTCACTAATCAGAATGTTCAAGTCCCACCTCTGAAATTTGTTATCTGTGTGACCTAGGACAAGTCAGTTAATTTGCATTGGCTTTGGTTTACTCATCTGTAAAATGAAAGTGTTTGAATAGATGATACTTGAGGTATCTTCCAGATCTAAATCTATGATCCTATGACATTTTTATTATTATTTTATTTTATAATTTTAAATTTATTTTTTGTTCTTAACCATTAATAAGCACAAACATTTCAATACACAAAGAATAGGAAAGACAATTGTATAAAAACTGAAAATCTGTTATGTCTTGTTTTAAGAGAAATATATACATATATGCACATATGCATATATAAATGTAAAACAGTGAAAAATGCCACCTGAATTGGACTACGGTAATTGACCTTTCTTACCCAGGAGGTCTTCCGTTGTAAACTCATATATAGTCAAGAAAAATAAATCAACACATTTTCTGTGTCTTAGGACAAATCTCTTATCTTTAGCTTTAATCCATTCTGCCAAGAGGTAGGAGGCCTACTCATTGCGAGGCTTGGAAGGTGTTCTCCTTTGTTCATACCTTTAAGGGATCAATAAATAAACATTTATTAAGCATTTTCTATGTACCAGGTACTTCGCTGACTTTTCAAAATCATTTGCCCTCACATTACTTTTTCAGTGTGCAAGTTACACGTTGAATTGGGCAAATTTTTCTTCTGGTTCTACTGATTTCACTCTGAACTGGTCACAGAAGTCTTTCCATTTCCTCTGAATTGATGATATTTGCCATTTTTTATGGTACAATAGTATTTTATTATATTCACATACCACAATTTGTTCAGACATCAAATTGATGGATGCTTTTTTTCTTTCCATTTCTTTTCTCCCTTAAAATATGTTGCTATAGATATTGTGGTACATATGGCTCCTTTACCTGTATCTTTTACCTCCTTGTCATCTATGCCCAACAGGCAGATTGGTGATTTAAAGTATAGTTTAGCTACTATTGGGGCATGGTTCCAAATTTTCTATGACATTTCAGCCCTATTTCATATTGTTTCCTTTCATAATATCTATGCCCCATCTGTATTAGACTACTAGATTTCTCCAAAATCAGACCTCCGTGCCCTGTCTCCATGAATTCGTGAAACTCAGCCTCCTTACCTTGAATGTATTTATTCCTTATCTCCAGATAAGGCTCAACACATGCCACCTTGTCTATGAAGCCTTCCTTTTTTCTTCTTGGTTGTTAGTGTTCTATATTTTTTTTCCTATTTTCTTCTTTCTTTTTGTAAAAGAAAGATTTAAAAATGAAATATTAGCCTAAATACTCATATGTGTGTATACATAATACATATATATATGACTATATACATGTGTATAAATTTACACTCAGTATATTATCTCTCATCAACTATCATCCATCCATTCATTCATCTGCACATATATTACCTATCTATCTATCTACCTATCTATCTACCTATCTACCTATCTATCTACCTATCTATCTATCTATCTATCTATCTATCTATCTATCTATCTACCTTTATTCCCCATCCTTTCAAGTATGGTTAGGTTGTTTTAAGTAGGTAAAATGAAGAGGAAGCGTGAGCAATTAAGCTTAAGCACTGGGGCTTGGCAAAGCAGTTTTGTGGTCTCTTAGTTTTAACAAACAACTTTTACCTTATCATGGCTTTGAGTGGAAAGGCCCACGGAGAACGAGTCTTTCAATACAGGTGTGTGAAATATGACTTATAATTAGGGAGTGAATTATAAAGGAAACTAATATGTTTTCAGGTTATATTTATATATTTCTTTGATGGCATCTCTTACAGTACTTTCTCTAGGTAATTGCTTGTTTTCAATGTTTCAGCCTAGTGTTTCCCTTGTTGCTTCAACATTCACTTCTCCATTGGGCTTTGCGTCAGTTTCAAATTCCGTGTTTTAAAGATGATGAACTGCAGCTATACAACAAAAAAATAGACATTTGTTTCATAAGGATATGTGTACAGCCTCCAGAACTTGAGAGTAAACATCTGAGTGAGTATGGAATCTGCTTCCATTTCAGCTTATTGAATAACAACTCCCTGGGCGTCTTTGCTCCATCCAGCCTTTTTGCACTTCCAGGCTGGGAGAATTGAGTTGTTATGTATACTGATCGTAGAAGTAAGGAGTTTGGTTTTTTGACTTGTTATTGTTATTCACCTTGCCTTTCCTCTTGGTTAGAAAGGGGTCCCAAGTGTTCTTGAAAAAAATGCTTGTTATTGGATGTGACTTGCCTTGTTGAACCAGATCTCACTGCTCTGTAGGAGGGTTCTTTCACAGAATCTCAGAGCTACATTGGAAGCTCAGATGCATTCTAATACAAACCTTACTCTGCAATGGTCCCCTATAAAGTATCCCTGACACAAGTGTTCAGTTATCCAGTTTATTATTGAAAGTTTTGGACAAGTCTAATTATTAGGCAATTTTTCCTGTCAGAAATCAGTCTGTATTTTTTCAATGTTTATCCAATGCTTACAATTCTTCCATTTTACAGAGCCAGAGAGCATCCCTGCTTTGCAGAACTCTGATTAGGGATGCATTAGGTCATGCCCTACCATCCTCCCAGGGGATCTGCTCATTACCACATTTTGAACATTTTGGCCCCAAAGCCCCTCTATTCAACAAAATCATGATTGTTTAGTTTGCTATTCCAGTTCCTTATTTCACTTTGTCTTAAGTGCAGATCTCTCCCAAGAACTGAGAGATTTCTTTATATAGGCATTGTAATGTATGAATAAGAAACAAACCCTAGGATCTTAATGAAAATTTTTATGAGGAAGAGGCATCTTGGAAGTAATTATCTTAAAGAGGGAAAATTTGCCCTTGGGTGGCTCATTGTATACCCATTTTCATTGTTGTTTCATTGATTTTTTTACATTTATTTACATATTTTGTGAGAAGTCTCTTGTACCAAAGTAAAACAAAAAGAAAAAAAAAAACTAACAACACAGTGGTTGCACCTGGAACAGCATTCTGTTTCTGTAGTATCTCAATGGCTCTATTTTAAATTGTTCTTTAAAAATTAGGAGAAATGTATTTTCTCTCTCTCCCAAGAAAAAGAGAAAATTATTTTTATTGATACTTACTATTTCTTATTTGTCTTTTTTCATAGCATGAGTCTTTTAAACAAGTACTCTGGGATTGTGATGAAAGGAATCAATGATTGAGCCAATCTTTTAAAGAGATTATAAGTAGCACAATTGTCTCACTCATCTAACCAATATAAGCACAGTCATCCACCCCCACTATCTACTACATAAAAATGCCACCACTGCCAATCCTTTAGGGTATCCTTTTTTAGTGTTTTCTCCCTTTAGAATGTAAGCTCCTTGAGGGTAGGAATTCTCTTGATTACTTATATTTGTATCTCCAGAACTTAACATAGCGTCTTGCACATGGTGAGAAATGTTAAAGTACTTAATAAACTTTATCTATCTGTCTTAAGTGATAGCTCTGAATATCTAACTTTCATTAAAAATAAAATCCTGAAACCAAAGAGTAGAAAATTGTAATCTTAAACTTCTTTTTTCTGTGCTTCAGCAGAAGAGGACATAGATTTTTTTTTTTCCTGAATCTTAACTGTTTGTCAAATTATAGGTTTATGTAATGGTAATGGAAATTTGAAGATACTCCCTGACCCTTAATAGGACTAAGGAAATTTGAAGATATTCCGTGACCTTTAATAGGCTGAATGTAATCACATGGAGCCTGTGGTGAGAGGCATTTGCTGAAGGGTGAAGCAGGAAAGGGTGGAACATGAAATGAGTCACTAGTTAGTGTGGAGAGAGAGAGGTCATAGGCAAGGAGACAGCTAAGATTATGAGTGTTTGTGGGAAGGCCCGAACAAGGGGAAGGGTTTGGTATGGTGTTGCTTCCTGCAGTGATAAAGTAAGGTAACTTCTTTGATAAGTTGATAACAACTTCTTTGTTGCTATGTTGGATTCGGTTTTCTGGTGTTGAAATTCAGCTTTGTGGTGTTTGAGTAAATGTTTTGCTTCTATCTTCTATGTGGAGAGTCTGTTATATTTTGCAATTCAGAACTATGCTGGCATATTCATAGTCACTGTCAGTGCTGTGAATATTGCCTTGGTGATACATTTGACATCACAAACAGGATCACAAGGTATCAGATCTCTATTTGGAGACAAAAGGGCTTTAGAGGAAGAACTGGATGACCCAGGATGGGAGGATTTACCTTATCCTTTCTGTAATGGTAATGGAATTTAAAAATCTCCTCGTATTGACTTGTTTTTTGGGTTAAGTGTTAAGACTCAGAGCTTGTGGATCCCACAAGTCAGATAGACTTATTGACGTGACACAAGGGAGCTGAACAGGTAGGAGCTGTTGCCGTGTACAGCAAGAGGCCTAAGCTGAGAGAGGCCAGCTCTCTAGAGCAACAGCTTGGAAGCAGAGAGAGAGAGAGAGAGAGAATTGCCAGGGGCCAGAATTCCTGAGAGACAGGAAAGAGAGAGAGAGAGAAAGAGAGACAGAGAGAGAGAGAGAGAGAGAGAGAGAGAGAGAGAGACAGAGACAGAGACAGAGACAGAGACAGAGACAGAGAGAAAGAGAGAGAGAACTGCCAGCTGAAGCTACCCTGACTGCCAGGACTTTTGAGAACTGCCACTGGGAGCTGCTGGGAACTGAGGAGACATGACTGTGGTTTTGGTATTTTGTCTGTTTTGCTGTTACTTAGAAGCTTCAGACCTTGTTGGTCCTAGGTTGATTTCACAGACAGAAGATGAACTGAAGAGGATGCCAGTAATGTGCATAAATGTTGTAGTGTATTTGTTAAGCTTTGTCTTCCCAGGTACAGAAACTGCTGAAAACTTGCCTTGGTTCAAGATGAAAAAAAGATCTCTCCTTGGGTGTTGAATGCTGTGATTATATTGTAACCTAGTTGTGACCTAGGGGTCGATGGCCTTTGTGTTTCCACTGCCCCTTGAGAGGGTGCTTGGTGGTAACTGATGATATTGTAACTCACTTGTGATCCAGGGGTGGAAAACTTTTAGCCTTTGTACTTTGTGACTGACCAAATGAATGTACTTTTTTATGATTGGAAACTAATCTCCACTTGAGAAGAGTGACCGTGATTGACTAAATGAATGTACTATCCAGGTGTGGAGTACTTTGACTTTGTACTTTGTGATTGAACTGAGGACTTAGTAAATGACTGAGTTACCCATAGTGAATGCTGTATTCTGATTTTCTGTGAATGTTTTGCCTTAATTTGTCACTGAAGAAATTGAGTTTACTATGCTTGTAATCAAAACATTGGAAGATGCTCATGCTTGGCATTACAACCCTCTAGCAAAAGGAAATGGGCTAAAAGCACTAGACCCAGCAAAAACTGGGAAATGAGGCTATTGAAGGGAGGACTTAGAGATTTAGAAACATGCTTGCAAGGAATACCAATAAAATCAGGGAGAGAACCAGCAGGGGTGTGTAAAAGAGGCTGGGTTTTACTAATAGGTATTATTATATGTAAAAACAGAGACAAACTGCTGCAGGAAAAACCAAGATGGAAAGAGAGTTAGCTGCTTTGCATGAGAAAGACATTTTGTGTTACAGGGTACAAGCTTTCCTTTAGAAGAGCAAGCTGGAAAATCCCATGCAGCAGAAGGGAAGGCTGCTGTGTGTTTGATTCATAAAAAAAGAAGAAAAATCTAGGAAAAGGAATGTGCAGTGTAACTCTGGTACAGGCTGAGCCTGGTTACCCTGACAACTGTCAATAGAATGTGTGGGAAGAAAATGAAATGAAGTTGGATGAGGAGGCTTTTATGAGGGCAGAAGTTTGTCTCATACTAAGCAGAAAGTAGGAGAACCAGGGAGGCCACGTCATGTTTAGGAAATTAATTGAGGATTTTACTCAGCAGGAGGTCACTGATATATTAAGGTGATGCACCCAAAGGATAGGAAAATACTTAGTGTCTTAGATGGTGAGAATCAATAATGAAGGGGATGGATGAGTATCACTTGATAAAATAGATTGCTTGAAATTTATAGGTAGTATTCAGAATCCTTTTGTAAAGTAAGCTTTTAGGAATTACCGTATGCAAGGAGGTAACAATGAAATTAATCTGCTAGCTTTAGCTGCCAAGGAATGTAATAAAATGTATCTCACTGACTCGACATGACCTAGTGGAGATAGACCCTGGTGTTCACTTTGGGACTGTATGAGAAAGTTAAAGGAGGAGGTAATAAAGACAGTGATCATGGTCAGAGATACCAATGCTTATCATGATATCCCTTTGGCAATTTCTCATAGAAATATCATAGTGAAGACAGTTCCTCCTGCTTATAAGCACCTAATTCTGACTCTACTAATTGGAAAAATAAGGTACTTTCTTTCAGATAAGTTTCACAGTTAACTGACTTGGAGGATTGGGATAAAGATAAATTTCCTTGAGAGAGAAGAGTAGGTAGCCAGTGGATTCAAAGTCAGAATAGATTGACAAGAAAAGAATTGTTTACTGCTCTACTGATGTCTGTGGTTACTAGGTAGGGAATGATGGGTTGCTTGTGCTCAAGCTGCACTCTACAATATTGTTTTGTTATTATTTTCTGTTATCCCTGTTATATTGTTGTAAACTTCTGTTGGACTAGTGTTGTGCAGAGAATAAGAGCGAGCCGAGACCAGGGTTCAAGATAAATTTAGGAGAGGCAGAGCCAAGATGGTGGTGTAGAAGTAGCAAAGTTCCTCAGCTCCCACACAGCCACCTTAAATACCCATAAAATATGACTCTAAACAAATTTTAGGGCTCCAAAACCCACAAAAATACAGATCTCTTGCTGAAGGTAGCTCGGCAGGAGGGGCTAATCGTTGTGGCAGGCTGGTAGCTTGGGCCAGCCCAGCCCAGCCCAAAACCATGGTCTGGCCTCAGGGTGGTAGGGAGAAGCCACAGCTGGATTCTACAGGAGAGTGGATCGACTGCACCTGGGGCAATCTCCGCATTTATCATGCCAGGAGAAATAAGGCTAAGAGAAAGGTCAGTGGAATTCAAGCTAAATTTGGGGGAGGGGGAAATCAGTCAGGCTGAACTGCCCCCAGGGCAACAAAGCTGCCCAAACTGGCTGCCTCAAAACTCCTGGCCTGCAGACAGCAGTGGGGGCCAAAGCTATTGATCAAAGGGCAAGGGCTCTCACATTGAGTGGCCTGGATCTGGATCGTGGTCTTGGATGGTGGTCCTGGGGTGTTCTGTCAGTAAGCCAAAGCTGGTGGGGGCTGCAGCACCCCCCTAATAGCTGTGGCAGCTGTGAAAACCCTAGCGATTTGGGACAGAGCTTTCCCCCCTGCAAGCAGAGTTCCACAAAGCTAAAAAATCAAGCAATTAATTGACTGGCCGACATGAGGAGAAGGAAGCAAAGTAAGAACAGTAATCCAACTCTAGAATCCTTTTTTGAGGACAAAAAGGATTAAAGCATGGAGCAGGAGTAAGACAACACAGTCAGAACCCACACCAAATGCTTCTAAGAAACATGAAGAATACCTACAAGCCATAGACTGATTTAAAAAGGATGTTGAAAACCAAATAAGAGAAGTGAAGGAAAAATTGGAAAGAAAAATGAGAATGATGCAAGAAAGTGTCAACAACCTGACTGAAGAGAATAACACCTTAAAAAAAAAAAAAGATTAAATCAAATGGCAAAATAGGCCCAAAAAGCCAATGAAGAGAAGAATGCCTTAAAAAGTAAAATTTGCCAGATGGAAAAAGTATCTCAAAAGCATTCTGAAGAGAATAATTCCTTCAAAATTAGAGTGGAGCAAATGGAAGCAAATGACTTTATGAGAAATCAAGATACTATTAAACAGATACAAACAAATGAGAAAATAAAAGGCAATGTGAAATACCTCCTTGAAAAAAACCACTGACCTGGAAAATAAAGACAAGAGAGACAATGTGAAAATTATTGGTCTACCTGAAAGCCATGATCACAAAAAGAACTTAGAAAGCATCCTTCAAGAAATTCTCAAGGAAAATTGCCCTGATATTTTAAAATCAGAGGGCAAAATAGAACTTGAAAGGATTCACAGATTGCCTTTTGAAAAAGATCCCCAAAAGAAAACTCCTAGAAATGTTATTGCCAGATTCTGGAATCCCCATTTAAAGGAGCAAATATTACAGGCTGCCAAGAGAAAACAATTTGAATACCGTGGTAACATAATTAGGATAACCCAGGATCTGTCAGCATCTACACTGAAGGATTGAAGGGCCTAGAATATGATATTCCAGAGATCAAGGGAGCTAGGATTAAAACCAAGAATCACCTACCCAGCAATATTGAGTATAATGTTCCAGGGGAAAATATGGTCATTCAGTGGGGTGGAGGACTTTCAAGCATTCCTGCTGAAAAAACCAGAAGTGAGCAGAAAATTTGACATTCAAACACAAGAAGCAAGAGAAGTTAAACATGGGAAAGAAATCATAAGGAACTTACTGAATTTGAACTATTTAGATGCCAATATGGAAACACGATAATAGTAATTTATGAAACTTTTCTTAGTATAAGGATAGGAGAAGGGAATACAAATGTATTATGTGTGTATATGTGTACATAGAGGCTACAGGATCAATTGAATAGGAAGGGATGATACTTTAAAAGGTGACATTCTGAGGTGGGAGAGGACTGGAATGAGAAGAGACAGGGAGAGACAAAATGGGGTTAATCATCCCATATAGAAAAGGCAAGGGATAACTGTTACAACTTTACTTTCATTTACTCTCATTGAATTTGGCTTAGGGAAGGAACGTCATAAACTCTAAACTGAGTGCCACACAGGAGAGTAGGGGGGACGGGGATGAGAAGCAGGATGATGGAAGGGAGGGCAGGGTCTGAGGGAGGGTTGCTGGAAGCACACACTTCAGTAAAGAGACAGGGGCAGGATAGATAATAGAACAAGGGTGGGGTGGGATAGGAAGGAGGGACATATAATCAACCTCTCACAATATGTCCATTGTGGAGATGTCCTGCGTAATTACACGTGTATAGCCTGTATTGAAATGCTTATCCTTCCAGTGGGAGTGGGTGACAAGGGAGGAACAGAGGGAATCTAGAATTTAACGCTTTACAATAAAATGTTAAGAAAAAAAAGTATGTATATATATATATATATACACACACACACACACACACACAAAATTATTATCATTAACTACATGCAACTGGGAATTAAGATATACAGGTACTGGGGGAGGGTGACCCTCTCTGCCCTACCAGAAAGTAAGGGGGGCGTTGGGAGAGCACATAAAAGAGAGCAGATTGGGGGAGGGGCTTTACAGTGGGAATGCTGTTTTGGGGATGGGGGTAGGGGAAAGATGGGGAGAAAATTCTATAACCCAAAATCTGGTGGAAATGAATGATGTAAACAATAAAATAAATAAAATAAGTTAAAAAAAGATAAATTTAGGTGAAGATTTATTGATCAAGCGAGCAACTACCTGGAGTATAAACTCAAATCAGGCAGTCTTCTTTGGGCCATACAGACTTGATTTTATAGGCCAAAACCACAAAAGCAGAAGCCATGACAAGAGAAGCAAAAAGAGCAGTCACTGGTCAGATCTATAGTTCAGGGCTAATTTTGGAACATGGTGTGAGGGTACAGGGATACAATCTCCTGTGACTCAGGTGTCTCTTGGAAGAACAGGAATAGTCAGCTGCTTCCAGGACAGGTAGCAGGTGATGGGGTATGGGGGAACTGGAAATTCCCAGGAGAAGCTAAGGTCATGTTCTGGGCAGAGGGTGTGGCTAGCCTGTTTGGTTAACAGAACAGGACAGGGTCTCTATGTTGTGCCATAACCCTGAGTTGCACTTTATATACTCATAATGATTCAAGGAAAGAAACATATATATAGAATAATAATGGGGAACTTTGCCCTGAGCAATGCTCAGTCATACCTTACAGCTGTTCCGAGCTATGACAGAATATAGGACAGAGACAGAGACAAAGACAGAAATAAAAAGGGGCTTAATGGTGGGGCACAGGTGGGCAATGGTGGGCCATGAATCAGGTGGTTGGAAGGTGACCTGGGATTTGGGTTTAGGCACAATTCTAGTTACCCTTAAAGGCCCATTGACCTGTGTAAGGGACATGAAAGAATTTGGGACCAAATGTAACTGAAAATTTGAAGATTTTCCCTGCCTCTTTATAGGCCTAATGGAATTTGAAGATCTTCTCTACCCCTTAATAGGCTGAATACAATTACATGGAGGCTGTGGTGGGAGGAGTTTATTGAACAGTTGGAGCAGGAAAGGGTAGAGCAGGAAATGACACAGAGCAATTAGTGTGGAAGGAGACAGCTAGGATTGTGAGTGTTGTTTGTGGGAAGGCCTGAGCAAGGGAGACTTTGGGATGATGTTGCTTCCTGCAGTGATAAGGTGTTAACTTCTGCGTTGCTATGATGAATTTGGTTTTCTGGTGTTGGGATTCAGCTTTCTGGTTTCTGAATAAGTGTTTTGCTTTTGTCTTCTATATGAAGAGTCTTTTCTATTGTACAATTCAGAATTATGCTGACATATTCATAGTTGCCATCAGTGCTGTGAATATTGTCTTGGTGATACAGTTTAAAACTCTATTTTTTATGGTAGGTATACTGAAATAATTTACTTAATAAAAAGTGTAAGTTCTGTTACACTTTTCAAAATGTGCATGTTGGGGACCATTTAATTTCTCTTTAGAAAAGAAGCTTGTCATTCAATTTTTTTCTATATAACATATAAATAATATGATAATCAAAGAATATTGAATATACAATTCGATAAGAAAAATTATTAATGCATGATATTTGGGGGGGGTAACATAGTAAAAAAATAAGGACTGAAATCCTATTTAAAAAGGTACAGTAGATTCTCTTATTTCAACTATAATTGAGGCCCTTTTGTTGTAGCATGAGATAAACTGTTCTTTGTGGATTCCCTTAGTCAAAGGTGGGGAACCTGTGGCCTCAAGGCCACATGTGGCCCTGTAGGTCCTCAGATGTGGCCCTTTTTTGAGGTTTAGTGGTGCTCAGGAACCCAAAATACTGACCTGCTGGGTCTTGCCTGAATGAATTCGACCCAAGCCTTCTTTCAGTCAAAGAAATACAAAGTTTATTAAAAATCTGCCATGTTGGCCAGCCTCTTAAAAAATCTCACCATTGGCTACACTCTTAAGGAATCTGAGCACCTTTGTGGAAATGGGATGAGTTTTATATACAGAAAGTTCATGGGAGGGATCTAAGGTTGGCCAAATAGTCTGGGATGACTAGAGGAAGGGTTTAGGGAGGGTTTAGATGGGAGTGACCAGTTGCTGGGGTGACTAGAGGTCAGACCTAGCAACATAGGGAATGGGATTTTGATAGGATCAAGAGTGAGAAGGCAATTTGGAGGAAGACAATGGAGGGCTAGGTTAAGGGTGATAAATTTGGGCATGAAAAGCCAAGATGAAGTGGGAAGGTTCAAGGAGACTTCAAGGTGGGGTTTTCCAG
This sequence comes from Pseudocheirus occidentalis, assembly GCA_028646575.1. Classification (NCBI taxonomy): domain Eukaryota; kingdom Metazoa; phylum Chordata; class Mammalia; order Diprotodontia; family Pseudocheiridae; genus Pseudocheirus; species Pseudocheirus occidentalis. The sequence goes on along the minus strand of CM053601.1, from coordinate 67,816,890 downwards.
GGCCTATGAACAAATGGGACTTAAATTCTTTTGATAAGGGATAAAGGTCTTGGTTTGGGCCTGTACCTGTCACTTTGACTGAATTCAAACTTCACAGAACAAATTCCCTTAATAAAAGGATCTGTTCTTTAAAATGTATCCTTTAAAACTCTTTACTAAGTCGAAAAGCCACACCCAAGGACCTAGAAGGCAGCTTGTGGCCTTGAGGCCTCAGGTTCCCCACCCCTGCCTTAGGCAATTCTTAGCAAATCCAAAGATCTGCATTTCCCTGGTTATAGGAACTACCTCTAGCAGATTACAAAACTTTTTAATTTTATGGCCATGGGATTGAAGATTCAGAACCAAGATGATTTAGCTAATCCAATTACTTCATTTTAGAGATAAGGAAACTAAGACCTAGAAAAATGAAATATTTTGACCAAGAAGTTGCTTTGAATCAAGGTCCTCTAATTCACATACCAGCACTTTTTCCACTAAACATTTTACACAGTTGCTTAAATTACAGAGGAGTTGGGTAACTTGATCAGCATCACCAAACTCTTAAGTGTCAAAGGACTGCTGATACAGTGACTCAAATTACAATAAAAAGAAAACTTTGTGTGGCTCTCTAAAGTTCAAAAAAGCTATCTGCTTCTGCTTCATTTTTCAGAAACTTTTAGCAATTCTCACTGACAAGCATCAAATCCCTTACATAGCTTTGAATTTAAAATCTTCACAATTCCTAGCAATGAATCTAAAGTAGATATGATGTGATGATTGAAATCATTTTGGATTGGAATCATAAATACACAGATTTATAAGTCATTCCCCAATTGATAAATGGTCAAAGGACATGAACAGGCAGTTTTCAGAGGTAAAAATTAAAGATATCTACAAATATATGGAAAAATGCTCTAAATCACTATTGATTCGAGAAATGCAAATCAAAACAACTTTGAGGTACCACATCTTACTAGTCAGATTGGCTAAGATGACAAAACAGGAAAATGACAAATGCTGGAGAGGATGTGGAAAAATTGGAACACTAATGCATTGCTGTTGGAGTTGTGAACTGATTTGACCATTTTGGAGAGCAATGTGGAACTATGCCCACAGGGCTAAAAATAACTGCATCCCCTTTCACCCAGTAATACCACTTCTAGGGTTGTATCCCAAAGAGATCATAGAAGTGGAAGACCCATATGTACAAAAATATTTATTGCAGTTCTTTGTGGTGGCAAAAAACTGGAAATTGAAGGGATGCCTATCAATTGGGGAGTGGCTAAACAAGTTCTGGTATATGAATGTAATGGAATACTGATGTGCTATAAGAAACGAGGAGCAGATGGACTTCATATTCACCTGGAGAGGCTTATATGAATTGATGCTGAGTGAGAAGAGCAGAACCAGGAAAAATTTGTACACAATCACAGACACATGGTATGTGTGATGACCAACTTTGATAAACTGGATTCTTCTCAGCAATGCAAGGTTTATAAGACAACTCTAAAAGACTCAGTATGGAAGGAGATATCTGCATTCAGAGAACAATCTAGAGAGAAGAGTTTAAATGGAGACTGAAGCAAACTGCCTGCTCTCTTTCTTTTCCATGTTTGGTTTTGTTTCCTCTTTCCCATTGTTCATTCTATCTGTTACAACCCTTCTATACAACCAGACTAATGTCCAGTTTGAAAGTATTTGAAGATCCTGCACTTGATTGCATGCTGCCATGGGGGTTGGGGGGATGGAGAAAGGGACAGGAGAAAATTTGAAATTCAAGGGATTCTGGAACTGAATCTTTTAAACTAAAAGTAAATAAACAAATCAATTAAAAACAATACCTAGATACTTTCCTTCATCTTAAATCAATTTCTCCCCCACCTCTTTCCAATTATCATCTCATATTGAAAACTGACTTCCGCCTGATGGCAGAGCCTCTCTGCCCCACACCAATCCTTTCCAATACTGGCTAAACCTTCATTCATTTTCCTCGGCTCACTGGTTGAGGCAGGGGGGAGTTGGATACTCCCTATTGCCACTACCAGGTTCTCCCCCTTGCTCCATTGCTCAGTAAGTTCTCTTCTTTTAAAGTCCATGAATATTCATATCTACCACCCAATCAAAATTCTAGTAGCAGTTGTCTATAGGCTCCCACAAGACATGCCCCTAACTTTCTCATGAGTTTGACATCTGGTTTACAATAGTGAAACTATTGCCAAGGTCTTCCAATTTCTTCTTTGCAACATCTTTCTAATGTGTCCTGTTCTGTGCTCAAACAGTGCTACCACTGTAGTGCAGGTGTGCATGACTTTACACCTTGATTATTACAAAAGCCTGACAAAAATCTCTCCCCATCCCAAGCCTTACATTCTGCTATTAAAGGAATTTTCCCAGAGTGAAAGTGTGATCCTGTCAACTCCTTGCCTTCACCATGCTTTGACCTATTAAAAAAAAAACTCTTTAGAACAGCACAGTGCCTGTTATGTTGTAGGGACTTAATAAATATTTATTGAATAAATGACTACATCTGTGACTCTAAGCTTTACATTATTTCCATCAGTTTTGCTCATTTGTAAAATGAAGGTGTTGGACTAGATTTAATAGAATTAAATTCAACAAAAATCTATTTTGTTCTTCATTTGCAGGACATTGGATTCAGGGAAACTGAAAACAAAAGAAAAACTATCATTCAACCTTAGCTTTTTCACTTGTTAAATGGAGATAAAAAATATTTGCATAAACTACCTTAGGGACAGCTCTGTGGTGCCATTGATAACATGAGGGCCCTAGAGTCAGGAAAAATCATCTTCCTGAGTTCAAATCTGATCTCAGACATTTACTAGCTGTATGTCTCTAAGCAAGTCACTTTATCTTATTTACCTCTGTCTTCCAATCTGTAGCAGGAGCTGGAGAAGGAAATGGTAAACAGTTCCAGGGTCCTTGCTAAGAAAACCAAAAATGGAGTTATGAATAGTTGGACACAACTGATAAATGACTGAACAATAACTACCACACTATGGTACATAGATATCCCCTTAGAGGCAGTTATGTGACTCTGGGCAGTTTGTTGAACCCTTCAATATTTTGACCAATTCTCTGAGACTGGAAATTACAGAAAATATGTTTCTACCTTTATTGGTAGAGAAAGTTTGCTCCTTTAGGAATTTTCCATATAAATTAAATAACAGGAAAAGATTTTGTGCTTACTAATTATCTTACCAGATTATGAGAGAAGCATTTGGTAAATTGGGAAGTTGTGTATAAATATGAGCTATTTTCATTCTTCTTCCTAACCTTGGAATTTTCTTAGAGTAACCATTCTCAAACTCTTTCATCTCAGGACAACCTTACACACTTATAAAGTATTAAGAATCCTCCTTCCCTCCAAAAGCTTTCATTTATCTCTCTATTAGCATTTATTGTATTAAAAATTAAAACTTCTTAGTATTACTATAAAAAATATTTTGACTAATTGTCCTGCCTTCCCCCCCCTCCAAAAAGCAAAAAAAAAAATGCCTTTGAGGAGTTATAGAAAGAGCATCATGGACTCTCAGGGGTCACTGGACCATACTTTGAGAACCACTGCCTTACAGTATTTGTTAATTTACTGTTGTTATTTGTGAAAAACAACATATATAATGGTTATAGGACTGAATTTGAAGAAGGACCTAGATTTCTTTCTCTTTCTTCCTTCCCTCCTTTCTTTCTTTCTTTCTTTCTTTCTTTCTTTCTTTCTTTCTTTCTTTCTTTCTTTCTTTCTTTCTTTCTTTCTTTCTTTCTTCCTTCCTTCCTTCCTTCCTTCCTTCCTTCCTTCCTTCCTTCCTTCCTTCCTTCCTTCCTTCCTTCCTCCAGGGAAATTGGAGTTAAGTGACTTGCCCGAGGTCCCACGGCTAGTAAGTGTTAAGTGTCTGAAGCCAAATTTGAACTCAGGTCCTTCTGACTCCCGGGACAGGGGCTCTATTCACTGTGCCACCCAGCCTCTCCAAGACCTAGATTTCAATCCTATTTTAGAAAGATATTAGTTACACGAGTTTGGACAAGTCAAAACTTTCTGAACCTTAGCATCGTCATTTGTAAAATGAGAATAGTAATAGCACCTAGCCAGTTAGTCAAAAGTATTTGTGGGCACATACTTTGTACAAGACATTGTGATAAGCACTGAATATATTAAAAGAGGCAAAAGATAGTCCTTACCCTTAAAAACTTAAAACATATAGGAATTACTTAACAGTGAAAAGGTAATAGAATTTAGAAAGGGTGAACAAGACTTCTTATAGAAAGTGGAATTTTAGTTGAGGCTTAAAGGGAGCCATGGAAGCCAGTAGTCAGAAATGAAGAGAGAGAAAATTCCAGGCATAGGAGATAGCCAGAAATGGAGTGATGGTCTTGGAGCAGCAAGGAGGCCAAGAGTTTCTGGATCAAAGAGTATATGGCAAGGAGAAAGACTGGTGAGAGGGTTTGGAAGGTAGGAGTGGGTGTGGGAAATGGTTGTACAGGTTGTAAAGGTTTGACTTTGAATGCCAAACAGGATTTTTTATTCTAGAGGTGATAATGAGCCACTGGAATTTATTGAATACAAGTACTTTAGGAGAACCAATTTGGTGACTAACTGGAAGATGGGTTGTAGTAAGGGAGAGGCTTGAGGCAGGCAGACCCACTGGCAGGCTATTGCAATAGTCTAGAAGTGAGGTAATGGAGGTCTACACCAAGATGGTGACAGTATCTGAAACCTCTTCTCTTATTCATATTCAAGAGATGTTGTGAAGGTGAAATCAGCAGACTTTGGCTACAGATAGATAGGAATCTCCTGGTACTTGCTTTGATAGCCTGGGGGTCTGGGAAGATAGTGGTGCCCTCAACACTAACAGGGAAGATTGGAGGGTATGGGGTTGGTTTAAGTGGAAAGATAAAGAATTATATTTTGGACATTACATGATCCCAGAAAATAGTCAATCCAAACTCTTCTTATTTTGCAATTGTCAATTAGGTATCAGAGGCAGGATTTGAACTCAGGTGCTCCTAACTCCAAGTTTAGCACTCATGCACCACACAAAGCTGTCTGTTGATATAAAGCTGGATTTGATATTGTTGACTTTGATTTGCATTATTCCCATACTGTATTCCCAGACTCTGTTTTTATCAGAGTCCCATGGAGTGGGGGAAGGAGATGGGGTAGAACTACCAGCATATTACAAAACCATGACAGTTCCATTGATTTTCTTTTTTTGTCTAATTAATTTGGGAAGGACACTTTCTAGATAGCCATTTAGAGGAGAAATGGTTCACCTGAAGTACTCGGTGCTCAAAGCTATTTCCTCAATATCTTTATAAATAACTTGTATGTCAAAGTCAGAAGAGAACTTTAAGAACTTCTAGTACAAATTATTAATTTACTAAATTCTAGGTCAGGAAAGTGACTTGTCGATTATCCAAGGGACTGACATTATCAGTTATGCTCATCTTAATAATTTGCTTTTGATCTGATAGTTCTAAATAGAATCTTAAAAATCACATTCTTAAAATGATATAGACTCAGATATCCTTTTTTTCCATCTCATCAGTAGGTGAGGACAATGACATTCAGTGATATCTAGCTAGTTAAAAATATCCTGATGAACTCAGATTTATGGAATGAAACTTAATTGGAAGATGTTCTATAGGGTTCTATGAAGTTTGAGAACATGAGGCCTTTGGGGAAATGTGGGAAACAATACACTTTAGATTACCAGGAGGCAGCATGAAAGGAGAAAGAAAAGGAAAAGGGTGAGAGAAGAAGTGGAAACAATGTGCTAGCCTCCTGTCAGAGGGTAGAAGTAGATTCAATTCCTTTTTTCCACATACAATACTTATTAGCAGAGTTCAATGCTTCAAGAATTGCTAAATTTTTTTCTGTGTTGGTATGATGAACATAACAAACGCTTATCAAGAACAGTTCACATTTAAAAAACATTGCAAAATTTGTGAATACCTTCCACCCACTATTTCACTGGAATCTCCCAACTTCCCTATGAATTAGACACTATTATTATCTACAGATTTTGGGGTTCAGAGGGGCTATTACTTATTCATGGTATAGTGCAAGGATGGGGAACCTGTGGCCTCAAGGCCACGTGTGTTCCTCTAGGTCCTCAAGTACTGCCCAAGGATTTGCTCTGTGAAGTTTGGATTCAGTCAAAGGACCACACTTGAGGTGTGGTGGTGGGAGAGGGTAGAAGGGAATTAAGCCCATTATTTCCTTACTCTCAGCCCAGCACTCAGTATTTCATCACACTTCCATAATCATTAACAGATATGAATTAAATTGAACCTGGAAATCAGTGTGTGTGTGTGTGTGTGTGTGTGTGTGTGTGTGTGTGTGTGTCCAGAAGGGGTAGTTATAAAGGAAGATTGCAGTTAATATGAAAAGTCACTTTTTTTTGAGGGGGGGAGCAATAAGTATAAATGCAAGGACATCAGACCTCCACAGTTTTTAGGTGCACATAAATTGACCACACCATTTCCAATCACTGGCATAGGCAGTGGTGAATGCCAGCTCTATAGAACAGGCAGAATTATCACCATTTTTGTTTCTTGTAGATCAGCGTGAATACCCCATTGGTTGTTAGTATATCCGAAGATGGAAAGATAAATGAAGAATTCATAGCGCTTCTCCATCTTCTAGAAGCAGTGCAGAAAAACAATGAGTACTCATCATTAGGTTTTAATGTGCTTCACTCTTCAGTACCAAAATGCATGTGCTTATGAGTACTGTAAATCAGTATGAATTTCACTTAAATTTATACCCCTTTAAATTGTACAATTATGGATATGGAAGGGACTTGCAGAGGCCATTAAGTACATATTCCTAACTTTAAGTAGATCTCTATTCTTAGGGCTTTCTTTTCAAAGTCTCCAGGATGGTGATACCCTATTTAAGTCTCTAATAACCCTGCCAGTAGATTCTTTGCATTTCACTGCAAGTTGTAGTGTAGCTGAAATCATTCAGTTGGTTAACTTTTTCACTGAAGAAAGTGATATTGGGTCCATTATCAGAGGACCTGGATTTGAATCTGAACTCTGCTGCATAATGTATTTGCTAAACATGTGATGTCATTGGTCCTCTTCAAAAATGGAGGAGAAACAACACCAACACAAATGAGGATTGTGTTATTAGTGTAGTTTTCTCACCTGCAAAATGATCCTTCCTTGAATCATATTATCCCTCAGAACCCTTTATAGTTCTTGGATTCTTCTCAGTATCTGGCTTGATGAAAGAAGACGACCAGCTCCCTTTAAATCCATGTCCTGAAAGCAATTCAGTTCAATTGAACAAACATATATCAAATGCCTACTACGCATCTAGTACTGTTCTTACAGGATGGAAATACAAAGACAAAATTGAAAGTCTTTCCTCTTAGGGAGCTTACAGCAGAGACACCGCATGTTTATTATCTTGCAGAATTGTGATAAAGTGAAATATCCAGACTTTTTGCCTTTGCATAAGCTATATTGCATGGCTAGAAGCCATTTTAGAAGGATAGACACCAACAAGTAAATGAAAAATGTGTGCAAAGTAAATTTGTGGACAAGTAAATGAAAAATATGTGCAAAGTAAATTTGTGGTAGCAGTGAGTGCTGACAACTGGAAGAACTAGGAGGTGCTACTTAAATTGAGCCTTGCTTGGAGCTGAGGTTGCCCAGAGGCAGAGATAAGGGAGGGGAGGTTTAGAGGAAGCAGATAGAATATCGTGTATGGAGGACAGGAAGTAGGTCAATTGAGATGAAACATGGTGCCTGAGGAGTAGCAATAAGCAATCTGGAAAGGAAGATTGGAGTGAGATTATTAAGTATTTAACATGTGTAACATACTGGCATACGGGAAAAAATGTGAGTTGGAAAAATTTTCACAAGGCTACTTTCTCTATCATATATCTTAACAACAAATTCTTCTATAAACCTTTCTTAATTCAGGGTCCATAGACAGATTTCAGAAGGTCTATCAGCTTTGAAGGGAATGGGGAAGGGCATACTTTTATTTCAATATAATTTTTTCCTTTCTAGTTCTATGCATTTTATTATCTGTGCTTAAACACATTCTGAGAAGGGTCCCAAAGATGTCATAAGACTGCCAAAGGGGTCTACAACTGAAAAAAAAAACTTAGGAAGTTCAATGCAGCATACATCATGTTTGATTCTATTGGCAGTATGTAGGATAATAGATTTAGAGCTATGAAGACACTTGAATAGAATCCATTCCAATCCCCTAATTTTACAGATGAGGAAAGTGAGGTCCAGAAAGATGAATAGACTGGTTCAAGGTTATATAAGTAGCAAGGAAGTGTCAGAATCAGGATCTAAAACCATAATTTGTCCATGTTGGGAACAGCCAGTAAGGAAATTCCTTCTACCAATTTAGGGTAGCAAATCTTCTGCAAATCTTTACAATCTCTAGTTTTCTTTGAACTCAACTCAATTACACAATGGTAGGAAAAAAAAATTCTCCTTGTATTTCCTGTCATGAGCTGGGCAACTTACGTTCTTTAAAAGGTGGTGTGATTGAGTCAGTGGGCTAAGATTCTGGCTGTTGTGGCTTCTAAGGTGCCTGAATAGTATAAAAATCTGGCCTTTAGTTTTCTACTTCTTATGGAGGTGAAGTTTTTTATGAGACCCTGACCAAAATTTAATGAAAAAAAACAAAAACAAAACCTCTCTATCTGAATACTTTGAAATAGTTCATTGGGCAGTTTTCTATCTAGTGATTTTCTGATGAGAATTCCTTTCCCTGGATAAGAGTTCTAATCTGAAAATGGAATATAAGTATTTTAAATGCATCTCTTCAATGATAGTCATCATATTCATGGTCACAGGTTTTATATCTTATGAATTCTTCTGGGCCTAAGCCCACTGAGTTGTTTAAAAAAAAAAAAAAGAAACAGGAGTAGTACCAAAAAGTACCATTCATGCTATGTCTTATTGGAGTCTATTACCATTTAGCCAATGTAAAGATTGGATGGCATGCTGTGCCACTATTGCTTTCCTTCTATCCTTTGCTATTAGTATTTAAGAAGCGTTTCCTTGGCACAATACCTGATAATTGGCACTACTCAATGTCCATCTGAGAAAATTAGCCCTGCTATTAAAAGCAAGTAGACAAAGAAAGGGCTCAATTCTTCCCTGTTCTGCTAAATCACAGCCCAGACTTCACTAAACAAGACCATCAAGGTATGATTTGAAAATAGAATGGTCAAGAATGGTGTCACAGAGAATTTGTGTTACTTAAACCACTGAATATTTGGGGAAGGTGCTTTTGTCTTAATTACATTTACTCCTCTTTTCTTTTCTGTTGTGGATAACTTTAAATAATTTATATTTAGCATCAGTTCAAGACCAATACTTAAAAGTGCTTCAAAAGAAAAAATATGTTCTCCTTAGATTTCAATGTAAAAACCTAATAAGAAAGGAGAGGAATTCATTTCTATTTCAAAGAATAATGGAAAACTGTTACTGTTAGCACTGACCTTTCTAGTGTGGTCATCAAAAATTAAGTATGGGATAATACAATTTAAGGAACATCATTTTTTTTGGCAATATCCTACAAAAATGAATACAAGTATATATATATATATATGAACTTACCACAATATGCTGTTGCTGACTATGACTCTGTTTCTTTTGTCATATTTAATGTAATGAACATTTTAAACCTGTTTAGTAGATACTAAGATGCTGAAAGGATAGAAATTTAGAAATCAAATAACCTACTTAAACAGAGATTCTCAAACATTCTCACTCCCTCAGGACATCTTTACAATCTTAAAAATGATTGAGGACCCCCACCCTTAAGTTTTTATTTGTTCATATTTCCCCTTAGCAGTATTTATTGTATTAGAAATTACAATTTTGATATTCACATGAAAATGATTTTGACACTGAAGACTCCAAAAAATTTTCTCAGGGATCCCCATTTGTAACCAGTTCACAAATTGCTCTTTCTCTATAAGAATTTTTACTCTACTGGTGAAGCTACAGACACCCCAATTCTCAAAAACTCAAATGGTGATGCTAGCTTAGAGTTGGTGGGGGGGGGAGAAGTACATGAATAAGAAAATACACAAAAGATGTGAAATAAATATAAAGCAGTTTTGTCATGGAGATGGAAATGTTGCCTAGCATAAGGGAAAATGAGGGAAGTCTTTGTATAGTGGGTAGCATCTGAGCTTGCTTTAAAGTAGTCTAGGCAATCTAAGAGGCAAAGGGAAGGAGAAATTATACTTAAGACAAGCAGAGTCCAAAAGCCATAGAGGTGGCAGATGGAATGATGTATAAGGGAAATGTCTAATAGACCAGTTATATTGGATCATGGAATGAGTGAGAAAATGTGGAACCAATCAGACAGGAAAGATAAATTGGAGCCAGATTATGAAGCAATATAAATGCCTTATAGAAGAGTTTATAGGGGCAGAGCCAAGGTGGTGGAGTAGAAGCAGCGACTTGTTCAAAGTCTCTGCTTAACTCCTTCAAAAATCTGCAAAAAAATTATTCTAAACAAATTTTTAGAGCAGCAGAACCCACAAAATGAGAGAACCCACAAAATTTCCAGCCCAAGACAACCTGCAAGGTTGACAGGAAAGGTCTATTGCACCAGGATGGGAGAGAAGTGCAGAGTACAATGCAAAATGAGCCAGGACAGACTGGGCCCCAGCAAGCCTGGAGCAGGCCTTGGGGGACTGAATCACTGGCAGCTGTGTAGATTTCCAGATTTCTCAATCCACAAATATTAAAGAGAGCTAAGGTCAGTAGGAAAGGTGTGTCAGACCTGGATGAGAGAGGAACGTGGTCTGGTCCCAGCTCTAGGGAAGCAACTGCAGCAGCAGCAATGGTAGTGGTGATGATAGCAGTGGCTGCCCTCTGAGCTCTTGACCCACAGATGGTTGGGGGATTTAGTGGCTGATGAAAGGGGATTTTTTAGGAATGTCTTTGCTGGTGCTGAGATAGGATTCACTTGCTTTGCCTGTGCTTGGATCTGGGTTGCAGTCCTTGGTGGTGGTCCTGGGACAAGGAGGAAAGCTGGCATGGTAAAGCTTCTGATCACAGTAGAGAAGGAATCCTCTTCATAGTTCCAAGGTAGGAAAGAATGCTTGTGGTCATAGCACAGACCAGCAGAGGAGTGAATACCTCTCCTTTGATCATACCACCTTGGAAGAACTGAAAATTTATAGGCTCCCTAGAAGTATCTCTGAAAACAGCAGAATAAAACCCCTGAAACTTGAGAGAGTACACTCTCTATTCTGGAAGTAGAGTCCTACTGTAACAAAGAGCTAAAAAGTCAATTAATTGGCTGGAAAAATGAGCAAACAGCCTAAATAACACCTCAGTGTATAGAATCTTACTTTGGTGACATAGAAGATCAAAACATATAATCAGAAGAAGACAACAAAGTCCAAGCCCCTACATCGAAAGCCTCCAAGAAAAACATGAATTGGTCTCAGGCCATGGAATACTCAAAAAGAATTTTGAAAATTAAGCAAGAGAAATAGAGGAAAAATTAAGAATAGAAATGAAAGTGATACAAGAAAATCATGAAAAGCAAGTCATCAGTTTGCTAAAGGAAACACAAAAAATACTGAAGAAAATAACAACTTAAAATATAGACTAACCCAAATGGTAAAAGAGGTACAAAAAGCGAGTGAGGAGAATGTCTTGAAAAGCAACACTGGCCAAATGGAAAAAGAGGTAAAAAATAATAACCAAATAAAATAATTCCTTAATATTTAGAATGGAACAAATGGAAGTTCATGACTACGAGAAATGCAGAAATTACTTTTTTTTAAAGAAAAAAATAGAAGACTGTGAAATATCTCATCAGAAAAATCTGACCTAGAAAAAAGATCCAGGAGAGATAATTTAAAAATGACCAGGCTACCTGAAGATATATATATGTATATAGATATAGATATAGATATAGATATAGAGATAGAGATAGAGATATAGATAGATAGATATAGATATAGAACCTAGATATGATTTTTCAAGAAATTATCAAGCAAAACTGCTGTGATATTATAGAACCAGAGAGGAAAATTGAAATGGAAAGAATTCACCTATAACCTCCTGAAAGAGATTCCCAAAGGAAATTCCTAGTAATATTATAGCCAAATTCCAGAGCCCCTAAGTCAAGGAGAAAATATTGCAAGTGGTCAGAAAGACACAATTCAAGTATTGTGGAAATACAATCAGGATAACACAAGATTTAGCAGCTTCTATATTAAGGGATCAGATGACTCAGAATATGATATTCCGGAGGTCAAAGAAGCTAGGATTAAAATCAAGAATCAAAAAACTCAGCAAAACCAAGTATTATCCTTCAGGGGGAAAAACAGATAATCAATGAAATAGAGGACTTTCAAGCATTCTTAATGCAAAGAACAGAGCTGAATAGGAAATTTGACTTTCAAATACAAGATTCAAGAGAAGCATGAAAAAGGTAAACAGGAAAGAGAAATCATAAAGGACTTATTAAAGTTGAATTGTTTATATTCCTACATGGAAATATGCTATTTGTAACTCATGAGACCTTTCTCAGTATTTGGGTAGTGAATGTGTGTTCATATGTGTGTGTTTATGTATGTGTGTGTGTGTGTGTGTGTGTGTGTATACATAGACAGAAGGCACAGGGTGAGTTGAATATGAAGGAATGATATTTAAAAATTAAAATTAAGGGGTGAGAGAGAAATGTATTGAGAAGGTAGGGGCAAAGGGAGAGGTAGAATTATATCACATAAAAGAGGCAAGAAAAAACTTACAGTGGAGGGAAAGAGGGGACAGGGGAGAGGGAATAAGTGAACCTTAATCTCATCTGATTTGTTTTAAGGAGGGAATAACATACACACTCAATTAGGTATAGAAATCTGTCTTACCCTACATGAAAGTAGGGGGAGAAGGGAGAAAAATATGGGGTTGATAGAAAGGGAGGGCAGATTGGGGGAAAGGGCATCTGGAAGCAAACTCTTTTCAGGCAGAACAGGGTCAAAGGAAAGAACAGAATAATTGGGAGGGGGTATAGGATGGAGGGAAATATAGTTAATCGTTCACAACATGACTATTATGGAAGTGTTTTGCATGATTGCACATGTATAACCTATGTAGAATTATTGGCTTTCTCAATGAGGGTGTGTGGCAAGGAAACAAGGGAGAGAATGTAGAACTCAAAATTTTAAAAATTAATGTTATAAATTGTTTTTAGATGCAACTGGGAAATATGATATACAGACACTTATTTATAGAAATCTATCTTGCTCTATAGGAAAATAGAAGGATAAAGGGATAAGAGAAGGGGCAGTGGTGATAGAAGGGAGGCAGATTAAGGGAAGGGGCAATCAGAATGCATGCCATCTTGAGGTGTGGGAAGAGAGAGATGGAGAGAAAATTTGGAACTAAAAATCTTGTGTAAGTGAATGTTGAAAACCAAAAATAAATTAATAAAAAAGAAAATATGTAAAAATTTTAAAATTCTAAAAAGAAGAAAGAAGAGCTTATCTTTCATCCTAGAGTCAATAAGGTGCCACTGATGCTTCTTGAGTAATAGTGTTACCTGATAAATGCTACCTATGCTTTAGAACTTTCAATTTGGTAGCTATCTGGCAGGTTGATTGAAAAAAAGAAGAGACTGGATGCAGGGTGACTATTTAGGTTTTTGCAATAGCCTATGTCAAAGGTACTGAGAATTTAAACCAGGGTGGTATCTTTGTGAGTAGATAGCAGGGGACAAATATGAGATATGCTGTGAAAGTAGAACCCAAAAGACTCAGTTGCTGATTGGATGAGTGAACAGTGATCACACTGGTGTACATGTGATTTCTGCATGCAGGTGATCTTTGAATACAGTGACTCTCCCTCTCTCAAACAATCAAGAGTTGCTAGTGAGTTTTATTCAGTGTCAGGGCAGGGAGACTGCCACCCACCAAGGAAGGATCCCTATCAACATCCTTCTCGAACCTTCCTTCGAGCACATAGCCATGGGATTTATTCTTTGGTATTAATCAAATAGAACATGCAAAATGACTTGCATTTGAAAATTTTGTTTTGGTAGGGCTTAGACCAAATCTTTCATGGTTTAGATAAATATCCTACTCTCATACAAGACCTTTCCTATTAACCTATTTACTCCTCTGTGTAGATATTGTACTTGCTGTTGATGGGGGGACTGTATCTTCACTGTCAAGGTGAATAACTTTTGTAATAGCAATGGCAACAAAATTGCTAATAGAGTTAATATTGTAGATTAATAAGAAGAAAATAACCACACTTAGCTATCTTTTGTATCTTCAGGAACTGGAAGAATTAGGCACAATGGGTGAGTTTCAAAGAGGCCAATTTACAAGTAACATCTGTCCAATTCAACATGTGGGTTTTTACCTGTCACATGTCATGACATATCTGTTATATCATTCATTTTGTGTGTAACTTTTGGAGCTCTCTTTGGATTTGGGAGTAATATTTCCTTAAAGATGATTCTTGATGTTTGACTGCAAATAATATTCAACTTCCTAATACTCAGAATTACTGAAATATAGAAGGATTTCCTAAAGATGGAATGAATTCTTTCTAACTGGTGTTCTTTGATCAAAGATTGAAGGACCATTTCTCAGCCATACTGTAAGATAATTATTATTTTAGATTGGAATACATAGCCGCTGAGATTCCCATGATTTTGAAATTCTATGATTCTGATATGTGGGGATGAAATGACCATTCTTGCTAAGGGAGAGTTTGAAACTCTAGCGTACATGGATAAAGCTAATTTAAGATATTTCCTTTCATATCAAGCATAATGCTTTAAAAAAGCCTAAGTACTTTTGTGTAAAGAAAGATAATTAGATCAAATCACAAATGTTATGAACTATTATTTCTTTAAGGGTTATGGCTGTTAGAAGAAATGCCCATTTTATAGAAAGAATCACAGACTTTCTCATTTTATATTAGAATATAATATTTTCTAAAGTTACTGCTCCAGTTATCTATACTAATTATTTCTTTTCAGAAAAATACTGAGGAACAATGCATTAGGAAACAAAATGTTTTTTTTTGTTGTTGTTGTTTCAAACTTTTAAAATAGCTCTGCGTGGTTTGTAGTGCATGGAATATCCTGCCTTCCCCACAGGGGGCTGCTCACCTGACAGATCATCACCATGAAGATTGACTCGGTTTTTTATACTCAACATCTTTTCATCTCCCACAGTTGACTCTATTTTGTGATTAAAGGACTGGAGGCTGGAGACATTAAGTTCCTCTCAAAGCCTTTCAGAATTTTCCAGGTAACTCAGCATTTTCTATCAGCAGCTCAGCTTGGTTTTGACTCATCATTTCCCAACCCTCATGATCTTTTCAGCTATCTTTTGTGAATTATCTTCATCTGTTATCTTCATCTTCATCTCCAGCTTTTTAAAGGCAGGCAGGGATTTGCTTTTTCTTATTTATATCCTCAGGACTTCCCGGCACATAGTGGATGTTTAAAAAATGCTTACGGAATTAAATATTTAAAATGACAATTTTTAACAATTAAAATGAGGTTGGTTTCCCATTTATTAACTCTATTCAACATGACCATTATTAAGTGATCTTTCTTTGAAAAATCACAAGGAGAAAAAAAGTCATTCCTGCTCAAATTGATTAGCCAAACATTGCTTTACACGAGAACTGGTGAAATTTTATAGGAAACATAAAACCAAAATTCAGTGAAGAAGTCACTTTTGGGTAGTATGCCATCTCCTACCTTCCTCTTGTCTTATTCACTGTTCAAGCCAAGGCTCCTCCCCCTTCCTCTCCCAGTCAGAATCAGTTTCTCAATCACCCATAACCCCCAGGAGCAGAGAAGGGATAAAGGGTAATTGCATAAGATTTCAGCAACTATTCTTCATATGTCTCTCTTCCTCTTCCCTTACCTTTTTCTTCTCCCCATTCTCTGTCTCTATCTCTATGTGTCTGTCTCTGTCTCTCTCCCCTTCCACTCTCTTTTAGCTAAGGGAAAGGGGAAGTAAAACTTAATTGTAATTTGATTAGCCATCATCCAACTTTTTATCCCCAAACCCTATTCCTCCAGCTCTAATTAAGCTTTATTGCCCCCTCTTTTTTCCAAAGGAAAAGAGATCAAAATAAAACAACATAAATGACCAAATGCTATTGAATATTATTTTGTTGAAAAAAAAATGAATGACAATAATAGGAAACTGTGCTTTTGTCTATAATGACACTGATTTAATATTATTAGATTATGACCCGATTATTGGCTCAATGATTTTAGTAAAGAATCAGGTAAAGTTTTACCTTTATGCTGAAAAAAATCAACTCAATATGGGGGAAACAAAATAATTTTCCTTCATCTGATAAAATAAATAGGGTTTTTGGAGGAATGCAAGTATGGTGTGCATCAATGCTGTGACATGGCAACTAGAAAGTGTATGTGATCTAAAGTTTAATTTGAGGCAATCATATTATACAGGAGTAGAGAAGTAATAATCCCATTGTACTCCATTATCAGATCACAGACTAATGTGTTCAGTTCTGTCTACAACATTTTAGAAAGTACATAGATAACCTAGGATGTGCCTGAGAAAAGAGCTATAGCTAATCAATATAAGGACCACTTAATGAAAAAAAGAAAATAAATTTAGCCTGATAAAAAGATATATGATGGACAATCTGAGAGTTGCCTTTAAATATTTGAAGGATTGCCATGTGGAAGAGTTATAAAGCACTGTCTTGGATCCAGATGGCAGAGCCAGGTATATCAGATGGATGTTGCAAAGAGGCAAATTAAAGTTCCACCCAAGAAAAAACAAAAAAAGCATTATTTAAATAAAGAGAAGCTAATGAGTATATGCCTCAATGTATACATACATACATATATATACACATATACACACATATATTTATGTTGATGTGTGTGACCATATTTATGATGAATACATGCAAAAAATACAAACAAAATACATAGGGAGAAGGAATCAGTAAAAGTCCCAAGGATAAAGTGTTACCAGAGATAAGTCTTAAAGGAAGCTAGGGATTCTGAAGTAGAGGTTAGAAGTGAGAGTATACCAAGTGCTAGGGACAGTTTATACAAAGGCATGAAGGTGGGAATCTGAAATCTATCTGACCTCACTCTTTTCTTTACTTAAGAGTGATCATACCAAAGTATCATCACACATCTTTTAGACATGATCTGTTCTTTGTTCCTTATAAAAACCCCACCCTTCCTCTTATCAAAAGTCCTTTAATCATTCCCATGTCCTTTTAGTGTTTTTCCTAATTATGCCTAATCAAAAAGAAGGATATTAAATTCTATGGAATTATCCTTTGGTTGGAAGAGACCTCTAGTGGGTAAGATCATCTTCTATTTATCATTTGGGAAAAAGAGCAAATTGCTGTATAGCATAATATATAACCTTTATATAGTGCATAATAGTGCTATACAGTATAACTTTTAACCTTGAAAATACATCTACATTATAAACTTAATTTTAAAATAAAGAACATATACATGCATTTTTAATTTGGGCCATATTGTGCATTAAAATTGCATAATATTTGTTTTGAGAATTTATAATTAAAGTATATTGCAAATATTAACATTGTTCTTGCTAGAAGTTATGTTATCTCATATATTTTGAATCATCATAATAAATTCTATAGTGGCTCTTAGAATATGAACTATGCCCAAAGGGTTTTTATTATTAAATTTATTATTTCCAGTGATATTATAATATATTTAATAAAATTCAAAATGCCCATGTTCTGTAAAAGCAAGTCTAATTATACAAAACATACTACTTTTTATTATAAGAACTTTTTAAAAATTTAGTGTGCTTCACAGTAGTTAAAAGTTACTATTTTTGCAACCCTAAGCAAACATAGAGAAAGTTCACATATCTTTTGAAAAGGTCTCTTATAATTTCAGATTGTGTCCTCTTATAATATCTCTTATAATATCCATCAAATTTTAAGAAGATGTTACTATTGGCATGGCCTTTGCCATTATTTTCACTCTCAAATTTTGTAGTGCTCCCCTTTTCCCTATAGAATAAAATTAAAATTCCTCAATGAAGAGTCCAAGAGGTTGCCACAGCCTATTATTTGAGTCTGATTCTCCTCTTTTCTTCATATATTCTATATTCCCATCAAAGTGGAGTTCTTTTCATTACCACCATAGAGGTGGAATTTTCCACCTCTATGTCTTTTTTTCATACCTTTTCCTCCATTTGTAATGCCTTTTCCTGATCTTTACCTGTTGAAATCTTACAAGTCCTTCACTCAAGCACCACTTTATTCAAGAAACTTTCCATGATTTGGAATCATGATTTCCTGACTTTACTCTTATAAATTTTGGTTGTATCTTTCTATGCTATTTATCTTTCATACTGTAGGCTTGTTTATTTCAAATGAATTTTATCTCTTCTATTAGATACAAAGTTCCTTCAGCATAGTTCCTTGTATCTTATTCATGACTTACCTGTATCTGCACCTCCCCACCCCTAAGAGAACCACATTTCCTTCTGCCTGACTTGTCCAGAAATAAGGGTATATTAATTACTAATTAATTAATATTAACTGATAAAAATATTAATGATAGCTGATGATAGATTGAAATAGTTAATAGGGAAAATTACAATGTAAAATATGTAATATATAATCCAGGTTAGAAGCAAAATTCTTACATATAAACTCCCTTTTATTAAAAACAGATGAATATTCCCCCAAAGTATATTTAATGATGATATGCATTGAGCAAATATTTAAAGGCTGTGAAATCAAAGATTCAATTTCATACCCTTTCTCTAATCTTTACCTATATTAATTATCACTTAAATTAACCTTAGTTTTATGTGCAAACTTTGATTAGGATAATAGATCTAATTTACCCTTTCAAATAACTCTCTCTGGAGACAGTTATGAGTTGAAAGTCTTTCTTGTCAGTGTGTCCTTCCAACTGTCTATCACCTTGTTAGCTTAGGTATTTTAGCTCTGAGAACCATTCCTGTGACTGCCTTCAATCATAATATATTGATGAAGTCTTCCTCATTACACCGTAAGCTACTTGGAAGGAGAGGCTGTTTTCTTTTTTGCCTCTTTTTGTATCTCCATTTCTTCCATACTGCCTAGTGCTTAGTATGCACTTAATAAATATTTGACTGATTGATAGTTATTCATTCATTCAGTTTGTGGATATATCATGGTCCCAGGAGAAATTGAGCTTCAAGGTATATAGTGACTCTTTCTTATGATGAGCATAAATATTCCTAGAAACCATAAAAAAAAACACAGAATATGAATTCAAAGGGACCTCAGAGGAATATTTAGCGTAATTCCTATTTGAGCAAGAGTCTTGTCCACAACTTTACTGACAAATAGTGATCCTCTCTTGGCTAAAAATCTCTATTAGAAGGGAACTTGCTTTTTTCTAAGGCAGCCCATCCTATTTTTGGATGACCCAAATTGTTAGTAGGAGGACATTTTTAAAACTCTAAACTCAGCACTTATCACAATGCCTAGCACATAGTGGGTGCTTAATAAATATACATATTTTTGATTGATTGAGTACACCTCTGTAACTTCAACCTCTTGCAGATATTTTGGCATTTTGAGGCTAAATGAAATATTTAATGTCTTTCTCATAATAAAAATTAAAATTCTTGAAGTCTGCTATTGAGTTTTTCTTATATTCTCTTCTACATGTTTAATAATCTTAGTTCTTTTAATCAGTCCTTATTTGACATGTTTTCCCTACCTCTTACCATCCTGGTTACTGTCTTTTGCCTGTCCTTGAACTTTACATTCTTTCCTGAAGTGTGGTAGCCAAGGCTTAACACAGAAGTCCTAATATCCTAAGTGACAGCAGAGTATTTAGAAATTACATCCTAAAGGAGTATTTTTAATCACAAATAATCTCAAATTCTATTTAAAAATTGGATGTCAAATATTTTTATGACAGATGATATGACATTAGATAGTACAGAATTAGACAATGCCTAAAAAGAATACTTTAAAACTTTTAGGTTTATGTGTCAATTATTAGTATTAAAAACAATCATGGGTGTCTAATGAACAATGGCTTCATATGGAGGTAATGGGGCAATTTTGCCCTGAAATAAATTAAGAGCAACTTAGATTATTTATAAGATGGCCACGCCCTAATGGACATGGTGACAGTAAAAACTGCAGAGCTAATTAAGTCAGGAAGACAAGTATTCTGAACAGAAGAATTTTAAGCTGCTGTAAATAGAAGGGATAAATGGCATTTCCTTATACTTTTGGGATTTTGAAGCACTTTACATATTTATATATTTTATTCTCCCCATATTCCTGGAGAGTTTTTAATAAAAACTTTCTGTTTTTACAGATTCACTTTATAGATTTAGAAACTGAGGTCAATAAGTTAAATAATTAGATTATAGTAACACAGCTAATATGAGTCAGAAGGATTTGAATGCAGGCCTCTACTAATTCTAAATCCAGCACTATTCCATGCTGCCTCTTAAACTGGGTATACATATATACATGCATACACACATAAACACACACTGATATACAGACACAGACACACACAAGTGTACACAGACACACAGACACATAGACACACAGACAGACAGACAGACACACATACACACACACACACACACACACACACACACACACACATATATATATATATATATATATATATAAAACAATTTTGTTACAATTGGACTGATCAGATTCTGCCTTTCTTTAGTAGTATCTAAAATTACATTCCAGTCAGATGTTATTATCTATTAATTTTACTTACTCTGTGTTTGTGTGGTGGTGATGGAGTGGTTGGAAGAGATCCAAATAGAATAAAAAACTCTGCCCTTGAGCAGTTTACAATTTTGTGTCTGTTGTTGTGAGAAGTAATTTCTCTCTCTCAGTCTCAGCTTCCCCATCCCTAACAATATGATGATGATGATGATGATGCTATTAATAACACTTGATTCAAAGGATTGTCAGACAAAAGTACTTTGTAAACAATAATAAAAAAGCTATCTATAAATGGAACTTTTATCTATTATTCAGAGAGAAAGTAAAGTAATGTGTCAAAAAGACTTGGGTTTATTTCTCATAAAGAGACAACCACTAGATGTCACATATATCTTCTCCTTTGCTTTTTATTAAGCTTACACAGAAACATTCTATACCCTTGCCCTAGGCTTTATGACCAAGGGGTTTGTAAAACAAAAGAATAGAAAGTGTTTTATTCCTGCTGATCAATGAGAAATCTTTCCATATTGTCTTTAAAAATAATAGATGCTCTTTCTTCACCCTCCTAGTATGATAGGTAACATTCAGCTTTTAGGAATGAGCTGCCCTTTATTTCAACAGCACACCTTTGATAAAGATTCACTTTGAAAGATTTCTGTCTGTGTCTTCTTAAGATCATCACCTTGTATATTTAGAGCTTAAAGGGAATTTTGAGGCTAACTAATCCAATCCCTTCTTTTTTTTATGGATGAGGAAAATAAGTCCCACAGAATGATTTTATTAAACTCACACAAAGGCTCCAGAACTGTAGTTGGTTTGGAAGTTAACATTTTCAATATGACAAAACCTAAGTGCTCTAAGAATTGGAAATGTTTGAATTTGGAGGATAAAGAAAAAAAAGACACCTTATATTCCATTAGGAGAGAGGCCATAGGATAGTAAAACTAAAGGTAGAAGTTCTCCAAAGGAGAATTTGTGTTTTCTTTATGATACTTTGGATTTGTGAAACTATTTAAGGAGTTTGAATTACATGAATTTTGGTGTAATAGAACAGATGTGATCAAATATAACTAGGTTCTAATGAGATTTTTTAAAAAACACACACTATGGGAGCAAGAAGGTATATCAATACATGTATGCTAACTTTATGCCTTAAAAATAAGGGTAACATCTACTTTAAAGCCATCTGTCAACATTTCCTTGTAGTATGAAGCCTTTCTTGTTCAGGAATATTCCCATTCTTTTAGTAGAATTTATAAGAGCGAATTTCAGGGAGAAAGATCTGAGAGCAGATTACCAGTGGGTAGTCATATGTATAAAGGAATTCAGAAAGGGGGTGTTCTTGGTGAGATTGCCTCACATCTTCACCCTTTCCCCTCCACTTAGAAACTCCAAAGCCTGGAAAGATAGCTTCACCATTATCATCATCTCTTCACCCTCTATGGACTTTGAATGCTGCACGGTCAGGGAGAAAGATCTAGGAGCTCAACAGATGCTTTCCACATGTTCTGACTGAGAATATCTTGGATAATTGGAAAATGGGACTTCAAGGGAAAGCAGCTTAATCCATCAAAAATGGTTCTTCACTTTGAACATCAAGCCTGCCATGGATGATCCACTTACCCCTGGATGGTACAAGGAACATGAAGATAAATTGAAAATGAACTGGAGCTCCCCTAGAAGGCTCTGGACAGCAGCATTTTGGAGATAGAAAAGTATCAAAAAGGATATTAAATCCAAAATTTTTTAGGTTAGATATGATTGCCAAATTTGTTACAGAAAAGTGGGGGGAGAAAAGGAAGAGCAAAGAAAAAATAGCAAAAAGCTCTTTGATAGCAGTATCATGGCCCCACTTACGTGTATATTATAGAGATAGAATTAAGAGAAAGAGCCCCTGCTCTTATAGCTGAATAGAGCATTTAGAATGTTGTAATAATAATAATTAACATTTGTATAGTATTTTATGAGTTGCAAAAAATATTATCTTATTTGATACAACAAGTCTATAGGGTGAGTGCATCCATGATTACCATTTTACAAATGAGGAAACTGAGTCTGAGAAATGTTATGTACTTTGCCCAGGGACACATTGGTAGTAAAGTGTCTGGGGCAGTATTCTCAAAAATTCTTGACTTCAAAGCAGGGCTCACTATTCACTGCCCCAGCTAGCTACTGCTAATGTTCTTCAATAGAATGAAGAATGGAGAGCCAATCACTTAATATCCTGGTGGCTTTATACCAATTTCAGAAAGTAATGATTAACTTTTATGATTAGTTTTCTCTGCGTTTGTATCTTAGCTAATTTCTCTATTAGAAATAAAGGGCATGGCAGATTAATGAAGTAAAACAAAATAAAACCAAAACAAGGAATTAGAATCCTGAAATTTCAGAACTGGAGATAGCCCTAGAGACTACAATATGTCATTCCTTATGTTCCCTCTATAACAACTTTAACACTTCAATGACATTGAGCTGTCTATAGCCGAAGATTGTTCATTATATTTTTAGCTCTTGTTGTTTTAAAATTCTTCCTTAAATTGAACACCAATTTCATGTAGTTTCCTCGTATTCATCATAATTTTTTTTCTTCTAGTACCAAGCAAACAACTCTAATCCTATTTTGTCTGGATTGAAAAACAAGTCTCATGCCTCTTCCTTTTGACTGATGGAACTTGAAGTTAGCTCTCATCTCTCAATTTTCTCTTCTCCAGGCAAAACATTTAAAATTTCTTCAATGGTTCTTCATATGAAATGGTTTCAAATCTCCTCAATATCTTGATTATCCTTTCTTATCTAGATGTACCTCAGTTTGTTCTTCCTAAAATCTCATATCCAGAAATGAACAAAAAACTCCAGACATATTATGACTTACACACAAGATCCAGAGAGTATTATAGTAACTGTTCTGCACATTATATATCTATTAATTTTGTCAGTAAAAACAGGTTGGTTAGAGGACTTTGAAGCAACCAAAGCCCCTTTTTTCATATGAATTGCTATCAAGTCATCTCCATCCTCTATTTGTAAAGTTGTAAAGTTCTTTCTCTCTATTCTTTATCTCCTCCTTCCCCTTCCAGCAGCATCCAGGCATAGAACTTTATATTTATTTATACTGATGTTCTTGAAGCTCATCTAGTTAGAGTAACCTAGCTTTAATTGCAAGAGATATAGAAGGAGTAAGTTTCAGATAGAGTACTGACTTGTGTGAATGCACAATAGTCATAGAGAAAAATAATATATTAGGGAACAGTGAATCAATCTAGCTGGCTAGACAATAAAATAAATAGATGGGAGTAAAAGCTTGGAAAGTAGCAAAGAATCAGATTTCAGAGAACATGTAATGTCAGGCAAAGCAAGTTGTATTTTATTTAATAGGTTTTGGAACACCATTACTAGCTACTTAGCAGGAAGAAACATGGGGCAAAGCAAGGAAAACTTTGAGCACATTGGCCACTTGTGGAAATATTTTAGAGAACACAAATCAACAATAGAACAGGCAAGCATGCATGGGTTGACCTCTCTAACATTGGCAGTAACTCTCAAAATAATGAAATCTTAGGTTCATTTGAGTATTTTATTGAAGAAGTTATTGAAGTGGGAAGTGACTCAGAAAATTTTGACACTATATTCTAAATATAGAAATTGAGAATGGGGCATATTTTTGTGGGGGAGGAGATTTCTTATTAAAAATATTTATTTATTTTTAGTTTTGAATATTCATTTCCACAAGATTTTGAATGATAAATTTTCTCCCTGTCTTTAACCTATACCCACCCATAAGAAGCCTACTGAATATCCCTTACCCCAATCTGCTCTCTTTTATATACTCCCCCATACCTTACCCCAACAACTTTCTAGTAGTGCAAGATGTATTTCTATACCCCAGTGCCTGTATATCTTATTTCCCAGTTGCATATAAAAAGCAATTTTTTAAACACTTGTTTTTAAAACTTTGATTTCCAATTTTTTTTCCTTCTTCCCTTCTCACCTAACCCCACTGGGAAGACAAGCAATTCAGTATAGGTTGAGTGCTTCCATTCCAAAATGTTTCCATAGTAGTTATATTGTGAAAGACTAACTATATTTCCCTCCATCCTATCCTGCCCTCCCACTTATTTTATTTTCTACTTTAACCCTGTCCCTTTTCAAAAGTGTTTGCTTCTAACCACCCTCTCCCCCAATCCTCCCTCCCTTCTATCATTCCCCCTCTTATCCCCTTTCCCCCTACTGTAGAGTAGATACACAAGTGAATGTGTATGTTATTCCCTCCTGGAGCCAAACTCAATGAGAATAAGGTTGACCCATTCCCTTTTACCTTCCTGATCTTCCCTTCCATTGTAACAGTTTTCTCTTGCTTCTTTTATATGAGATAATTTACCATATTCTGTCTCTCCCTTTCTCCTTCTACCATTATCTATATTACCCTCCACTATCCACATACGGAGAAAAGTCTTATGAGTTACAATTATCATTTTCCTATATAGGAATGTAAATAGTTCAATGTCAATAAGTTCCTTATGATTAATTTTTTCCTGTTTACCTTCTCATGCTTCTTTTGCTTCTTGTGTCTGAAAGTCACATTTTCTGTTCAGGTCTGTTTTTTTAATCAAGAATACTTAAAAGTCCTTTATTTCATTGAATGATCATATTTTTCCCTGAAGCATTGTGGTCAGTTTTGTTGGGTAGGTGATTCTTGGTTTTAATCCTAGTTCCTTTGACTTCCAGAATGTCATATTCCAAGCCCTTAAATCCCTTAATATAGAAGCTACTAGATCTTGTGTTATCCTAATTGTGTTTCCACAATATTCAAATTGTTTCATCTTGGCTCCTTGTAAAGTTTTCTCCTTGATCTGGGAATTATGGAACCTGGCTATAATATTCCTAGGATTTTCTTTTTGGGATCTTTCTCAAGAGGTGATCAGTGAATTATTTATTTTTATTTTGCTCTCCAGTCCTAAAATATCAGGGCAATTTTCTTTGAGAATTTCTTGAAGGATGATTTCTAGGTTCTTTTTTTGATTATGGCTTTCAGGTAGTCCAACAATTTTTAAATTCTCTCTACTGGATCTATTTCCAGGTCAATGGTTTTTACAAGAAGATATTTCACATTTCCTTCTATTTTTCATTTGGATCTGTTTAATAGTATCCTGATTTTTTCATAGTCATTAGCTTCCATTTTTTTCCAATCTTATTCTGAAGGAATTATTCTCTTCAGTGAGCTTTTGAAATTCTTTTTCCATCTGTTAAATTCAGCTTTTTAAGGCATTCTTCTCCTCATTGGTGTTTTTGGACCTCTTTTGCCATTTGAGTTAGTCTATTTTTAAGGTGTTATTTTCTACTGCCAGGTTGTTGACTCACTTTTCATGATTTTCTTGCATCATTCTCATTTCTCTTCCCATTTTTTCCTCCACTTCTCTTATTTGAGTTTCAAAATTCTCCTTAAGCTCTTCCATCACCTGTAACCAGTTCATATTTTTCTTGGAAGCTTTTGGTGGAGGAGTTCTGACTCTGTTGTCTTCCTCCTACTCCGTACTTTGATCCTTTTTGTTCCCTCAAAAGGAATCTAAAGTTGGATGGCTTTGCTTCCTTTGCTTCTCATGTTGCCACTCAATTACTTGACTTTTGAGCTATTTTCCACAGTAGAATTCTGCTTCCAGAGAGAAGAGCTTTGTCCCAAACCACTGGAGATTTCACAGGTGCCAGAGCTATTAGGAGGGTGCCATTTCTGCAGCCCTGCAAACTCTGGCTCACTGGTCACACACCTCAGGACCACCACCCAGGACCATGATCCAGACCCAGGCAGGTTAAAGCAAGAGCAATTACCCTCTGAATGGTTGCTTACCCCCCCCCCCCACATGATCTGCAGACCTGGAGCTCCCCCACTTCTAGCCCAAGGGGGAAGGGGCCAGACCCACTCCTCTCCCCCCTCTCCCCAGTTCCAACTACACTGACCTCTCCCTTTTTCTTTGGCATTTATGGGTTGATAATTCTGGAAACTTCCACTGCTGCTGCTGATTCACTCTCTCAAAGTCTGCTTCAGCAGCTGGTCAGGGTCACTCTGGGGCTAAAAGTTTGAGTTCACAGGGGGTTAGGGAAGAGGGGCTGGGATAGGCTCCCAGCACACTGCAATGAGCCCTTCCTGTCTGCCTGCCAGAATATCTTCAGTGGGAGATTTGTTTTTCTTGGTCACTTTGTGAATTCTGTAGCTCTAAAATTTGTTTTGAGTCATATTTTATAGGTATTTGAGGTGGTTATAGGGGGAGCCATGGGGTTTTCCTGATTCTATACAACCATCTTGGCTCTGCCCCTCTGGCTCCATGTTTTTATCCTTTTTGTCCCCAAAAAAGATTCCATGATCTGATTGCGCTTCCTCTGCTTGCTCATCTTGTCAGCCAATTACTTGCCTTTTGAGCTCTTTGCCATGGTAGAACTCTGTTTCCAAAGTGGAGACAGCTGTGTCTCAAATTGCTCGGTTTTTCACAGTTGCCACAGATATAAGGAGTGTGCCCTCTCTATAGCCAACATAAGTTTTGGCAGCTAGCGTTTGCTACCCCAGGACCACCACCCAAGGCTGTGACCCACATTGAAGCAGGTAAAAGCAATACTGATTACCCTCTGAATGTTTCTTGGTCCCCCTATGTCCTGCATTGCCTGGAGCTCTAGAGGCAGCTTCCATGCTTCCACCATCTCTTACCCCAGGATCAGGGAGTGACCATTCTCTTCTCCGTCCAGTTCCAACAGAGTTCCCTACTGAACTTTCACTTGTTCTTTGGTGTTTATGAGTTGAGAAGTCTGGAAACCACCACAGCTCCCAGTGATTCACTCTCCTGAAGTCTGCTTCAGTAGTCCGTGGTGCTGGTTCGGGCTACCCCGGGTTTGTGCCATGTGGCTCATGCAGGACTGATGAGCTCTCAGCCTGGTGTGATAGACCCTTCCTATTGGCCTGCCAGGCTGCCTTCAGCAGGAGATATGTTTCTCTTTGTCACTTTGTGGGTTTTGTAGCTCTAAAATTTGTTTAGAGTCATAGTTTACTGGTATTGGAGGTGGTTCATGTGGGAGCTCATACAAGTTCCTTCTTTTACTCTGCCATCTTCAGGGGAAGAGATTTAAAAAACTCAGTTTTAGGCATGTTTGAAATTGAGGAGGTGACAGGGCATTCAGATAGATATGCAGTATGAATTTGGAAATGAGGAACTGTAAATCAAGAGAGATTGGGGCAGGAGATAATAATTTGTAACTCATCTGCAAAAAAATTGATAGTAGATGAGATTTAAAAGGAATGGGGAAAGAGATGTTGACTAAACACAGTGTCTTGGCACATACATACATGCATATACACATATATACATGTATATAACAAACATGTACATAAACATACACATGCACACACTTTTAAAATAAACATAAGATGCCCCTTGCAAGATGAGATCATCTCTGCTAATCTCATCACCATGATGTCATCAGGAACCTTGATTGACAAAACCTCTTCAGTCTCCTCTCCCTTCTAAGAGGGAGGTTGAAGAGTGGAGTGCTAAACTCCTTCCAATACCTTCCTTTATAGAGGACAGAAACTGGACTTTCAGGTCAGTCCACTTTGCTTATATCTGCAACTCTTCCTGGTTTCAACTCCATGAACAAGATGTTTCTGTGCTCAGTATACCTTGGCGTTGGTCCTTCCCTTCCCCACTTTCTTGCCTACTTATTTTGTGTTGTCTCACCCCAAGAGATCATAAATTCCTCGAGAGTAGAGCTTGTCTTTCCGTTTGTTGGTTGTATGCCCATCTCTTAGTACAGTACCTGGTATATAGTAGGTGCTTATTAAATGTTAATTGGATTTATTGGATATATACATATACACATATGCATACATATACATTCACAGACACACATATAAAGTAATGCATACACATATAACACATGCACATTAACACATGTACATGTGTATATTTTCACATATGTATACACACGTTTTGGTATTTAGAAGATGAAAGAGTCAAGATAATGAAGAAAGGGAGGGGAGAAAATCTATATCCTGGAAATTAAGATAGTAATAGGAATCTGGAAGTGGTTGGTTTGCAGTGTATCAAATGCTAAAAGGTCAAGGAAGATGAAAACTGGGGAAAAGAGGTTGAATCTGAAAAGCAGAAAGTACTTGATGACTTTGTCAAGAGAATTTTAATTACAGTGGTGTAGATGAAAGACATATTGCCTGAGACTGATGAGTGAGTAGGTTAATGTTTAATGAGAATCACTCTAACAACTTCAGCAGCAGTAGCAACAAAAGCTGGGAAGACACTAGAACTGTTGTTATACCCATTCTACAGAAGTAACTGCCTCTGAGAAGCTAGGTGAATTGCCCACGCTTACAGAGTTGGCAAGTGTCAGAAAGAGGTGTTCTGCAGCCATAAATTATCTATCACTATTCTAAGCAATTTATCCCCTCTACCACTAGATACTACTCTTTCCTGGAATTTTATCTAGAAAGCAGTTTATCAGACATTTTAAATGACAGATTCATGACTTAGTGGGTCAAGTGAAATTTTTTCAAGAGAAAGGTAGATCTACACATGTTTATAAGTTAAAGAAAAAGAGGGAGTAGAAAGGAGAGATTGAAGAGAGACTGACAGAGACAGACAGAAAGATAGAGACAGAGAAAGAAAGAGAAAGAGGGAGGGAAGGAGACAGGGAAAGAGGAAAACAGATAGAGAGGGAGAGACAGACAAGTTTTGGGATGGAGTTGATGAATTGAGGTTAGTACAGAGTAGAGAAGATCTGGAAGTCTGACTATGGGCACCATTGGGAATATAATACAAAGGATTCATGCATAGTTATGAGGACTCAGTAGTGTTTATATAACAGTAATGTTAATGAATTCACTAGTATGTGCCATGTTTTTTTAGTTTTAGTTTTTGTTGTTGTTTTTGGTTGTTCTTGTTTTATTCCCCTGTGAAACTATGAGGATTTGGGATAAGAGGGTATTAAATGGCAGTTTTGTTATGTTGTTGCTGTATAGTTGTTTTCAATTGTGTCTGATTCTTTGTGACCTCCTTTGGGATTTTTCTTAGCAAATGTAATGGATTGGTTTGTCACTTCCTTCTCCAACTCATTTTACATATGAGGAAACTGAGGCAATCAGGGTTAAGTGACTTGTCCAGGATCATTCAGCTTTTAAGTATCTGAGGCTGCATTTGAACTCAGGTTTTTCTGACTCTAGGCCCAGCATTTTATTCACTCTTCTATGTAGCTGCCCTTTGTAAGTTATCTTAGAAGATAACATTAATAAACAAGAGCAAAATTATTTGCAAAACTACCCTAACATTGTCTTCTTTTGTAGACCTTCAAAGTCAGCTTGTGTGGTCCCTATATTGTTGAATAAGATCTGGTAACATGTTGGTTGCAGATGAAGGTCCCGGGCTGTGTAAATCTTTCTTAGAGAAAGTTCAGAGACTTTATTTAATAATCTCTACTTCCAGGGTAATTTTTCATGGAGGCGTTTTATCTGATATCTTGTCTTTCCAGGTGCAGTTACTTTCAATGTCTCAAGGAACTGGATAATGATAAGATAGAACATGAGGAGCATGAACTATAACTCTCCTTTTTCTAATTTTCAATCAAACACATATTTCTGAAAGATTTTTATGGACAAATAAAAAGTTATATATTTAATTTAACCTGTGTATGCATTATTCTGTTTTTTGATGAACAAATATTCTATAATTCATTAAATCAAAGCAATCATCTTATTTTTTTATCATATATTACAAACATCCTAAAATTACTACAGGTTCCTTGCAATTTATTGATATTAAATTATCTAATCTGAATTAAACGCTAAAAATAATCACAACCATAGTTACATAATTGTGGCCCAGTTCAACTCAGTTTGGAAAAGAAAAAGGAAGTGGAGAGAAAAATGGATTGCATTTTTACTACATTTGAGATAGTTCTCAGTGCTTTCAATGAACTATCTGCTTTCTTGTGCTTTCTGCCTTTAACCATCTTTAAAAACAAACAAACAACAAATGCCGATATTCATACAGTGATTCTGTATAAGTCACAAAACATTACAGTCTTAGCAAAGACACTGGTGGGCAATCTAAATGGTAATAGAGAAACACAGGATGAGTAGGAATATAGTGTATATAAATATGCATATTGCCAATGATTACTTATTTGTACGCAGGTAGGTGGCATTAGGCTCAGAGGATAGGGATCAGACCTGTACTTTAATTTTATTGAAACAGGAAATTCCTAATGAGGAAATTATTTCTAGTAATGCAGCAACTTACAGTCTTGGAGAGCTGTCTAGAACACTAAAAGGTTAAGTAACATTCCAAAGGCCATACAGCCAGTATGTGTCAGAGGAAATACTTTAAGCTAGTTCCTCCTGGATACACGTCCAGCTTCCTATTCACTCTACCATGTTTCCTCTCTAAAAGAAGACCATATAAGTTACCCATGTAGCATGAGAAGAATTACAGGAACACAGCCCAATTTTTTTTACTTTTACACATGAAATGTTAAAAGGTCTGAAAGAAGACTCCTAAGACATTTGTTAGATATCCTATAGAAGATTTATGGCTGCAAACAAACATTGCACAGGATGGGAAAATAGGGATGCAATGTTATTTGTTCTTATGGAGGAAAAACATCAAAGAAATCATGGATGCACTGAAATATTCTTGTATGTTTATATTGTCATGTAGTTCTCCAAATATTGCAGACATTAGAAGATAACCAAATTACTAACTTTTCACATTAGGGAGTGTGAAACTCAATTACCAACATCCATCAGACACTAGTTAAAATTTACCAGCCCACAATTCTTTCCATTATGTATCCCACTTCCAAGTTTTACCCAAGGTCATGATTTATAAATATTAATCTGACAAAAATTGTTAGCATTAGACAAACAAGTCCACATTCAACCACAGTGATTTGCTATTTGCAAATACACTGAAATGAAACTGATTCATTATAAGTGGAAAAATAGCACAAAAACTGACCCCAGAAAAATGCAAGTTCCCCAACCTTAGATGAAAGAATACCTAGTTATTAGCATAGTCCAGAAGGCATATGTACTGCATGGTAACCCATATGCCACAGAACCTTGAGGTTGAAGATTCCTCACCCCTTCCATAGAGAATGTCAATATTTTTGTATATGAAACTTTGAAAGATGGGGTAATTTCAAAGCCATTGTGATTTCGTATCAGAAGAATGACTTGGGGGTATACCTTGCTAGTCATTTAACTATGGAATCACAGAGTTGAAGAGGATATCTGAGATCAATTTATCTAAACCTTTGCTGCAAATGAATTCTAACATGTGGTCATGCAACATCTGCTTGAATACCTCCAGTGAAATAGATTCTCCTCTCTAGGCAGTTCTTTCCACTTTTAAACAGTTTTAATTGTTAGGAATTATTATTATTTCTCCTTAAATTGAACTGAAACCTATCTCTTTGAAACTTCCAGTCGTTTTTCCTAGGCCTGCCGTCTAGGACCATGTTAATAAAATCTATTACATCTTTTACATAACCTTCCTATAATTAGTTGTACAGAGAGATCATAACCTCCTTTTATCTTCTCTTTTGTATGAATAAATGTCATTAGTCACACAGAGAAGCATTCTGTTCTATAAGGTGAATAAATGAAGGAATGAAGGAATTAAAAAATATTAAATGCTTATTATAATATGACATAAAGAATCAAATTTAAAGTAAATAAAACTCCTTACAATTCACCAAAAGTTTTCCTACAAAAGTTTACATATAGCTAGCACTTACTTATATAGTGCTTTAAGATTTGCCAAACAATTAACAAATCTTTTAAACTTACAACCCTAGAAGGTAAGTGTTATTTTTATTATTCTAATTTTGGAGATGGGGAAACTGAGGCAGAAAGTAGTCAAGTGAATTGCAAGGGTCACAAGGAAAACAACTATCTGAGGTTGTATTTGAACTCAAGTATTCTCAAAGTACAGTGCTGTAGGAGTAGCTAAGTGGTGCAGTGAATAGAGTACCTGGCCTGGAGTTAGGAAGACTTGAGTTCAAATCCAGCCTCAAACACCTAACACTTGTGACTTAAGTCATGTGACCTTGGGCAAGTCACTTAACCCCAGTAGCTCTGCCTTCCCCCTCCAAAAATAAAATAAAATAAAATAAAAGGTATAATGCTGTGTCTAACTGACTGCGTCTTTATCAGCCGAACCTCTTCCCCCAAATTAGGTTCATTATCAGTCTTAATGGAACATAATTTGTTTGAAAAACATTGTTTTATTTATATATACTTAAGCATTTTTTAAAAAAATTCAGTTCTCTTATTGTTGATATGTTTCATTTATTTAAAAACAAAAAATTCCATGAGGATTCTTTCTTTAATGAAAATTAACATCCCACACATGGAACATATAAAATTAACTTTGATATATTAGGTAACCATTAAAATAAAAGGAACCCATAAAGGTACATTTACTGTATCAGTGATTTTATTAGCTATTTTATTTAAGTATGGGGTCTACTAAAAAGCAACATTAAGTTCTTTGACTCTGGGTCCTACATGAAGGGTGTTACTGCAGCTGAGATTGGATCAGAGTTACAACTAAGTTTTTTCTCAAATTTAAATAGATGAAAAATCTGTTTTTGCAGCATCCACTCTGCTTGCTGGACATGTTCTATTTTTTTTTTGAGGGGTTTGTTGAAAGGGGAGAAAACACTAGAATAGTACATTTGGAACAATCTAATTTGTTTCTAAGACCTAGTTATTCCTCCAATTCTCTTTTATATCTTTAAGCCAAAACAGTGTATAAGTTATAGCTGATTTTGTTTATCGGTATAATATAAAAAAATTGTTCACGCTGCATATAAAATACTGCCTCTCTGATTGTTACTATCTTATAAACCTCACCAGCCGTAGTCTAGGCCATCATTCATGGGTCCTTATTAATAGATTTCTGGACTGCCTCATAGCAGAGGACAACAAAACTAAAGTCCTTTTTATAGAGAGCACACTGAATCACCAAACATTATAAATTTAGCTGCACTTTTTATGCAATGGATTTCATTTCCATTCAGCAGGATCATGCCCCAAATTAAGTTCAATTCCCTGTCTAGGTCCCTCTCCACTGCTACTTATTTTTACTGCAGTGGTATCACCTATCTCTGAGTTCATTTGTAGCATTTATTTATATGAATGTCATCTGCAATTACTAACCATTTTTAAATAGTAAATGCCCCATCTGTTCTAAAATAAAAATATCACTTAGCACCTCTACCATGCTTTGTTTGCTTAAATTTTTACTTGCTTTAAATATTCACAGCATTTTTGTTTTCAAGCATGATGCCGAACATTAGACCAATTAACAATGCCATCAAAATGAATTTGGTGTATTCTATTTATCACCCTTACAGATTTATAAGAGAAAATTGCTATGTCATCTGTGTTCATAATTGTTTAAGATGTGCAATAATAGCAAATTGAATGAGATTGCTGAGACATCATTCAGACTATAAATTCTTAATTTAGCGCCCTAGGAGACTCCATTGTTTCCCCTTTTATTACTTATTTGCCTGACTCTCCCATATTGTATAACTAAAAATGAAGTGCTTTTAAAAGCTTGTTTTCTCACAAATCTTGCCCTCTCTCTTTGCAGATGGCAATATTTTATCTGAAGCTCGATCAGATGCTTCATGCATTTCAAAAATATATAGCCGACAAGATCATTTGGATGGTGCCAGCTGCATAGGCTTCATGGGAATGACAATGGATGGCAATTTAAGGCAATAAAGATGAGATCACTAAAACCCGGCAGCATACCCTTTCTAGATGCTGCATGTGATTTGCATATGGGTTCCACATCTAATCCAAGGTTCTATAGAGCCCTCTTTGGATAGAGGGGTGGTTTGGAGGGAAGCAATAAGGGTTGGGCCCCGAAAAGAGACAAGTGTTTCCCAAGAGATTGCTTTACAGAGAGAATCCTATTTCAACAAATATCATTATTATGTATGATTCTATTGAGTGAAGCTAATTCCATGCCCTGACCCATAATAACAGTGCTTTGCTGATGTGGATACTATAAATTCTATTAAATATAGAAGGCATGCATTCATGAATCACAGGCTGTTTAGTAGTGAATCCATTTAATGAAGATGTTGAGGTTTTACCACAATTGTATTTGAATATAGTAATAGAAATTCTTAATAAACATGGACAAGCTTTCTAAAATGTCATGTTGGTTCATTTTTCTAATCTCTCTTTAAAAAAATAATAACATTCTTATAAAAATGAGAAGGCTATTAACATGTACAATGGGGCCTATCATAGAATTTCTGTCCTCAGATACTATCACAGGGTGACACAACAGGGGGACAGAAAATCCATTAGTTGAATAGTAATCAAAGTTGTTAGAGAGGACAATGATAAGGAAAAGCACAGAATGATCAATAGTCAGCCAGGGAATAAAGTATTAGAGTTTTGGAAAGGAGGAGTTATTAAAGAAGATAGGAGAGCATTCAAGAGTTGCTCTCATATGGGGACCAGATATCCTAAAGTATAGAAGAAACAGCAAAGGTTTGATATCTGAAGAATGGATAAATAGGGACAGTGAGGATTTAGGGCATTTGAAGGTGGAAAGGACTGGGCTTGAACAGTCATGAGTGTGTGTGTGTGTGTGTGTGTGTGTGTGTGTGTGTGTATGAAACAAGGTTTTTCTCTTTTAAATCAGTAAGGGTGATAAAACCAGTTGAGCTCAGAGATGATAGGTATGTACAAGTGCCAGGACAGAGATGAAGTTTAGAGTGCCAGGTATCCAGGGATTAGCAAGATCCATTGAGCCATAGAAAGATGGGCAACATGAAGTGAGGAACCAAGTATGAGCAGAAGCAGCACACGTTTGTGGGGAGACTACCCTGTGGAGCAGCAGTTAGAAAATGGAAGTCTGCAAATGGATCGTAACTGGATCTACAATAAAGGGTGGGGATCCTTGGGTATAAGATAAAACAGAAAAATGAGGGCATTGACATCTCCCAGAGCTTTGTCCTGGATCCCTTTCCTTTTTCACTCTATTCTATTTCACTCGGGGAGCTCATCAGCTCCCATGGATTCAGTTATCATCTCCAGGCAGATGATTCTGACACCTATATATCCAGTCCCAGTCTTTCTTCTGAGTAGTAATGCATCTTCATGGGACTTGAGGGTATCTTAAACGTGATCTCCTGAATGCATCTTAAATTCAACATGTCCAAAAACAGAATTCTGTCTTTCCCCAAAAAACTTTCCCTTTCTGAACTTTGCTATTATTACCAAGGGAAGCACCATCTTCCCAGTCACTCAAGCTCTCTATCTCAATGGTTTCTTCAATTGCTTACTCATGTCCAATAGGCTACAAATTCTTGTTCTTTCTACATTCCCAACATCAGTTGCATACCTCTCCTTCGTACACTCATGATTCTAGGTCAAGCCTTCAACCACTGCAACAGCATTTAAAATCTTCCCCTTGCCTCAAGCCACTCCCTAGTAAAAGAAGTTTTGTCTAAAGCATAGGCATGATCTTGTCACTCCCGTTCTCAGTGAACTCCAGTGACTTCCTATTACCTTCTGATAATGTAGCCATCATGTGTATTATTTTCTTGGTTCTCTTTTTTCTATGTATCAGTTGGAATATTGAACAGTTTGCTTTTTTGTCTTTTTATTGACATGAAACAATGATCAGAGTTAGATGGTACAATGCATAGAGCACTGAGCCCAGAGTAAGAAAGAGCTCAATTTAAAAATGGCGTTAGACATCAGCTAATTGTGTGATCATGTACAGATCACTTACCTTCTCTCTGCCTCAGTTATCTAAACCATAAAATTGGCATAACAATAGTAGCCATCCTCTAAGTTTGTTGGAGGATCAAATGAGGCAATATTTGTAATGTTTAGCATAGTGTCTGGCACATAGTAGGCACTTAATGAATATTTATTTTATTCATTCTTTCTCAAGATTTTATGAATTATTCATAGGTTAATAAATGTCAGAGTTGGAAGTGTACCTCAGAAGCCATCTAGTGGTATACTTGAAAAACAATATTATCTATAACATGCCCAAACAGTAAACTTCCAGCCTTTATTTAAAGACCTCTGCTGTTTTTGCTAGATGGCACAGTGGATAGAGTACAGGACCTGGAATCAGGAAGACCTGAGTTTAAATTCAGCCTCAGACACTTACTGGTTACATGATTCTAGGCAAGTCAATCCTGTCTGCCTCAGTTTCTGTATCTGTATAATGTGCTAGAGAAGGAAAGGCAAACCACTCTAGTATCATTGCCAAGAAGACCCTAAATGAAGTCAAGGGCAGTTGAACACAACTGAGCAACAACAAAAACCATTTAAAAATGTTTCATTTCTTGACAATAGCAAATAAGTTTTTATAGCAGGCTAAGATTTACAAAGTACTTTCCACATAACCATGCTGAGAGGTGGGCAATGAAAATATATGTAAGAATTCAGATGTGTGATTTTGCTGGTGTTGGGCACTCCCTCTACTTATACAGTTGGGCATAGAGTATGATCTGATATACTGAAAGATTGGGTGATGTGCCCAGGTCACATGGTCAGCATGAGATAGAGGCAGGATCTGAATTAATCTTATCTTCACTTTGAATCTAAACTACTCTATGCTGCTTGTACATGAGGAGACAAAATGGTGAACTAAAATGTAAGTCCCTCCAGCAGAAAGAATAAGGAAAGTCATACTCATATCCTAGTAAGTCAGAAGATCCAAACCTTGTAAATTATTTGAGATCATAGGCCAGAAGCAAATATGAAATTGCAATACCGTTTATTTCTGCAGTCTACAGATTAGCTTTTATGTTTTCGGGAGAGGGTGGGAGTAATATATAATGAGCATAATGGGCTATTTGGAATGTTTTGTATTTTTTTTCTCCTTTGTTGGGTATGCCTTGAATCTTTTTAGTACATAAGAAATCAATAACTCTCTAATACTTTTAAAATTTAGATTCCGTGTTTATCTCATTTTACCTCTATATATCAATGTTTTGCAGATAATGGCTTAATAAAGGCTAGTTCAATTGGAATGGAATTATTTTGTCCAGAGGCTCATTCCTAATACATGTTGGTGCCAGAATCTGAACCCAAGTCTTATGATTTCAAGTTCAAGGCTCACTCCACTATTACACTGTTTCTAAGCCAGTAATTCT
Organism: Pseudocheirus occidentalis; assembly: GCA_028646575.1. Classification (NCBI taxonomy): domain Eukaryota; kingdom Metazoa; phylum Chordata; class Mammalia; order Diprotodontia; family Pseudocheiridae; genus Pseudocheirus; species Pseudocheirus occidentalis. The sequence goes on along the minus strand of CM053601.1, from coordinate 67,778,964 downwards.
CAAGCTGTGTTAGCGTGTGTGTGTGTGTGTGTGTGTGTGTGTGTGTATTGGACTCCTGTGGATTTTGAACGAAACCTATGGATATTTCCCCCACAGTAACATCTTTAAATGAATAAAATAAAATGCATAAGATTAAAAAGGAAGCCAAATATATCAATGTGGTTAAAAACACATATTTAAAAAAAGCTTATACTCCCCAGGTTAAGAAGTTATCCTTAAAGACTGCATATTTTATAAAACAAAATCACTTAAAGCTCTACTAATCTTATTTATTTGCCCAGCAGACTAAAATATTTATATGTATTAGTAGATAAGAAAACTTTGATCTTATTTTGCTAATATTTTCAAGTCTTTCTGGGAGATAGTGCAGAAAGAAGTATGCTGATGATTTCATAGATATGAGAAACTCCCACAGTGGAAAGTATGTCCGTCAATGCAGCAAGTCCTCTGTAATTTACAATCTTAGAGTTATCTGGGGGTCTGAAAAGTTGGCTTACTTACTCATGATCACACAGTTAGAGTATACCAAAGGCTGCACATAAACCCAGGATTCCCAAACAATGGAAATTATTTTTCCTTTGGCTATTTTTCAACTTATACTTAGAGCAAATGCTTTACCTAGCTGAAAATTATGAAAAGTGATTTTCCACCTCAATTTTTAAAAAGAGCACTTTTTTTCATTTACTAATGGATAGAAATATTTTCATTTCACTCCCCCTGGCCTAATATATCCATATTAACTGATTCAATGAAAAGCATTTAAAATCAAATAATTTATGCAAAAAGAATATTTAGGTAAATTTGTATAAAAAGAAGCTTCTTCTGGACATGGGGAGGATGATAAAATATTTCTCTTCAAGGTCACTGTGAACCTTATTTTAGGCATAAAAAAAGGTACTATAATTACACTGATATAAGTATACTGATATTATAATTCTTTGCCAGCACTAGAAAGATACAGATTTGATTACTTATTGAAGATTTAATGAGGATCTTAATTGCTCACTTTTTGTATTACATCGTCAGATTTTTGGATTACTTCACTTTCTGGTGAGAGAAAAACTTGTTGTAGTGTAGAGATGACTAGCCTTAGAGTCAGGAAGACTGAGCTTCAAGTCCCATCTTGGACATATTCCCATCTTTGACATATTCTCCTGTATTTGTGTGACCATGGGAAAATAACTTATACTTCCAGTTTCTCAGCCAGATCATTAACTGTATAAACTTCAAGTAATTTTCCTAAGACCACAGCACCCACTTGTTGGGGACAGCTAAACAAATTAGAGTATGTGAATATAATGGAATGCTATTATACCATAAGAAATAATGAAATGGAAATTAAGAGGAAATAAGGAATATGTCTATGAGTTGATTCAGAGTGAACAGATGTATCAGCAATGCAGCATTCACAAAGTCTACAGTAACTATAAGTATGCTGATATGGTTATTAATAACAAAATGTAACAGGCTCTCTACATGAGAAGTATAGTCAGAGCATTACTTCAAGTACCAGAACACTGAGTCCCAAAACCAGAAAGTCAAAACCAACACAGTAGTTATGAAATTGGCGCATGTAGTTCAAGTAATAAATACCCACATTCTCAAGGCTTCAAAACAGGACAGGCGACCTCAGGCAAAGGTCTTCCTCTCCTCACACAGGGCAGCTGCTCAGCATTCAGGCAGTCTTGTGTCCAGCATCTCCGGCCCCTCTGCAGTTCTCCTCCCTGGCAGTACTCCCCAAGAGTCCTTAGCAGAGATTCTAATTGGCTCAAAGCTGCCAGCGCCACTACTGCTGCTGCTGCTGCCTTGCATCACCAGCATGGATGCTAGCTTGGTTCCGGGGTTCTCTTGCTCCACCCATTCCTGCTATGTCAGCAAGTTCAAGGGGCATGGAAGATCTTTAAATCTCAGTCTCATTACAACGGAACAAGGAGAATTTCAAGAGTGACAACAATATTATTATAAAGAAAAAGGAGTTCAAAAGACCTTAGAAGTCTGATCAAAGCAATGATAAACTGTGATCATAGGACACTAAAGCATAAGCCTGTTATCTACCTCCTCCCAGAAATGGGATGAACTTAAAATGCAGAATGACACATATATTTTTGGCCATTACCAATATGAAAAAGTGTTTTGCTGGATTATACATGTTAGTTTTGATGCTTTTCTTTTTGATTGTTTAATGGATGGCAGTAGGAGGGAAAGATAAGTGTAGATGTATTTAGAATATGTGCATGTGTTTATATTTCTTTAAATGAGTTGACAATTATATGCATCTATTGAAGGATGTTCTACTCCAGAACTTTCACCACAGTGGTGACCTTATGGTACATAAATATTGGTAAGTAGAAAAATAAAATCATATAAATGTAAATAAAATATAAATGTAATAAATACAAATAATAATAATGTAAATGAGAGTCATTTACAAACTTGTTTATTTCAAGTATTCTGTGATTACCTACCATTTTCCTATCTAGCCTGTAAGAGAAAATCATCATAACTATTGTATAACTAACTCACTTATTTCACAGCAACTCCAACACAACAACATGGTATATTGAAGTCTGAATAGGTGTCTGTTTCTTGGCCAGCCGAGATGCTATATATGTAATATATTATGTATAATGCAATTACTTTTATGAGTTGATAAGAGTGGGACAGTGCTAAAAGGATTAGAATATAGAAACTCTCCTCCTCAAGCACAATGACCTGACTTTTCTATCTTTTAAATTTTTAGACCACAATACTTAGATTTATCACCCAGGATGAGCTTTGATCAGGGATGATATTATTTTGACCTTATTTAATAAGCCATTTGGACATATTCTTCCAAAAGAATCTGACACCTCAGCTTTAGATGCTGACTCCAACTAGACAGTTGTTGCCCTTTTTGCTCTTTCCTTGTGCCTAGTTTGTTCTGGGAACCATAAAGAGTGCTTTACACTCTTTTGTATGAGTATTATCTCATTTAATCCTTACAATAACCATGAAATAGTTGCTATTATTATCCTCCTTGCCGTCAAAGAAACGGAGGCAAACAGAGATGACCACGACTTGCCAAGAGTCACAAAACTCTTAAGTGTCTGAGTCCAGACTTGAATTCAGGTCTTCCTGAGAACCTTAGAGGACCTTAAAAGTTTTCTAGTCCAACCTCTGTCATTTTGTAGATGAAGAAATTATGACCCAGAGAGGTTAGATGACTTTTCTAGGGTCACAGACAACATGTATGGGATTTAATTCAGGGATGGAATTTGAAGGAATGTTATATGATTTAAAATACAGTACATTTAAAATGTACCCTTTCTCCTCTACCACACCAAACTAATGTATATTAGCTCCTAAGATGAAAACCTTAGATAAATTATGCTTATGATTCACTGGTAAATAAATGTTTCATTTGGAGCTATTTCAGGTGAATAGCATTTTAACCTGCTCACGAGATTGAAGGGGGGTGAACTAGACCATCATGAAAAAAAGAAGTAAATTTGCAAAACCCAGGAATCACAAAAAAGGGTGATTAGTGATTACACGGGTGTCAATATTGACATTAACTGTTCAGTATTCTTTCCTTGTAATAGATGGTCTTACGTATCAGGAAACTGACTGAATGGTGAAATTTCTGTATCTATTAGCAGTCACTAGAGATGCTCTTGTACTCTAAAGATTTATAAAGTTAACAGTAACCTCTGAGTCTGTGGCCTTTTTCCCAGACAAAATGCTCACTGTAATTTCCTTTGCAAGAGATAAAAGTCATCACTTTGTCATGTCAATTGAACGGAAGTCACCAACAACAATTTAAGCAATATTTCTATGTTATTACTTTTAGAATTAGACTTACTCCAATATTTCAAGTATCTATGATTTCATCTGAATGGGTGCTCCTCTCACAAAGGCAAATTGCGCCCCCTTTATGCCTTCCTAGATGGCTTTCATGAATTCCTGTGACTGAAACAACTTATCACTTAGTAGCTTGTTTGCACTGATGAGTTTCTCCACACCTATTAACTGTTAGATTAGTCGTTACCTCCCAACAGCACCCTTCCCCTATTGCCTTTGAGAACTTAGGTTCACCTCTGTGACCTTAATGATAAGGCATTGGTGTTGGATTGTAGTGGAGAATGCATTGTGCATATATTCCAAATAGTACTACAGTTCTTGGAACTAGAAGGGATTTCAAGTGGTTATTAGTTCAATTTATAGTTTTCAGAGAGGTCAAAGTTCCATGTGATCCACTGTACCAGCCTTCCTTTACAGATTGACTTCACACTTCTCACCTTCCTAAAGTTATGCTCCAGCCAAACTGGACTCCTTACGATTTCCCTAGGTAATCATTCTATCTTCCACTTCCATGCCTTTGTACAAGTTATCCCTTTCAAGGCTGAATTTCATTCCACCTCCATGTTCTAGAATCCTTAGCTTTTTCTCAAGGATCTGTTCAAATATTTCTTTCCAGAGGGAGCCTGTCCTAATCTCCTTAGTTCTTGGTGTATTCTCCCTTCTCAAATCACCACGAAATCTCTTATTGATTCTCTAATCTATTCACTACAATGCTTTTGCTTTTTCCCTTATAACTGCCACAGTAATTGAAACTCTCACCTTCTCATATGAGGACATAATGTTAAGCCAATCAGCAGTAGATTTCTGAGAGAATGCTACTGTGAGGAGCTTTTAAGATTCGGATTACACAGTATTAGTGAACACTCTGTTTATTCCATTACAAATCTTTATTCTGTACAATGTTCACAGTTTCAA
>CM053601.1:67726631-67773709 GCA_028646575.1 Pseudocheirus occidentalis | reverse complement strand
CATGTCAGGACTTCTCTTGCCTGGAACTCAAGGATCAGCCAGGCCACCAACAAGCAAAGTCCCATCCTGTTCATATCTTTAGTCAGCCACTCAGGAACTAAATCCAAGATCTGTCTTGTCTCTGAAATTCTCCTGCTTATAAAAACTGGCCTTCTCCCAAGTCAACATGGTTCAGGGGAGTGTCTCAGCCAATAGCATTCTTCCAAGTCACAAGGGAATTCACACCTTTTCACCAATGGACAGAGTTCTGGGAATTCACACCTTTTCACCAATGGACAGAGTCCTATACTTAACACTAGGTTACTAGGATCTACTTAACATCTGATCAAACAAATTAATTACCATTACATTCCACCCCTCCAGGATTCTTCATGCTCTATAAAAAAAATCAAGGTAACCCAGTACCTTTGTGAACACAACCACAAAACACTTTTCACACAAATAAAATCAGATCTAAGTAATTGGAAAAACACCAGTTGTTCATGACTGGGTAGAGCTAATATAATTAAAATGACAATTTTACATAAATTAAATAACATATTTAGTGCCATACCAATCAATCTGCCAAAAATTACTTTATAGGACTAGAAAAAATAGTGAGAAAATTCATTTGGAAGAACAAAAGGTCCAGAATATCAAGACAATTAATGAAAAGAAATGCTAGGGAAGGTGGCCTAGCCATACCAGATTTTAATCTGTACTATAAAGCAGCAGTCATCAAAAGTACTTGGTACTGGCTGAGGAATACAGGAGGGGATCAATGGAATAGATTGGGTACAAAAGACTCAGTAGTCAACGATTATAGTAGTACATTATATGATAAAACCAAAGATCCCAGTTTTGGGGATAAGAATTCACTATTTGACAAAAACTGCTGGGAAAATTGGAATGTAGTATGGCAGAAACTGGGCCTTGATCATCATCTAACACCGTACACAAAAATCAAGTCAAAAAGGGTGCATGATCTAGGTATCTAGATCATCTGGGGAAGCAAGGAAAAGTTTACCTGTCAGATTTATGGAGTAGGGAAGACTTTATGACCATAGAAGAGTTAGAGAGCATTATAAAATGCAAAATGGATAATCTTGATTACATTAAACTGAAAAGTTTCTGTACAAGGGAAGCCAATGTAACCAAGAGTAAGAGGGAAGTGGGAAACTGAGAAAGAATTTTTACAACCAGTGTCTCTGATAAAGACCTCATTTCTAAAATATGCAGGGAACTGATTCACATGTATAAGAATACAAGTCATTCCCCAATTAATAAATGGGCAATGGATATGAACAGGCAGTTTTCAGACGAAGAAAGTAAAAATGCTCTAAATCACTATTGTTTTGAGAAATGTAAATCAAAACAACTTTGAGGTACCACATCTCACCAGTCAGATTGGCTAAGACGACAAAACAGGAAAATGACAAATCCAGGAGGGGATGTGGAAAAATTGGAACACTAATGCATTGTTGGTGAAGTTGTGAACTGATTCAACCGTTCTAGAGAGCAATCTGGAACTATGCTCACAGGGATATAAACAATTGCATCCCCTTTGACCCAATAATATCACTTCTGGGGTTGTATCCCAAAGAAATCATAGAAGTGGGAGGAAGACCCATATGTACAAAAATATTTATTGCAGCTCTTTTTGTGGTGGCAAAAAACTAGAAATTAAGGGGATGCCCATCAATTGGGGAATGGCTAAACAAGTTGTGGAACATGAATGTAATGGAATACTATTGTGCTATAAGAAATGAGTAGCAGATGGACTTCATATTTAACCTGGAGAGGGTTATACAAACTGATGCTAAATGAGAAGAGCAGAATCAGGAGAAATTTGTACACAATCAGAGACATATCATAAGTGTGATGACCAACTTTGATAAACTGGACTCTTCTCAGGAATGCAGTTATAAGACAACTCTAAAAGTCTCAGGATTAAAGGGATGCCCACATTCAGAGAAAGATCTAGAAAGAATTGAGTATAAATGGAGACTGAAGTAATCCACCTGCTATCGTTGTTTTCCATGTTTGGCTTTGTTTCTTCTTTCTCATTGTTCACTCCATTGGTTACAATCCTTCTGTACAACCAGACTAATGTCCAGTGTGAAAGTATTTGCAGATCCTATACTTGATTGTATGACCCCATGGGGTAGGAGGCAGCAGGGGGAGGGAGGAAAGAAAATTTGAAACTCAAGGGACTGTGGAACTGAATCTTGTAAACTAAAAGTAAATAAACAAATCAATTAATTAAAAAAAAGAAAAAGAAAATCAAGGTCATCCACTGAGTTCCTCTTTTGCCATCCTTTTCATTTCACAAACCCCTTCACTTCATCCTTCAATGTTGTCATTGTTTCTCAATAGTTTCAGTCATAGCTTACCTTTTGCAAACCCTTTTGAGGTTTTCTTGGCAAAGATAATGGAGCGGTTTTCCATTTTCTTTTTCCAATGAGGAAATGACAAACTAGGTTAGATGACTTGTCCACGGCTACATAGTAAGTGTCTGAGGCTACATTTGAACTCAGGAAGATGAGTCTTCCTGACTCCAGGCCTGGTTCCGCACTCTTCCTCCTCTGACTATACAGTCAGTGTCTGTCACTTTTTGTGGGAACTGAGAGGAGGGTATGTGGAAAAATGCTGACAGAGACTCTCCAGCTGCAGAGGTCCCTTATTTGGTCCCAGGCAGAAGTCTATTTCCTGCCAGGAGTGTGGAGTGAGCATTTGTTTTTTAAATAATGTTTTCTTCTGTGAATTAATAGAGGAATTTTTAATCTAAATTCCTCTTGATTTCCATTAAAACTGTATTGATACAGGAAGAAATCTAGGCAATGTAAAGAAAAAATATATCATTAAAATATATTTTAAAAGACCATGTTGAAAAGAAAATAAAAAATACCAACTCACTAAAAAAAGTTATTTCCTTCTCAAGTTTTATTAATAAAATTTCCCCAATCCATCTTTTTTTGGTTTCTTTTCAATAATTTTGGAGGCACTTTAACACACTCTCTCCTTTTATCCTCATAATAACCCTATGAGATAGTCACTATAGGTATTATTGTCATTTTATAGATAAGAAAATTGAGATTCACAGAGTACATTAACAATACAGCATCAGAATTCAAGTTGAACCTAGCTCAAATTCTATATTTTATCAGCTTCACGAAAACAGCCACTTATTTATTTTAATTGGAAAAAATATGGAAATTTGGTGACTTATATGCACTGTCTGGGGATTGTCCACTGAAATATAAGTAAAACATCATCTCACCAACGTTTCAAAGAAGCACTTACCAAACCCATTAAATAATTGCTTTTCTATGCTTTCTGTACCCTTTTCACTCTTTTACTACAGCTGGATATATTTCAGAGAGGAATGAAATGCATGTGTGTGTGTGTGTGTGTGTGTGTGTGTGCATACACACACATATATATACACACACATATATGTATATATGTATGTATGTATGTGCATGTATTTCCACAAATGCGTAGTTGGGGGATATGTTTTGTAGTAATGATGATATCACGTTTACATAGTACTTAAAATAAAAAAAACACTTTTCTCATGACTTTAGATTCTATTCATCAGCTAGCAGAAATAATATCCTTATTTCACAGGTAAGCAAAGTACAATTTAAGAAGATAGTAAGCCTCGTATCATATGGTTACAGTGGAAGAGGTTTTAGATAAAGCAAGAGGATGGGAGACTACTTGTCTCAGGGAAGGTGGTAGAATGGTAGTGGTAGAAGTGGGGTTCTGTGTCTGATTCACTGCTGAGAAACTGAGGGAGAAGATATACACTTGGAATTGCAGGAGCAAAGTCCTACCCTCTGTCTTGCCAAAATATATGTACCCTCAATAAGCAGTTTGAATAATTTAGTTCCCACACTGTTTTTTCCTTGTTTAAACATCAGCCCTCTGAAAGGGTATAATAGCAATTAGAGGTTATGATATGGTGTTTTAAGTATTTGTCAGTATACATTTATGAATCTATTGCATTTTAAAATTTTTGTTTGTGATGGAGGAAAAAAATAGCTGTCTTATATATGGTTTACTTTGTCCACTGAATGTGTATTTTCAAGAGAAATCCTGTGAATCCCTTTTGGTCAGATTGTAGATGTGTCATTCCTAAATTTTTTTTTAATTGTCCCTTGATGTTTACTCTGGATTATGGGTATGATGAGACAAATAGTGTAGGAACAGCTCTATTTTCCCTTTTTTAGGAACCAGGCTCTCATAGGACTAAACTTGATTCATGTGAACCTGAAACTTGGACATCTTAGAGGGAGAGTGAACCTCAGCCCCCTTGATAAGTGAGTCAGTTAAATCAATACACTTTAGTGCAGTGGCTGAATGGTGAAAGAAGGAGATAAGGTTTCTGGTGAATGTCACTGACCAGGATAGATCAAAAGTGATCTATCTAGTTCCAGGGGGGGCTGTCTTCCAACTCTCAATGTGAAAGACAACCAGTCCTCATGAAAAAAATGTCAAGTATGATGTCAGAGGGCCTTAGTTAAAATCTTTTTTTTTTCTGTTGCTTAATACTTGGGTGTCCTTGGACAAGTCATTTATCTTCTATGACTCTCAGTTTCCTTATTATGTAGCCCAAAAAGAGAAAGTTGAGCTACCTGACCTCTGAAATCTTTACTAAATCAAAACTTTTCATTCTATTATTGTAAGGAATGGAACTTAGATCAGATTTTAGGACACCAATTGCAGCACTATTTACATTACACAACACTGCCTTTAAATCCTGAATTGCATTTAGATTCTTTAAGCCTTTATTAATTATCAGCTATGTGCCAAGCACTGTGATGCCAGATGGAACCAAGAAAAAAGAGCAAATAGTTCCTGACTTGTAAGAGTTTCTGTTCTACTGGTGGAAGGGAAATAACAAATACAAAAATTAATTAAATAAGTGTCATAAAATATATAGAAAATGGATTGGATGGGTGGGTGGTTGGGAACACTAACAAGTGCAGGAATTAAAACAGGAGTCTTGTATCAGGTGACATAAGTTGAAACATCAAGGAATCTAGAATTCATAAGAGGTGGAGGTGAAGAGAAGACATGCTTCAAGCATGAGAATTGCCTTTGAAATGGTGAGAAGACAGAATATGGGATGCCTTGTATGTGTAATATAAAATACAGGGTACATTTTATATGTGGGAATATTTGTCTTTATTCAAAGCAAAGTTTAGTCTGTATGTCAGACAAAGCAAAGCCTTTTTCTAATGCTATTGTTATTTTTTTTTTAGTGCTTTCTAATTGTTAAAATCATGTTGGTTTGGTTTTTTTTGTGTAAACTTTGTGTTTATATCTTTGGATACATATTATATATGCTACTGTCACTTTTTCTTTTCCACATCAGCAAAATGAAAAATCCTTGATGTCACACATGTTGTTTCTTTGATTGCTTCTGTCTTTCTCTCTCTCTCTCTCTCTCTCTCTTCCTCCCAATACCTAGCACCTGGTATAACATCTAGTACATAATGGGCACTTAATAAATGTTTGTTGTATTAAATTAGCATATTATGAGAAGCAAGCTATAATTCAAATTCCAATAAAGTTTTGAAATCAAATCTAATCCTGAATAAGTAGGACATATGTTTGCACAGCACTCTATTCCATGGGTTATTAATTCTCTGTTTAAACAAGCAAATAGGGTGAATCCTACAAAAGGAAGTCTGATCTTGATAACACAGTGCAGTAATAGCAATTTGGAACCTTAAGAAATATGAAAATGTTTAGTATACTTTATTTTTACTATAACTAAATTTATTTGAAAGTTTTCAAATAGATATTTCCCAAACTAACCCAGGTTCTTTTAGGTTAAAAAAGTGATTTAAGTAGATAATCTTTATAAACCTATGTTTCTACCTAACTACTCCTTAGGTTGAATCTATCTTTATTTCACTATATATCTTTTTTTTAACTATTACACTGTTCTTCCATACAAATATTAAACTATATCTGGAATGCAGGGAGTAATTTGAATTGTATAACAACAAAATATGGAGGAAGGAAAAATTTCTTATCCTAATTTATCTAATCAAGATAATCTTTTGCTCAGAGATGAGGCTTAAGGTGATTTTTCAGTGCAAGAGTAGACTTTTTTTTGGCAGATGTTCTAGCCATAAGAGGATAGCATAGATAGAAGTAACTAATTGAAAATATTTTACAAATGCAGTCCTTTGTTTAAATTGAAGCATTTGGCTGACACAGATTAGCCACTTTTCTTCAATTTATAATCTTAGAGAATTGCCTAGGGGCACTGAAAGACCAAGTGACTATGGTCATTTTAGTATGAGTCACAAAGGCAGCACTTGAACTCAGATTTTCTTGGATCCAAGGCCAGGTCTCTATCCATTATGCTGTGCTCTACTCAGGATACAAGCATTGTTCATGATGAAGAAAACTGTAATTCAAATAAAAAAGAAGCTATTATTAAATTCCTATTATGCAAAAAGCGCCATATTGGACATTAGGGATACAAAGACAAAAATGAAAGAACCATTGTTTTCAAGGAGTTTGAATTCAATTAGGAGGAAAGAGCATGGACATGGCTAAGTGGAGAGATCTGTAAACTAATTAGGGTAAAGTAGACCGAATTTATTGAAATACAATAATACTTTTTATTTCTTAAAAAATACTATGTAGTATGTTAGCTTCCTGTTTAAATCATCTGTTTTTGTAAGCTTTATAGCCACATTTTAAAACCCATCATCAAATAATATATCTCATTGGATATCAAATATACCTTTGAACAACAATCCATTTTTCTAAATCTAAGTTTAATTAATAGTATAGGTTTTCAGTTTCAACAGGTCTTAAATCAAGTGAGTTTCTAGGACACTGAAATCTGTTTATTTCCATCCTCCATCTCTTAGATTAATTTCTCTGTTTTAAGTAAGTACATAGTGTAAGTCATATAAAAGGAAGTCTCAGTTTACTTGATGATTGATAATATAATTATAGCAATTTAGAATCATAAGGAATGTGAAAATGCATAGTATCCTTTATTTTGGCCATAACTAAATATACCAACAAGTTCTCAAATGGATCTTTCCCAAATGAGCCCATATCTTCTTAGGTTAAAAAAAGTGATTTAAGCAGGGTAATCCTTACAAATCTATGTTCACAGACTTTCTGATGTGTGGCCTAATGAAATGTTATATTGTAATATTCCATCTCTATTTAGAAATTCCTGCTCTTTCAGAATAACTCTTCTTCTTGTTATAGCAGTATGTTTATCAGAGTTCATCCTCTCAAAAAAGAGCAGACTTCTATGGTTCACTTGCAATTTTGACAGCTACACATACACACACACACATATACATATATACACACATGCACACACACATATAAATATATACACAATTGAATGCAAAAGAGAATCTGAAGAATAAAAATTATATTTTTCTAGTCTTTACTATAATTAGTCTCTTATTGCCTTGACCATCAAAAGAGTCTCTATTATTTTTTGTTCATAGCAATATTTAGCAGCTGTTTTTGTTTGTTTTTGATCTTGCTTGTCTCCAGGTTCTCTCTCCACTTCAAAAAAGAACCAGTTAAACTTTAGAGGATTCAATAACAACCCTCACCCCAGCTACCAAATCCGTAAGATTTTTTTCTTTTTTTATGACAATTATTTAGGTCTTTTATTTCTTTTCCCCCCAGCAACAGCATTCAGTGCTTGCTGTTGTTTTTCATTTTTGTACTTCAGAACAATTTATCTCTTTTCATTATGTGCTTGAAATACTTGACTTCTTGTCACCAACAGCAGCAGGCATAACACTACCAGTCACTGAAGTGTGCTCTTTGAGAGCTACAGTTTTTCCATTTTTTTTTAGATTAAAAAGCACTCACTCACACACACACATGCACACATACACTTAAAATAAAAAACACAACAAAAGAACACAAAGAAAGGTGTAACGTGCAAAATCTAGTATTCAGCTAATAGAAATCTAGCTATAAATGTGAAAATTAGTTTCATTTTTTCTTTAGGGTCAGAGACTCCAAATTAAACTATTATCATGGGAAACACACGCATATAGTCATTGCTCTCACAAAACAAAACATAATAAAATATGCTTTCCCCCGATATTTTATACAACAGTGCAACTACAAATATATACATATACATATACATACACATACACATAACACATACACATACACATAACACATACACATACACATATACATACACATACACATATACATACACATACACATACACATATACATACACATACACATACACACACATACACACACACAAAATCATTCCTGAGGTAGAGTGTAGACAAATAACAACTGAAGGAATTAAAGGAGGCTTAGGTTTCTAAAAAATGAGGATTATGAGGGAGTGGATTCTAGGTAAAACAGTACATTATACAAAGACATAGTGACAGGAGATAGAATGTCACATACAGGAAAAAGTAAGTAGTCAGATTTGACTGGAACATGAGAATGCATGAGGTGAAGTAATGTTCAATCAACTTGAAAGATTGTTTGGAGCCAAATAGAAAATACTACACTATTACTGGTAACCACAAATTATAAATAAAGTTTAAAATACTATTCTCTGACATTCGGGTGTTTTTTTTTTTCCCTAACAGTTTGAAACAAAAATCACCAAATGTCCCATCCCTTTGCTTCTATAAATGATGATATAAATCCTCCTCTGTGTAATGATTCTGACAGATGAGTGGTATGGAAATATAGACAAGTCAATCCTCATCAATCTTTCCAATCCTCAGTTAGTTACAGATTTCCTGCCAGGTTTACAAGCATATAAATTGTCAAACTTAATGGATCGCTCTGGTTGCTGTTTCTCTGGGAAGTCTTTTCTCACAGTCCACTCTCTTTGGAAACGAAATAGCATCTTTGTGAATATAAATGAAGTTAATGACTGCACTTAAACCGATCTTTGGCACATTGCTGGTTAGGTAATTATCTTATTGGCATCATAATTTCCAGCCCTAGATTTGTTCATGTATTTATCTTTTTGAGATTCTGAAGAGTAAATTAGACAGATAAAAGTGAAGGAGGGGTTTGGAGCTTATTATGGCTGCCATATTAGCAACTATTTTAATTAATGTCTTGATTCATTCTCCCTCTTTCAAAATAGGGATAATAATGATAGGTAGCATGTGTATAATGCTTTAGGGTTTGCAAAGCATTTCACGAATTCTATAACATTTAATCCTCAAGACAACTATAGGAGGTAGGGACTATTTTGCTTTCATTTTGCAGATGAGGAAATTGAGTCAGTAAAAGATTAAGTGACTTGTTCAGGGTTATGCAGTTAATAATTGTCCAAGGCCAGTTTGGGATTATGTATTTCTTTTCCCTGACTCCAGATCTCTACCTTGTAAACCCTAAAAGTGATATGTAGTTGTAATATAATAATTATTTTTAAAGTTATATATCGACAAAATAGAAATGGTAGTTTGCAATTATATGAAGTCATACTCCAATGTCCCATCTCTAAGTGGAGGTGACTCTGAATTCTTAAGGGCTATATGAATGAGAACAAGTCTTGACAGGTGCTACCAAGTTGTAAAGCCTTTGAATATAGCAGTAGTGACAGAAGCTCATGCCAATAGACTGGTCATTAAAAGATTAATATTTTGGTCATGTTAAGTCATGAAAAAAAGGAAAATCCCAAATGATACTAAGGCCTGTGTTGCTCTTTCTCTTTTTTCAATGACCATGGGGAGAATGAGAGAAAAGGGGGAAGAAGTTCCAGCAAAGAAGCTGAGGAAGAAGAGATTATATCTAAGCACTGTTACTAGCTTTCACCTCAAAAATGATTATACATATGCTCAATAAAGTCAAAGAACAACAACAACAATAATAAGGGAAACAGAAGAGACTCCTGAAATAAAAACTGATGTAGAGAGTATGGAACAGAAGAACTTAATCAAATGAAGAAATATTTGGCGGTAAAATATTTTGTCTTGTATAAGACAAAATATTCAGAATATGATAAAAAGTCTGAGATATCTACAATTAGAAGCACATGCAAAAGAATAGAACGGCTATGAGAATCCAGAGTTATAAAGTAGTTGAAAGAGAAAATTAATTACTAAAAAGAAATCAATTGGATCTGTGATCTCATTGATGGGGATATTTCCAAGCTATTGTCTTTCAAAAGCCATCCATGCTTGCTCATTCTATTAAATGCTTATCAATGCCCTTGAAAAATTTGACCAGAGGGAACTCTACCCAATATCCTGTTTTTGTTTGTTTTTTAATCTGCTTCTTCTCCCATTGACATCACAAACGTGTAAGTGGACTGGATTAGTGTCCAATTGCCTTTTCTGATTGTCATCTGGTCAAGCTGTCATATTTTTTATCATAAATTTTTATGACATCTTTTACTCTGGTTTTTCTTTGAAATACTTAGTTTCTTACATATACTCATATTCTCCAATTGCTTCAATTTTACCTTTTTAGTCTTAGTTATGGTAAGAAGCAAGTCCATCTATTGAGAAAGAGATAATTCCAGGGAGTATTTCATGACTTACACTATGCAAAAAGAATGATAGAATATTTGTTTTAAAAATAGGCCTTTTATTTCTGATAATTGTTTAAGGTTATTAAATTAATTTTGTGGATTTCCAAATATAATCCGCTCAGCACTTCCTGTTTTTAATACTAAATTTTTACATGAAGTACATGTGAATTAGCTTTTTGAAGTACACATGATTTAGTTTTTCCCCAACTTATTCTTAAACTAGAAGAATCATCATATTTAGATTTGAAAGAACCCTTGGACATCATCAAGAACTTTATCATTCTCCAGATGAGGTAATGAGTCCCAGGGAAGGAATTGTTGTATTCAAAGTAACATAATAACAGGAGCAGAGGTAGAGTTCATGTATCCTGAAAGTGGTTCAGCACATTTCTACCCACCCACCCCCAATATGTCAAACTGTCTCATGTGTGATCGAGTTTTTGAGTCTAAATCCTAGAATTTTTGTTTATTTCTGCGTGTTATGTTTCCCTTTTTTATTTTAGTATACGAGAAAAAAATTGATTCTATCATCTCCTATTATTTATCTTTTCCAGGGTTTTCTCATCTGAAAATGTGGGGGGAAAAAGCATACTGACATAGTGGGATTTTGAGTAAAGGGTCTGGTTCAAATCCTGTATCATCTACCTAATACCTGTATGACATTCTCTAAGTCAATGTCATTTAAGGTCTCAATTTTCTCATTTATAAAATGAGAAAATTATGCTAGATATCTTTAATGTATCCCTTCCAACTCTTAATTTCTACATTTCATGATTTAAAAAGTTGAGCAGCACTAGTCCAAGAGTGTATTCTACTAGAGACTTCATTCTAATATCATGATAGAATTACAGATTAATATCCTTTGTCTTTGGCATCGTCTGCGATTATTATCATTATTAGCTGGCCTGTATTTCAATTACTTAGCAACAAGGATATCATATGGACATTTGTCAGATGATTTCCTGAAATCAAGATATGCTATGAATTTCATTTCCTGTTTTTCATTTCTTAACTGGTTTGTAATTACTGTGCAAATTTTATCTCCTAAACAGTATTGCAATTTTTTTTAGGGTAAATATTTTCTCTTGTGTTTTTTTATCTCTTCCCTCTAACGCCCCCATCTCTGAACATATTATAGTGTTCGTTGTTTTATCTTAAAGCCAAGTGAAACAGAATAACAAATAAATAATAAAGAAGAATAATGAGATTTGGGCAATAAAATCTTTAGTATGCCACAAACAGCTTTGTGGCTTTGATAACATGGGGTAGTAGGAAGAGTTAGAAGACTGATGATTAGAACCTGACTTTGCCACTTATCATTGTGTGACATAAAACATGTGACTTGAACCTGTGCTTCATCTATAAAACTAAAGGGTTGGGCTAGATGATCTAGTTTTGAAAAATACTCAGACAATTCAATTTTAGAATTTTATCAAAGTCAAGTTGATTTTATTATTTTTTTTTGGCTGATGAATTTTAGCATCGAATATTTCCTGCTTTTTGAGTATTTTTGGAGACATTTACTTCCTGTTGATATTCTGATGCCTCTATTGTCCTCTATAGTTTATAAAAGATGAGCACCAGTAGTTTTGAGATTCCTTTTGCAAGTTCCTCCAGCAACTGTGAAGTAATTGAACTTGGACTGGGGTTTAGAATTTATTTCAAGAAGATGAGTAGTTTCATTAACTTGGATTACAATTGCCTCTTTAGCTTCATTCATTGAATCATTGTTGTTTTATTATTCATTAACATTATGTCATTTTCCCCAAGAGTGGCTCTAACCCTTGCCTGACTGAATGGATCATATTATCATAAATTTAAAGCTGGGAAGGACCTTAGATGTCATCTAGTCTGACCTCCTCCTCTTAGAAATGAGTAAAGTGAAGCCACGAGAGACCCTGTGATTTGCCCAAGTCATGTAGCTGCTAAGTAGAAAAACTTGGAAAACACACTTCTTTGACTTTTAAGATAGTGATCATTTAACTATACCATGTTGCATGTTCTGTTTATAAAGTCTTTTGCTTCTGGCTTAAGCATTTTTTTCATGAGCCTTAGTGCAGTGGGAACATACTATAGAGAATTCTACTAAGGTTATACTAGTTTCAGTTTGATGACAAAGACATGTTAAGTACCTATTATGTGCTAGGCCTGGCACCAGGTAAAGGAGATACAAAAACCAAAAGAATGAAGAGAGTCCTTAGGAACTTAGATTCTTTTTGGCCATTGACGTCCCTCCTTTCTCTGAAATTTTGTGATTCTGAATTTTAGCTTTTTAACACTGGTCTAACTGGCTCATTCAGTATTATTCCTAGGTTCTGTGGCCCTCCTTCTCTATGGTATATGCCATTTAAACTATCTAACCATACTTCTGGGAGTTTATTATATAAAAGGGGAAGGTCTATTATGCATTCACAAGGTAAGACATGCTAAAATGGCATCTTTTAGCATGGAAATACCTGGGGACATGATTTCACAAATCTTAAATTTCTATCTACTGCTCAAGTCTTCATTATCACTATTCATGTTCCTCCCTTACTATAAAGTCCTTGAAAACTTCTTGAACTTTCTCATTAATCTTTAAACCCCTGAGATACAAGATTGGAAGCAAATATTGTTTTAACTTATAATCAGAAAAATTGAGACAACAAGAAATGACTTTTCTAACCCTATAATATTTGGGGTAGTTTTGATTTTTTTTTTGAGGTAAAGAAATCACTGGTAATGGTTTCTTGATGCATTAAAGAGAGGCCATGTACTATTTGTGGTTGCCCAGCAACTTGTGTTTGAACTCTAGCGAATGTGAAGGTAGAAGAGAACACAAAAACAAACAAAAACCAAAACCTCTACCATCAAGGTTATTTCGGTCATTTACTTAGAAATGTTCAGTATGAACTATGGAACTCTGACTAAAAGGGATATTAAACTTTCCACCTTTCAAAGATCATTGTCAAAGTCTTCAGGATAATTTCTACTGAAGAACTTCCCTAGAGAAATGCTCAGGAAGAGCAATATATTGATGAAAGGCCAATAAAAATACCCCATAAAACCACACGTATATATGGTCTACTGAGGACAGTATCTTCTTGGTGGTTTAATTCCTTGGGAATTTTGGCCTCTAATCTCAAATACTTCCCTTCCAATAAAGTCCAACATGTATTAAGCAAGGCACAGGAAGGCAAACAGTATTTATTAAGCTCTTATTACATGGTAGGCACTCTATTTAGTGGTAAGGATGCAAATGTAAGTCAAAAGAAATACTGGAGTCGGGAAAGTCAGAAGCAGGACTAGGAGGGAAGTGACACCAGCCCTGCCTGGGCCCTTCCTCAGAATACAGGCCATAGGACGAATTGACAAATAGGAAAAAGTAACCTCCATGACGTGGAGATGTTCCAGTATGAGAAGGTCTTAGCTCAGGCAAATGCATGTCTAGGGTAAAGAGGCAATTGAGAAAAAAACTTGATTTCCCCCAAAGCCAGGAGCAGAGCCAGGAATTGATTAGGAAATGGTGACCATGCAGTAGGCTGAAACATGTATAATACAAAGACAAAACAAAACACACAAAGTGTCCCTGATTTCTAGGAACTTACTTTAAACTTCACAGACTCTCTCATTTATTTTCTATATTCCCATGAGGCTGGGTATAAGGAAGTGTTAGCATAGTAATTATTGATAGTTTGAAATAGAGAAACTGAAACAAAGACAAAGGAAATGACTTGACTGACAGTCAGCCCACATAAATCCATCTCCCTTAACCCCTTTGTACTTATTTCCTGAACCACACAATTAGCACCTTATAATATTCTGTCTTCTAATTATTTGCAAAGTTTCACATTTTATTTTCTTGCAACACATGTGATGTAATCCCATTATGTATATGACTGCCATAGACACTTATTGTTTTGTGTTCGTGATCTTGGCCTCCTCAAATAAGTTGTACATAAAAGATCATATTTAAGTACATTGTTTTTGTTATTGTTGTTAATAATAATTTTGTTCCTGAGATAATGTTAGAAGCATATTCACTAATCCTTGCTTTTTTAAGACTGGAAAATAGGCAATTTGAACCCGCTTCAGTTGTTTGTTAATTAAAAAATAATGACAATAATAATAAAACCTCCAACGTAGGCAAATTTGTACATTTTTAAAAGTACCTTCATAGAACTTTAGTCATAAAAGACATGTTAGAATGCTGTTTGATGAAGTGAGTATTCACAGATGTTAAATGACTGGTCTGAGGCAGCATAATCAATGCCAAAATTTGTTTGTTTTAGCTCTTTACACTCCTAGTTCAATCTTTTTAATCTTAAGGAGATGATCCAAAAATGGTTATTCTTATTTAACGTGTGATTTAAACAATAAAGTAAATATTCCTGAAATGTTAGTATACGTGCAGCCTAATCATGGTTTAATAGCTGAATTCAATGGTGCACTATCATGTAGGAGCTGATACTCAGGATAGTAATGAAAACATACTATTCTTTCTACCTTCTGGTATAGGCACCTTTTCCTTCAGTATCACCAGATCAGTTTCTCTGCCTGAATGTTAGCCCTTGTGCTTCCCTTCCCTTCCCATAGATTCACTGGTCATGAACCTCCAGGGGCCCCATTAATAACTCATATGGCATCACAGACAATGACTATACTCTCTTCATCTCTCCAGCCTGATCTCTCTTTCTGCCTCCCTCACCTTTCTTCTTGAGATCCCTATGTTGTATATCCTATTTCCTTTTATTAAATAGTTCCGATGTGCCAGGCATTGTGTTGATTATTGGGAATAATAAGAGTTTCCTTAACAAGCAAGCACCAAAAGGCTAATAGATCATCATAGCTAAGGCACAGAAAAATCTTTTTCAACTAAGAACAAACTGTGGGACAAAGCTGTTCAAGCTTATGGGGTGAAAAGTAATGTTGGCATTCAGGGAGAACATACATACAACTCTGACATACATGAATTTAAAATGAATAACAAACAAAATCTGTGTTTGTAAAACCTGAACATAAAACTAGCATAGATTTAGAGAAATGATGGACCTATGGATCATCTATTCCAACCTTAACTGCTTTCCCCACCCCCAAGTCACTCACACATTTTACAGTTGAGGAAATTTTGCCCCAGAAAAGTTAAATGACTTGTCCATGGTCTCCTAGGCAGAGTTAGAATTTGCACCTATGACCTCTGACTCCAAAATATTAGTGAGTAGGTGCCTAATTATACTTACACATGTCTGTATATATGTGTGTAAGCAATTTCTTTGTAAGTGTAAGACTGCACGTTGTAGTACAGTGACAATTTGTAAAAGAATTTTCCTCGCTAGGAGTCTCCTAACCACATTTCAAAAAAAAAACCAATGGTGTATCAAAAACAAAAACAAATGGCTTGAAATTTTTAGTCACTCAAAGTCAAGGAATCTGACATCTAGCTCCAATTATGCCACTAACTTCTGTTGACTTTTGGTCAATGAGCCATTTCACATTTTTTCTTACCTATAAAATTATGGGGCAGGGCACTTAGATAGCATCTAATTACCATCTAGCTCTGACATTTGTATGTTGACAATACCCTTTTAAAATCTTATCTTTTAAATAAAAATGTCTATTTTTGCTTTTAAAAGGAGAAGGGAAGTTATAACATTTTGGTTCACTAAGGCTAGGCATGAGTCTAAATGGACCATATTATTCATAACTCAGGGATTAACATCCCTCTCCTGGTGACAGTATAGAATAATTGATAGCAAAATTCTTTCAAAAGAAGCAAAATTTTGTAGTACTTAAACTAATATAAATATATATGTGAATTTGAATGTATGTATATATGCATGTACATACTATATATATATATATATATATAAATACACATACACACAAACACAAATATATATATATATATATATATGGAGAGAGAAAGAGAATACTGATTAAGACCATTGCTGAACTGTCCATATAAATATTGAAGATACGCACATATTCACATACATATATGCATATGTACCAATAGAAATGTATTTGTGCATGCTTATGTTTGTGAATGTCCTCCAACAATTTAGAAATTTTTTCTCTATCATTTTGTTTCTATTCTTATTTTGTTTCTGTTATTTTGTGGATGTACAATTGAAATCTCAAAGTATGTTGAAGGCAGAATGCTAAAAATCAGCTAAAAATATACCTTAGCTATGAGTTATATTAGGCCAAATGCGCTGGTCAGTAGCAGGGAAAAACAAATTACAAAAACACCCACATTCTATAGATTTTATGTCTTTCAAATATGTGGTGAGTTTACTTTCCATTTGATTGTTTATATGTATTTTAATAAAAATATTTCTATAATAAGAGAGCTGTCTTCAAGCGTTTGAAGGGCCAGTATTTGGAAGAAGAATTAGGATTGTTCTGGCTGTCCCCAAAGAGAGGAATTAGGAGCAAGGGATAGAAGTTATAGGAAGACATATTTTGATTTGATATAAGGAAAATCTTCTTAATTAGACCTATCCCAAAGTAGAATGAGGTTTTGAGGATGTAACTGGTCTTCTCACTCTGGACATCTTCAAATAGAGACTGGACCTCTACTTTGGGAAAATCTTTTAAAGGGGATTCTTGCCCAGATGGGTTTTGGTCTATTAAGGTGTTCTCTTAGTGTAAGATTCTGCATTTCAATTGCAGGGATGCCAGTCAGTTTTAGCATAGTTTAAAGAAAGATCATGATTTTTCAGGAGACCTTCAATGGATTCTTAGGTTATTTTAATCTTATGAGGGAGCAGAATATGATTATGAGAATCTTCAAAGTTCACGGCAATTTCAAAAGATTGTGCATTAGAGCTCTACAATTACTAAATGTAGCTCAGTAAATGCCAGCCACTTTATATACAGACTACTTATTTTTTCACTTGACTTCTCAACTTAATGAGGCCGTTCTTCAGTTCTGTTGTGTACACATATATGAACACCCACCCATCCACAAATACACACCCACATGGCTTTTTAAATAGATACTTTTACAGGAATGCACCTTTTATTTGCTATATGAGGGGATGAACTACTGAATTAGTAGAAGTCAATTTAAAAACAACAACCACAATAAAAACGGTAACAACAAACCCAGATCCCTAATGCCTTAGTCAGACTTTCACAGTCTAGAAGATGAAGAATTACTTTTGGTCCAGTTTGCTATAGATACAGATAAACTCCGCAAAGGGCACATTTTCATATTTTTTCTACCCTACAAATAAAGTGATTTAAAGAGAATGGGAGATTCAGTCCCTTACATATTTTGTTATTTTGGAACCATGTAGTGCCTGTGGAAAACTTTGTCTTTAAAATCTAACATTAAAAAGAAAAAAAAAATCAAGAATTTTGTCCGTATACATACAATGGAAAGGAAAGAGCTTGGCAAGGAACTAACTGGGATCTAGAAGTGTATAAACAGTGCCTTATTAACATGTAAATGGATTCCAACTCTTCTTACACCATTTCTCTCAACTGGTACTACTATGCATTGGTTTGTCTAAAGGATTTGTCAAGGCTGGTGTAATGCCAAGCAAAGGCAACTTCCAAGGTTCAGATTACCAGCATAGCAAACCCCATCTATTCAGCAAACATTCACAGAAGAGAGAAATTCAAAATACAGTATAACTCATAAAATTCACGAGTAAGTTCTCAATACAATCCAGGTACTACTCCACCCCTAGGCAGTACATTTGTTTAGTCTGTCAAAGTCTCTTCTCAAACTAAGATCAGTTTCCAGTCATAAACAATGTACATTCATTTGGTCAATCACGGAGCCCCCAAAAGGCCAAAGGATTTCCTCCCCTGGACACAAAGTAATTACAATACCATCCATTAACACCAAGCACTTTCTCAAAAGGGGCAGGAGAGCACAAAAGGTCATCTACCCTTAAGCTATAACAAGGTCAAGATAACACCTCAGCATTGAAAACCCAAGGAAAAGCCTGTTGCGGGCTACTTGGGGTTTAAGGGACTATAAAGGGTCAGCCCTGCCCTCTTTACTTACCGCATTTGCGTACCAAGTCTTCGGTAGCCCAGCGTCCCAGGCACCGGCCTCCGAGGAGGAATAACCAGACAGAGCACCCGAGGTGAAAGGAGGTGGTGTTTATTCGGTAGCGATCACATCCCGGAACAAGAGAGACACCCCGGAACTCAGCCACTCCTTATATACGCTTATCTCCTCCCCTAATCCCTCCCTGCCAACTTCCCTAGCCCAATCACATAACAACATCCACAACATTCCCTTAAAAGGCACAGCTAAATTTAGCGAGGCGCCCCTCCCCCGCCCCTTCTAACCCAATCATCTTTTATTATACATAATATTTCCTTATAAGGTATACTTGCAATTTTACTAACATCTTGCGTCAATTAAGCGAGCATAGCCCCTAGTCCCTCCTCCCCCAACAAAAGCCCTTCTTTCATCTAGCCTCAAGGCAAGGCCTCAGCAATCTCAGTTCCTGGGGAGACAAGGCTCAACAAAGCCATAGCCAATGTCTTCATCAAGTCACTCTCTGCCTGTAGAACAGTTCCAGAACACCCGAAAACATCAGCAAGACCCTCTTCCAGGATTTCTGTGAAGGTACCACAAGAAAATCCTCCTTCAGGGCTTCTGAACCAACAGTCAGGTTCCAGGACCTCTACAACAGTAGCACTGTCCTTCACCAGCAGGTGAATCTGGCGAAACAATGTCAAAACAAACAAAATACTGGCATCACAGCTGTGGCTCCTCAGTTCTTAGCAGCTCCAGGTGGCAGTTCTCAAAAGTCCTGGGCAGCTCCAATGGGCTCTCAGCAACTTAGGCTTCACAGTACTGGATACTGCTCTCCTAAAAGTCCTTCTGGTGTCCTCTGGGCTTGGGCCCCTCTCGAAGTTTATGGGTCCTCCCAGTTCAGCCCTCTCTCTTCACATCAACAAGTCCATCCCACAAGTGGAATTCACAAGCTCTGGGTTTTAACAGTCAACCCCCAAACCAAGCCAATTCAGGGGCATCTCCAAATTCCATTACCATTACATTTCACCCCTCCAGGATCTTTGACCTTAAAATCTCAATCTAAATGGCCATGGATCCTGGATCAAATAGAGGCATTATGCTTTGCAGCAGCAGCAGCAGTGGTGGCAGCGGCACAAACTCCTTTTTCTTTAAGCCTACCAGAATCTCTCCTAAGGACTGCTGCTGAGGACTGCCAGAGACAGGAACTGCAGGGGGCTGGAGTTGCTGGGAGCAAGCTGCCAGGACGCTGAGCAGTTGTCATGAGGAGAGGAGGATCTTTGCCTGAGGTCCCCTGTCCTGTTTTGGAGGCTTGAGAATGTGGGTGTTTACTACTTTAACTACATGTGCCAACTTCATAACTACTGTGTTTGCTTTGACTTTTTGGTTTTGGGACTCAGTTTTCTGGTGTTTGAATGAATGCTCTGGCTATATTTCTCATGTAGAGAGCCTGTTACACTTTGTGATTAATAGCCACATCAGCATACTTATAGTTACTTTAGGTATTATGAATACAGCATGCTGATACAGCTGGGTATCATTTTGCAAACTGAAGTAGCAGATTGGTTCACTGTTATATGATTTCTAAAGTACGGGAAGTTGACTACAAAATATTTTAGAGGTGTTTAGGAACTCCTAAACTGAATCAGACTCCAAAGAGTCAGCCTTAGGCTACTCAGGAGCAACAGCAGGCTTCCATGATCATTATCTTCATCTTCATCCTCATCCTTATCCTCATCCTCACCCTCACCCTCATCATTAATAGTTATATAGTACTTCTTAAGTGCCAGGAGCTGAGCTAAGTATTTTACAATTATCACCTCACTCAATGTTCCCAACAACTAATGGAAGGTAGATTCTATTACTATTTCTTTTTTTATAGATAAGGAAACTGAGGCAAACGGTAGTTAAGTGACTTGCTTAGGGTCACACAGCTAGGAAGTGTCTGAGTATATATTTGAACTCAGTTCTTCCTGACTCCAGACCCAGAAATCTATTCACTGTGCTGCTTAAATAGCTAATTTCGAGCGCCACCCACCATGCTGCTCTGAGCACTTGAGAAAGGCAATATGGTGAATCATTGTGGCCACTAGCCAATAAAATCACGGTGTTTGAAACCAGTCCTTTGTAATCTTATGGACATTGGTCATTTTATAGTGCAAAGCAAGAGAAAAATAGGCAAGTTGTACTATAGTTGCAGTCAGACTAGACCACTTGTCAAGTACATTATAATGGCCATCATTTTCATTCATTGGTTTTACTAGATGTAGTGCTAACACAATATTCACAGCACCAACAGCGACTGTAAATATGCCAGCATAATTCTCAATTGCAAAATATAACAGACTACCCATATAGAAGACAGAAGCAAAACATTTATTCAGATTCCAGAAAAACCATATCCCAACACCAGAAAGTCAAATCCATCATAGTAGCAAAGAAATTAATACACCATAGCTCAGTAGGGAGCCACACCATCCTTTAGCCTTCCTACAAACACTTATAGGTTGAACTGTCACAGCAGGGGCCAAATATTCTCTTGGGCCTAGTTATCTCCCTGGTTGTGTCCTCTCCCTCCCACCATCTGGCCGCTCTAACTCCCAGGTTCCTATGGACTCTGCTCCACCCTTCAGCAAACTCCTCCCAACACAGGCTCTGAGTGGTTACATTCAGTCTATTAAGGGGCAGTGAAAATCTTCAAACCAGGAAAGATCTTCAAATTCCTTTAGGATTATTAAAGGGCAGAGAAAATCTTCAAATTACTGCAACCATTACACTAGAAGCTTCTGACAATTCAATTTTATATTTTTACTACAGTGCCTTGGATTTCCCAGGTGTTTGACATCCATTGTAAGTGCTAATACTAATGAGAAGAGAAACTTGTCAGAGCTCATCAGAACCAGTTTAAACTGGTTTAAATTGGTCAGAATTGGTTTAAACCAGTCATTTGAACTGGTCAGAAACTGTTTAAACTGGTGAAAATTGGTTTCAAACCATTTTAAACTGGTTATTTGTCTGATCAGGACCAGTTTGAACTAGTCAGACTCAGTTTAAACTGGCCAGAGCTGGTTTACATTGGCTAAGTGTCTATTTAGTGCAGGTATCAGATGTTGAGAATATTTTTGCTCATACTTTTGATTCTCTTTTTGCCTTTTCTTCTGAGAGTTTAGAGGCTCTCAAAGTCACTTCTACCCCCTCATTAATCTTCAATCTCTCTTTGCCTACTGGCTCCTATACGCATATATTTAATACAAATAACTATATATATAAATAGATGTATATGTTAACAGAGTATTTTCTTCATTGCTATCTTATGACATCATATGTACAAATATTATTATCCTTTAAGAAATGGACAAACTAGAACTCATAAAGGTTAAGTGACTTGTCCAGGATCATATGACTCTTACATGCCATAGACAGAATTAAATGGTCATGTCACTCTATGAACATTTTTTTAATTCTCTGCCTTGCCTTCCTGCTCTTGCCCTCACTAATCTATTTTCTATTGCCTTGTGCTTCACAGAAGCATCTCCAGATTTCCTTGAACCTTAAAAAAAAAATCTCCCTTGACTAAACCATACCTTCAAACTGTTGCCCTATATTACTCTTTCTTTTTATAGCCAATCACCTAGGGGAAAAACAAAACAAAAAACTTTATTTTTTTCTACTTCTGTTCTTGTCATTAACTTTTAACTCTTTCTAGTCTTACTTCTGTTCTCATTGCTTTACTTAAACTATTGTCTCCAGAGTTACCAGTGAGCTCTTAATGATAGAATCTAAATGTCCTTTTCTCAGTCTTTATCATTCTTGAACTTCCTTTAACATCAGACAGCCTTTCTTCTTCTTCCTCTAGTTTCTCTCCCTTTTCTCTGGGTTTTAATGTCATTTCATTTTCTTGGGTCACCTTCTACCTGTGATGCTTGCCTCCCTCAGCTTCTCTCCTGTGTTGAACTGTCATCTGATTTCCACCTGGTAACTGAGTATTCCCTAATATTCTACACTGTACTTTGTTACCTGTGGGCTAATTGTTTCCATTGTGTTCAATCATTTCTATGTATATGACCTGACCTGTAACCCTAGTTTCTCTCCTGAGCCTTACATCAATAGCTGCCCTTTGGAAAATTTAAACTGGTTGTTTTGTAAGGATATAGAACTTAACATGCTATAACAGAACAATTTCCCCTCCCTTGACAACAATTTGTTGTTGTTTAGACAGTTTTCTGTTGTGTCTATGTGATCCCTTTGGGGCTTTTCTTGGCAAAGACAATGAAGTGGTTTTCCATTTTCTTTGGCAGTTCATTTTAAGGGATGAAGAAACTGAGATAAACAGGGTAAATGATTTGCCCAGGGTCACACAACTAGCGAATGGTTGAAGCCAGTTTTGAATTCAGGAAAAGGAGTCTTCCTGACTCCAGGTCTGGCACTCTGTCCACATACCTGCCCATTCAATGACAATAACAACACCAAGGCCACCTCTTCTTCTGACTTCCTATTTGTATCAAAGGCAGTATCATTCTTCTACATTGTAAAATATAAATTACTATGTCTTAAAAACTCTTTTAACCTGGACTAGTTTAGTTTTGAACAGGTCAGAAAATACTTTTGTGAAAAGGAAAAGAGTTAAATTATTTGAAAAAGGATATAAAATATTGCTATTATTTTATATGACCAATTTGATGCCTGAAAGAAATCAGAAAAGAATTTTAGTTCTATTTTTAAAAATATAAAAATGTATAAGTGAAGAAAATTTTCAGATTGGATTTTAAACAATTTGATTTGGGGCCAAAATCATCTGTGACATAAAAATAGACTTAAATCACCTCGTGAAAGATTTACAATGATGCCTCAACTGTACGTGAACAACTCGATGGATTAAAGAGGCAGAGAAAGAATTTTTATTATTCAAATATGGAAAATATAAGTAAAAAGAAATTGAGCTCAAAAAATTAGCTAGTGGATGGTTGCTAAGAATTTATTTTTCCAAAACTCCGTTGGCATATAATTACTTTATAACTTAAAACTAAAAAAAAAGAGAAAGAAAAAGAAAGAAATCATGAGCATATGGACACATTTACAACGATTTTTTTTTTTGGTAAAAAATTTGATTATTTTTTTTTTTTTTACCATTTAAGTGAAAGGTAAGTTACTGAGTCTCAGGAGACATTGGTTTAGGCCTTTAAAAAGTATAGGGACTAAGAGAGAAGAGGTAAAGGCTGACCATGAAGAGATTTAAAGAAGGAAGGAGGGAATAACTAGCAGCTTCCTCACTACTTCTGGAAAAGATTAGCAGCAGGGGCAGGCAGCTGACATGGAGGCTTTTGTTTCTAATTCCTGATTTGTTGGAGTTCCAACAATTTTCTTTCATCACCATCTAGAGTTTAAGAGAGATGAAACATCCCAGAGGTTCAGGTAGACTTTCTCTGTTTTGAGAGGAAAAGGTAGAAAAGGCAAATGTTTTGTTTTTTTTTTGAAACTGCTCTGCTCATGTTGAGACAGCATTGAGATCCTGGTCCATGAAGAGCTAGTCCATTTTTTCCAAGCTTAGTCATGATTGTAGCCCATAAAGTTCCTAGGATACGTATTTCAAGGCTCAGTGTTCCATTTCAATTTGGGAACTTTTTACAATTCTGGAGAAAATCTTGATTTGGTATATAAATAAATCTATCAGAATTCACCATTCCCTCAATGAGCAGCTGACTTCAAACTACTACTGTTACTACTACTTCTTCAACTACTACCACCACCAGCAACAATAACATAAAATGGAAATTCACAAAATGTTATTTTTGGGTTGTTGTTTTACAGTCTGATGATGATGTATGCATCTTTCAGGGTATATTTTTCAATGGAAAACAGAATATCCTTGATTTCTCAAGAATCTGCTTCAAAGTCAGAAGTAACTGGTTTCAAAATCCACTTCAGTCACATAATGACTCCGTGCTGGAAGTCATCTATCATCTTAATGATCTAGGCAGTCAGGAAATTGAGTTTCTTCAATGAATGTAATCAGAGTCTAGTGTCTGTCCTTTTAGTTCATATTTGCTTATACACGTCCATGGTATTTCCTTCATCGAATATAAGCTCCTTGAGGACAGGGCATTTCCCTGTTTCTTTTCTTTTCTTTCTTTTCCCTTTTTTTCTTTAGTAACAGTAGGAACTGATACATATTAGGCGCTTAATAAATTCTATTAATTGATTATTTAGGGAAATGAAAACAGAACCAAAACATTGATTCAAGAAGATTCTATTCTTATGTGAAAACAGAGGGTTATAGCACACACGGAGAATAGATGAATGTAATATCTAGAGAACAGAAGTAGAGTGATGTTGAGGGAGAGAATACTAAAATTTGGAGATACACGCATATCTTATTTTCAAGAATGTTAGAAGCTCTTCAAAAGCAAGGATAATATCCATATTTTCTACTTCTTTGGTATTTCTGATGGCTCAAATTCAATTCTGGGCACCTTTGATGTGCTTAGATTTTTATGCAAATAAAATGTTTTATCATTGAGTTCTAAAATAAAAGTCATGCAATGATTCTTAATTTATAAGAGAAGTTTTCCCCCTCTCAAGCAAATTCTATGCTTCATTATGATTTTCATTATGATTAATGATAAGAGAGATTATGAGGATGTCAACTTGTCAACAGGCTAAGGAACCAAGTACAATAATTTCTTCATTTGGAATGTGGCGCTCATTAGAATTTGAGACCAGGAAATTTCCCTACTTCATTGTTGATTGTTTCTTTCTGTGATATTTCTTTTTGTTTTTTTTTTTTCTTTTTCATTGTGAACTTAAAAATTGTCAGCAGAAACATTTCAATATACAAAGCATAGATTCTCTATAAGATTGCATTCCATTTAAACTATATATATCTTGTATATAAATGTAAACTCCCCTAATAGAATATAACCTCGAAGACACAGTTCACATTTTTGTTTGCTTTTAACCTAACACAAATACTAGCATATAGTAAGTGCTTAAAAATGTTTGTTGATTGACTGACTGCCTAGATGATATAAGAAACTGAATTTATGGACAATTTAAAAATACATACTGCTTATAAATGTAACAGAATTCTCTATTTGTTTCCCTCTCTCTGTTTATATTTTTTCTTCCATGCTTAAAAGATATTTTATTAATACTGTTTTCTCATTTTTATTACTATCTACTAATCCACTCTTTTCTCCCTAAGTAGAAAAGCTTTCACTAGTAACAAATACATAGTCAATAAAACATATCAAACCATTTGTCTGAAATGTTTCCAGCATTATGTAGTTGTACTACATGCTGCCAAACAAATTCCTGTGCCATGAAGAGATAAGCATTTATTCTAATAAACAATTAACTTTATGTTTGTACTTTGCTTTGAATAATTTACTATTTGGTTACTTAAATATTCTAGTGGAAGTCTGAGTATGACTTAAGTAGCTTTAAAATTAATTTTATATACATTTATTATCTGTCCTTTCCAATGCCAGTCCACAAAAAGTAGGGGAAGAAAAACAACCACAAATAAAGAAAAACAGAACTATCACATATACAGTCCAGCAAAACCAATTCCCACTTAAAAATGTATGTCTTTCTGCTTATGGAATCCATCACCTCTCAGGAAGGAGGTTTGTGGCACGTTTAATCTTTAATTATCTGGATGTATGGCATGACTATGTTGATCAGAATGCTAAAGTCTTTCAAAAATCATTTTTCTCTATCATGTTGTCATTTTACAACTTATTCCAGTCCTGCTCACTCTGCTCTGCCTCATTTCATAGAAATCTTCCAAATTCCCTTTGAAAATGCCTGTTTCATAATTTTTTGTGGCATAATAATACATTAATAATAATAATAAAAATATTCCATATTCACATGTCATAATTTATTTACCCATTCCTCAATAAGATAGCCCTTTGGCTTCCAATTTTGGTCACTACTAAAAACACAAAAAGCAACAACAACAAAAAGGTTTCATATACACACATACATACATATATGTGTATATATATATATATATATATATATATATATATATACACCCACACATATGTATAATAATAAACCTAGCAGTTCTTTTACCCTTTCCTTGGTCTCCTTAAGGTATAGTCTTGGGATTAGTATAACTAGATCAAAGGATCTACATAGTTCATAACCTTTTGGAAATTCCATATTGCTTTTCAGAAAGGCTGGGCCAGGGGTGGTGAATCTGTGGCCTCAAGGTAGCTTATGGTTTTCTAGGTCATTAGCTGAGACCTTTTGACTGAGTCCAAGTTTTGCAAGCAAATCCACTTACTAAGGGGATTTGATCTGTGGAGTTTGAATTCAGTCAAAGGGCTGCACCAGAGGGCCAAATGTGACCTAGAGACCACACTTTCCCCACTCATGGGCTGGACCAATTAAGAGAACCACCAACAGGTTACCGATGTTCCTATTTTCCAGTTGCCCTTCCAATATTTGCTGTTTTCCTTTTTGGGGAAGGGCATCTTTGTCAGTCTTATTTATGGGTGTAAGCTGGAACCTCAAAGTCACTTTAATTTCACTTCTCTAATTATTTTTTAAGTTGAAGTTTTTTTTTTAAATGTGGTTATAACTACCTTGGATTTCTTCCTTTGACAGGTACCCATTCACCTCCTTTGATTTTTTTTTTAATTGGGGAATGGCTCTTGTTTTTATCACTTTGAGTAAGCGCCTTATAAATCTTGCATATATTTAGGTAGCTAGATGGCACAATGGGATAGAGCACTGGGCTTGGAGTCAAAAAATCTGAGTTGGAATCTGATCCCAGATCATGTGATTTTTGAGCACGTTATTGCCTCAATTTTCTAAATAGGAATACTAACAGCAACCTGCGGGAGTTATTGTAAAGAACAAAAGAAAAATTTTTTTGTAATTCACTTGACATTGTTGCTAGTACACAACAAAAGCTATTGAAATGCCAGCTATCATTATTATTATCAACAAGAGTGATTATTATTGCTATATAACTTTGTCAGAAGGTTTATTTCATTTACTGGTTTTCCTCCTAACTGTAACTAGTACTACAACTATTATTACTGGTAGCATGTATATAATGCTTTAAGATTTGAAAACTCTTCATAAGTATCTCATTATATCTTCACAAAACCCTGGGAGTTGTGTTATTATTATACCCATTCTGTAGATGAGGCAGACAGTAAGTGACTTGCCTATGAACACACGTTTAGGAAGATACCTGAGACTGGACTTAAACTCAAGTCTTCTTGACTCCAGATACAGTTTTCTTTTCACAATGCTACTTAACAGTCTGATTACATTAGATTTGTTTGTATAAAACCTTGCTTTTATTTTAGATAGTAAAAATTGTCCATTTTATTTTGCGTGAGCCTATTTAGAGTACTTTTAGTTATGAGCTACTTCCTTTTGGATCTGAAAGCAAATTCCTCTCTTGTTCATCTGATTGATTTATAATGTTTTATCTTTTTAGAGCTTATATTGGTAGTTCTTACAACTTTTGTTTTAGGCCTATACACATGTTTCTAACTCATTACCAGACTGATTTGCTCATTATTTGAGTTTTCAAACAAGTTAATTCATCTTTAGTTCTTTTCTCTATTTGTTCTTATTTTCTGGTTTTCAATTCATGAGATTATCCATTATTTCCTTTTTAACCTCTCCTTTTTCCATTAATTTCCTCAGCTAACTCTTGTCTTACTCCCACACTCCTGCCCTTAAGATGTTGTCATTAACCCCAACTATGGAACTTTGTCAAAAATACTTTCTAGAATAGAAACAACTTTGTCATTTCATTAGGAGATGTGGAATTGTGTTCCGAGACATTTCTTCTTTTAATCTTGAAGGTCAGTCTATCTTTCTCAGCAAAACCATTTTATTTCAGGACAAAATTGAATAAATTTTTTCTCTAGGAAATCAAAGCAAAAAGGAAAAGGACCTATATGTATAAAAATATTTATAGCAGATTTTTTATGGAGTCAATGAATTAGAAATTTAGGGGATACTGGTCAATTGAGGAATGGTTGAATAAGTTATGGTATATAATTGTGATGTAATACTATTGTGCTATAAGAAATGATCAACAGGGTGGCTTCAGAAAAACCTAGGAATACATATGAATTTATGCAAAGTGAAGTGAGCAGAACTAATAACACTGTGAACAGAAATACAATATCAAAATGATAATCAACTGGAAAATACATAGCTACTCTGATCAATGCAACGATCCAAGAAAATTCCAATGGATAAATGATGGAAAATGTTATCCACCTCCAGACAGAAATAATAAACTCTGAGTGAAGTTTGAAACTTATTTTTTTCACTTTATTTTTCTTGCTTTCTTGCTTTTTGTTTTATTTTGTAACATGGCTAATATAGAAATGTTTTGTGTAATTTCACAGGTATAATTGCTACCATTAAAAAATTCTTGATGGATGAAAAAGGTTTTGAAGGGGAGAAGAAAATTTAGAACTCAAAATGTTTACAAATGTAAAAAATAACAAACCTGATTTCTCTCTAAAGAGAATCCTAACTTTCTAGTTTTAATTTCAGTTATCTTGATCATTGAGTCTAATGAGAGACACACCATTGATTTTGATATAATTAGTAAATTATGAAACCATAAAAAAGTTTGTGAACGTTTTCTATTGCCATTCCAATAGAATCATGATATGATTACTACTCTGATTATCATTATGTTTTTGCACTCTTGTTATAAGCTTCTGTTATGCTTCGAGGTAAGAGGTAGTATGTTATCTATCACTGGAGGTCCGGAAACATACATTTAGAAAAAATAATTTAGTCAGCTTTTAAGTGTTTTGCAAAACACTTTACATATATTATCTCATAAATGAACTGTATGCTTTTTCTAAGATCAATTTTCTTTAAAGGACTTGGCCATCTTCATGGTCTATCTTTTGTTACAACTATTTCCTTAGAGCCACATAATCTATAGAAAAAGAATTTGACAGAAATCTTTTGGTCATATCATTGCTATTATAATTTCTACTTCATTTTCTATGTGGAAATCTCCTTTCTCAGTAAAGTATAGCAATACATTTGGAATATTCAATAATTCAATGAATATTTTAAAAATATGTACCATGAACAATGCACTACAGCAAGTTCTGCCCACACTCAGGACAAGGTACTGATGCTGCACCTGACCTAAACTTTGAAGAAAGAATACCTTCCAAGAGGCTGAAGAGAGAAAAGATTGTATTTCAGGTGTGGAGAACAGCCTCAAAAAGTCATGGGGCAGATGCAATGTTGGGTTCAAGCAATACCAGGCAGGGAAGTTTAGCTGGAATATAAATTGTGTGAAGGTTAGTAATGTAAAATTTGAAAAATCAGGCTGGAGTTATACTATAATGGACTTTAAATATCTAGCTGAGCAGTTTGAGGAGGCAATACTGATCTACTGGCTTCTTGAGCATATAAGTCAGACCTTTGCTTTAGGGAGATTATATTTGTAATGGTGTATAAAATAGATTGAAAGTGAAAGGAGAGAGTAGAATTCTCTTGGAAGAAAAGACTATAAAACATAAAAGCAACATTGAAATACAATTTCATCATAATATCATTATTTTCCTCTAAAACAACATTTAAAAGGTTTGCTGACATCTAAATAATAAAATATTTCCTTGAGGGATTAAATAGCTTTTGCATGAAGAAAAGACTGTCTAGGGTCATATTTGTTCTGTGCGGCCAGAGATATCTTATTACATAGAGAAATGCTTTTCCCTTCTCAATGTAAGTTTTCATATTTGACTTTTAAAATGTCTTTATTGAATTTTATTCAGCCATAATATAATACTAGTTGATTGAGGGATCATCTGGCATTTTTCATTGTTTAAAAGAGGTTATCCACAAAGCAAATTGCTTTGTAAAAGCTATTATCCATGATGAAAAGTCATCCAGTGATCTCAGATTAAATCACAAAAACAGAATGTTGGCATTTTGAACATGTACTGACACATTTGCAATACTCTCATCTCCTCCTTCCCAGGTGCCCCTTCTCTTTTTTTTATTACTGAAGAACACACAGCTGTTAAAACTCTCATATAAAAGCAAGACATTCATTGTGAATATGAAGTTTAGTGGCAATAAAATAATACTTATCTCTCATTTCATTCCTCCTACCCCCAAAATGGGAAACCCAGTTCAATTACTTCCATCCTGCTAGGTTTGATTACAAAAAACCGTGGACATAGCCTCCTTATGAGCACAGAATCCCACCAATGTTGTAGCCAATAAGCAACTAGGAACTTTTCCAATTGACTTCCTTAAAGGGATAAACTGTGTCTGTAGCCCATGTACTATAAGCAGTCGATCTGCTGATGGTGAAGTACTCTGAGGAGATCAACTTTCTCCTGGTTGAGATTCCACATTTGAAGAAACTGAGATATATTGAGAAGTTAAGTGACATATAAGAATGAATAAGATCTAAACCCAGACTTGCCTGACTGAGTTCTGCCCTCCAAGAAATAATAGATATTATTTTTATTACAGTATCTTAGCTGATTAAGTATGAAAAGAGGAATGGTGATGTTGTAGAGACAAATCACATAACTTTTCACTGTGATTCCAAACAGAATAGAAAGATTATTATTATTTTTTTTTAAGTTTATGAAGTGAATAGACAGGAGGCAGAGGAGAGAAGCAATTAGGGAGGCAACATTTCAATCTGATGCTTTGTTTGTAATGAGAGTTGAATCACTATCTTCCAGCAACAAGAAAACATAACAGAAATGTTTCTGTCTTAAAGTAAGTCAAGAAGAGACAAATAATTAGATTACCACCTTGAACGTAAGAATGGCAGTGACAATTCTTACTTTATAGCAAAACATACAAGATTGTCCTATTTTATCTTTAGTTGTTTAAACCAAAATGGTTAGGGGGCTATGGTTATTTGGCAAATGCCTGACAGCATTTGTACAGTCTAGCTAAAATTGGATTTCAGAAATCCCAAATCTATATCCTAATGAGATGACCTCCAAGGTTTTTTCCAGTTCTAAGATTTTATGAAACTGCTCTTTAAAAGGTGACCTTTAAGATAAATCAAGTTTTCTTTCTCTATAAAATGAGGAAAATTCTCCTAGTTTTCCATGAAAGATTCTACATAATTTTAGTCTGGAAATTATAATCATCACATGATTTATGAATTACAACTATGTCTTCTAGTAAGTGGTCAATATCATATTAACACATCAACATATGTACATTTATACACAAGCAGCTCTGGGGGAAAAATAACAACAACCAAATAATGAAGAAAGCTGTTAGTCTTTGGAAGTGGAAAGAGCTCAGGTTGTATCCTCAGAAAATCCAAGTTGTAATATCAGCTCTGTCACTTGTCATCTGTGTGACCTTGGATAAAGTTATTTGATATCACTGAACTTCACTTTCTTCACTTTTCAAATGAAGGGCTTGAGTCAGATGACTACTCCAATTTCTTTTCAGCTTAAGATCAGTGGTCCAATGAACCAACGCCATCTTCCAGTCCTTCTCTTCCTGTTCTTGAGTCACCATCATTTTCTCTCTGTTCCCATCTATGCTGTGGTCCAGTTAACTTTTCTCTCAAAAGATACAACACTGGACAATGTTTTATTAAGATAATCCCCTCTGAGAACCATTATAGATACTCCCTCCGCTAAGTTTCTTTGTATTATAATTTTAAATTTACCCCTCTTTTGAAGGCTAAAAAGTCCTTAGAAACCAAAAGAATGAATTTCAGGCCCAGTGACAGTTCTTCAGGGAGGACCACTGACAGAGGCATTTAGGGGCAGATGATCAACCCTAGTGTCAAGACCTTGTGCTAAGCCATTAGTAAGTCGTTTTCTAAGGGTGAATAAATGAGTTCAATAGGAAGTGGTAAGTTACCCAGCACTCATGACACATATCATGATTGCCTAGATACTCTTGTTAAAATTTTTCTTTTTGCTGAAAAGTGGAATGTCATAGTGGATAGCTGACTAGAGTCCAGAAAATTTGGTTTAAATTCTACCTCTAATACTTAAAAGATGTCTGATCCTGAGAAAATCACTTAATTTCTCAGAACCTTAGCTTTCTCGCCTGTGAAAGGGTTCTATATACACTCTAGAACATTTGAAGCTCAAAGGAGAAAATGTATATAAATGTATTGGGTATTAAAGTACTATTAATGTAAATATCTCTTGTGACCATTATTCTTTTGAGCCTGGTTGTACAGTGAAAAGGGTCCTGGATTTGGGAATATGAAGACTTGGATAAAAATCCTGGCTCTTACACTAAATCTTCATGTGAAATTGAGCCAATTCATTTGGGCTTTGGTTTCTTCATCTTGACAAGGAAGGAGTTGGACTAAATGGTCTGTAAGGTCAGTCACAGCCCTAAATGCTATCAGTTTGTGAATAGGTACTAAGTAATTTCACTAATGCCTGCAAACTGAATATTGGGGTGGAAATGATGGGGACTTTTGAGAGATATGATCATTCCCTCTTAGATTTGATGATGGAGGAGAGGAAAATCTGATATGCACCTTGAATTTAAGGAAAACAGATTTCAAAGGATTCATATTATACATAAGTAAAATCCCAAGAACTAAAATTCTACTAGGCACATCCACCCTGGTTGTCTGGGAGCAGCATAATATCCAACTGGGTTATCAATTACACATTTGACAAAGGCAAGAATACAGTCCAGGTTCCTGAATTCCTCTTTTGACAAGATGCAGATGGAAACACAAAGGATCCTGAGACCAAAACAGCTGAACTCTCAAAAAATTCCTCTGTCAAAGATCAATCCTTTTGACATTTATGCCTCTTCTATTCCTTATGCTGATTTACCCCAAATCCCCTCTCCCCACCTATGCATAGGACATATGAACCATGAAACAGCCAGGTATCCTTAGCAATGTTCCTCTACCCCTACCCTTGCTGTTCACACCTGTTCACACATCTTCAAATAACACGAATTATGTGTTTGACTGTACTAGATAAGTTTAATACTGAATTTCAAAGCTTTGTAATATTTACCATCATTTCTACATCTTCCATAATTACAAATTAATTTATATATTCTTTTTTCAATTTTACTTTAGACAAGTGAATTGGGTTTCCAAGTCAATTCACTTAACCCCTATGAGCCTCAGTTTGCTCATCTGTCAAAGTAGAATAAGACTTTTTACCTTATAAGATTGTTACAAATAGAGTGTTTCGTAAAATAGGGAGTATGATGGGAAGAATGTGTTATTTTTAAAGATAAATGGTATAGAAAGGAGTTGACTGAACTGTATAGAGTTCAAGATGTACTAGTTTGGTGGAATGATCTCATCAAATGGTTCTGACGTAATTGCCTCTGAGTTAACAGGGTCAGTGGATACAGATGTCATGATTCTACACAAATGCTTAAAGTTTAAGCAAGCAGAGCTAAACATTCTAATGTAAAAGGTGTCTTTATCCTCCAAACTATCACTGAGACCTTGGAAGATGAAAGTTAGAGTGTTGTCTACCCTAAACGTGGGAAGACTTCTCTTGGCAGAATGGAGCACTGAGAAGTGTTTAGAGCTTGGTCAGATACCGAAGCTGCCAAAGTCTTCCTCTGTATCCCGGGCCATCACCAGTCACCCCAACCAGTCTTGCACTGAACTTCAGTGACCGTAGAAGAGAGAAACTGGTGACTTTGTTTAACTCTGCCTCACTTAAATCTAATCCATAAGCAAGTCAAGACATCACACCATGACATCTTTGGACCTCCTTGAAAATGAAGAATGAGCAACAAAACAGATATTTTGCAAAGCATTTGATAAAGCATCTAATACTATTCTTATTAAAAAGTATGTAGAGATGTTGACAAGTCAAAGAAAAAAATAATTAAATTTATTAACCTGGGGTTCAAGAACTGGTTTTATTATTATTTTAATTTTTTTTAACATTTTGTTAATTGTTTTAAAGGAATGGGTCTTCTTTGTAGTTCTATGTATTTTATGTAATGCATAAAAAAATATCCAGAGAAGATGTTCATAGGCTTCATCCTATTGCCAAAAGGATTTATGACATGGATAATATGAATTGAAACTTATATGAGTAAGGGAACTCAAAGAATAGTCTTTAATGACCATCACTTGCCAAGGGGTGTCAAGTGATGGGTCTCAGGAATCTGTGCTTGGAATGGTTTTTATGTTCATCAAATTTACAGAAAATAAATGGGAGAGACAGCTAAAAGATTGGATGGCAGGGTCAAGATACAAAAATTTCTTTACAGACTCGAACAATAGAATGAATCTAATAAATTGAAATTCGTTAAGAATTAATGCAAAGTCGTAGCATTAAACATCTGAATCAGGTAAAATAATGGTGGGAAAGAATAAAAGAGACAAAATAGGAGACTCAGGACAGAGCCCAAGATATTTACACTCAAGTGCTGAGTAGGTGACAATGAGGCAGGAGTTTGTTTAGCTAGCCCAAGATAGGCAAAAAAACCAGAATAATGCAGTTTCACAGAAAACAAAGCAGGAAAAAATACCCAAGAGAATTTATGGTCAACAGAGTTGAATCCTTCAACAAAGGTCAAAGAAGGTAACACTCCCCTTTGTTTATTTTTGTATACCTAGCCCTTGGAGAGTACTTGACATACATTAACATTGCAGTATGACCACATATAAGGCTTTATCATATGGAAGAGAAATGTTGAAGGAAGTTATGACAAATGGCAGGAGGCAAGGTCATCTATTGAAAAAGAGATGATTTGAGATTGATTTAAGAAGCTTAAAGAGAGAAGGACAATGTTTGAAACCATCTCTTTGAAGACAGTGATAAAAATCCAACGAATAATCCCTAAAAGAATTGCTGAATGACAGTGAGAGTTCAATTAATGTTCAACAAGACAAATTTGTTGTGGAGCTAGTTAGTATGAATTTTGGATATTCTCTAGCAGTGTATGACAGCTTAGCAATAAGAGAAAAGAAAAAAAATATCAGAGTGTATTATAGGCGATAAATTTCCCAGTGTAAGGAGAAGGGAGCAAGGAGTTCAAGGGTGAACTGGTGTTGAA
The DNA here is from genome assembly GCA_028646575.1 of Pseudocheirus occidentalis. Lineage (NCBI taxonomy): Eukaryota > Metazoa > Chordata > Mammalia > Diprotodontia > Pseudocheiridae > Pseudocheirus > Pseudocheirus occidentalis. The sequence continues at coordinate 67,738,181 of CM053601.1, read as the reverse complement.
CTGGTCAAGATTGTGAAGGAAGGAAGGCAAGACCAGAAGAGGGATTATTCACTAGAACCAGGTGTTATCAAAGAACCATGGTTTACAGTGAATTTGAAAATCAATTTTGGAAGGAGTGAGGCAACTGAAGTAGGAAGTCAGGTGATTGTGATCAGAAGGAAATGCAACAGAGATCGCAATCTTCCATGAGAGTTTAATAGTTTTGGATGATGGATAAGTCTATCTATGGTATGGTCATCCTCATGGTCAGTTGAGATAGAGTGGGAATCGAGATCATGAGAAGTATGGAGATCATTGAATTAAAAGATTTGAGAGAATTACTAACTTCAACAACAAACTCACAAAGGAGGAATGAAGATTTTAGGACTGAGAATAAAGCTATGTGTCAAGTTCTGATCTCATTCATGAAGGAGGGAGGGGAATTAGAAGTCAGCATATGACAACAGGAAAGATCTGGACAGGTTCATGTAATCTGAGGGACTGAATTTTAAAGAATAAAAGGTCGCTAAGCAACAGTAGTAGGACAGGCTGTTTATAGCAATGGGAGGTAAGGATCAATTCATGTAGTGAATTCTAACCAGTGCACAGCATGGAAGTTCCATTGATATTCACCCAATGTCCAGAGAACTTGAGGAAAATTTTGAATATATTTGGGTGGGCTGCTTATGATGAATTTACAGGAAGGAGTATATGGATAATATTCATATAAGATAATCAGTTAGCTGGGGGTTCTGATTTTTGTTACTGGGTAGAATTCTCATATTAGGAAGATTTCAGATTTTATGCAAGGCATTGTACTTGAGGAAAAAAAACAAATTAAAAAAATAAATAGATTTGTCCATAAAAAAGTTTATATTATGTGTTTCTATGGCATCAACCTTTATCTGCTGGCATTTCTCTTGCTCTTTTTTTTAAGTTCCACTTCCTTTATTGAACATCTCCAAGTACCTATGGAATATTCAGAACTTGCTGTCTGGTAGATTTCTAAAATCTAAAATGTCATTATCTTTTAAAAATATTTATGTTTATTTTAGTTTACAACATTCATTTCCAGAAGGTTTTAAATTATAAATTTTCTCCCTATCTTTCACCTACACTCCACCCCAAAACAGCAATACCACTGAACAGCCCCTCCCCCGATCTGCTTTCTCCTATCTCCTCCCCCACCCCCTTGTAACTTTCTAGTAGGGCATTTAATTATTATTTAATAATAATAATTAAAAAAACATTTGATTTTAAAACTTTGAATTCCAGATTCTTTCCCTTCTTTCCTTGTCACCCTTATTGGGAAGAGAATCAAGTCAATGTAAGTTGTATATGTGTAATTATGCAAAATATTTCCATAGTGGACATATTATGAAAGACTGACTATGTTTCCCTCCATCCTATCCTGCCACCCACTTGTTTTATTTTCTACTTTGACCCTGTCCCTTTTAGAAAATGTGTGTTTCTAACTACCTTTCCCCCTTCAATCTGCCCTCCCTTCTATCATCTCTCCTCTTATCCCCTTCCCCCCTACTTTCCTGCAAGGTAAGACACCCCATTTAGTGTGTATGTTATTCCCTCCTTAAGCCAGATTCAATGAGAGTAAGTTTAGCCCCTTCCCTTTAGCCTCCCTGTTCTTCTCCTCCATTGTAACAGTTTTCCCTTGCCTCTTTTATATGAGATAATTTACCCTACTCTATCTCTCCCTACCTCCTCTCATTATATTCCTTTCTCACCTCTCAATTCCACCTTTTAAATATCATCCCTTCCTATTCAATTGGTCCTGTGTCCTCTGTCTGTGTATACATGTACCCAAATATACACGTACTCACATATGTATTCAGATGAGCATATACCCTTCTATATAGATATATGTGTCTATATACATACATACATACATACACACATATATACACACACACATTTATATTCTCTTCAGCTATCTTCATATTGAGAAAAGTTACATCAGTTATAATTATCATTTTCCATGTAGGAATGTACATAGTTCAACTTTAATAAGCTACTTGTGATTTCTTTTCCCTGTTTACCTTCTCATGCTTCTCTTGCTTCTTGTATTTGAATGTCAGATTTTCTATTTAACCCTGGTTTTTTCATCAAGAATGCTTGAAAGTACTTTATTTCATTGAATGACCATATTTTCCCCTGAAATATTATACTCAGTTTTGCTGGGTAGGTGATTCTTGGTTTTAATCCTAGCTCCTTTGACCTCCAAAATATCACATTCCAGATCCTGTGACCCCTTAACGTAGAAGCTGCTAGATCCTGTGTTATCCTGATTGTATTTTCACAGTATTCAAATTGTTTCTTCTTGGCTCCTTGTAATATTTGCTCCTTGATCTGGGAATTCTGGCACCTGGTTATAATAGTCCAAGGAGTTTTCTTTTTGGAATCTTTTTCAAGAGGTGATTGGTGAATTCTTTCAATTTCTATTTTGCCCTCTTGTTCTAAAATATCAGGGCAATTTTCCTTGAGAATTTTTTGAAGGATGGTTTCTAGGTTTCTTTTTTATCATGGCTTTCAGATAGTCCAATAATTATTAAATTGTCTCTCCTGGATCTATTTTCTAGGTCAGTGTTTTTTTTTTCCAATGAGATATTTCACATTGACTTCTATTTTTTTTCATATGTTTGGATTTGTTTAATAGTATCTTGGTTTCTCATAAAGTCATTAGCTTCCATTTGCTCCAATCTAATTCTGAAGGGATTATTCTCATCAGGGAATTTTTGAAATTTTTTTTTTCCATCTGGAAAATTTGGCTTTTTTTTTAAGACTTTCTTTTCCTCATTGACTTTTTGGACCTCTTTTGCCATTTGAGTTTGTCTATTTTTAAGTTATTACTTTCTTAAGCCAGGTTGTTGACTCCCTTTTTGTTATTTTCTTGCATCATTCTCATTTCTCTTCTCAATTTTTCCTCCAGTTTTCTTACTTGATTTTAAAAATCCTTCTTGAGCTTCTCCATGGCCTGTAAGCATTTCATATTTTTCTTGGAAGCTTTTGGTGCAGGAGTTCTGCCTTTGTTGTCTTCCTCACATTCCACGCTTTTATCCTTTTTGTTCCCAAAAAAGGAATCTAAGGTTTGATTGTTGTGCTTGCTTTGCTTGTTCATGTTGCCACTCAATTATTTGACTTTTTATCTCTTTACCACAGTATAACTCTGCTTCCAGAGAGGATAGCTTTGTTCCAAATTGCTGGGGTTTTCATAGCTGCCAGAGGAATTATTTGGGTGCCCTCTCTGCAGCACCCCACATGCTCTGGCTCAGTGATGACACACCCCAGGACCTCCACCCAAGATAGCAATCCAGATCCAAGCAGGTTAAGGAAAGAGCAATTAACCTCTGAATGGTTGCTTGGTCCATCTACAATATGCAATCCAGCAGCTTCAAAGCAGCTATGTGGAGGCAGCTGCATGGCCACCTGGCCTCAGTCCCTTCTCGCCTCAGCAGGCAGGGGCCTTACCATGCCTCCATTTCCCCCAGTTTCAACAGAGTTCCCCTGACCTTTTACTTTGTTTTTGGCATTTATGGGTTGATACTTCTGGCAACCACCACAGCTACTGGTGATTCACTCTCTTGAAGTCTTCTAGCCCCTGCTGGTTGGGGCTACCATGGAGCTAAAACTGTGGCTCACATGGGGCTGAGCTTGGCTCTCAGCACACTGTGATAGATTCTTCCTGCCAGCCTGCTGGTCTGCCTTCAGAGGGAGATTTGTTTCTCTCTGTCACCTTGTGGGTTCTGTAGCTCTAAAGTTTGTTTAGAGTAATATTTTATAGGTATTTTAGGTGGTTATGGGGGAAGCTCACAAAGTTTTCCTGCTTCTACTCCGCTATGTTTGCTCTGCCACCCACATTTCTCATGCTCTTAAAACTATAGGCTGCTGAACCACTAGGGTGTCAGTTGTTGATCCCAGCTAGAATACTCCACATCTGCCCTGCAGTTGGAGATATGAGATTGGAGACAGTTTGGGGACAAAGTAGAGGCAACTGAGAATGGTTACTATGGACATAATAATTAAATCAACAATTAAAATCATATAGAGGGAGGAGAGAAGAGGACCTAGGAAAGAAGCTTTTGGAACATCTACAGTTATCTGGATGGCATTATCTGGATGAAGATCTAGCAAAGAAAACTGAAGAGAAGTCAGATAAGTAGGAGCAAAAGCAAGAGAGACAGGTATCCCCAAAACCTAAAGAGAGAAGACTATCAAGGAGGAGAGGTTGAACAGCAGTGTCAAAGGCTCCAGAGAAGTTGAGGACAATGAAGTCTGAAAAAAGACTATTGGATTTAATTGGTAATTAAGAGATTATTGGCAACTTGGGAGAGAGTAATTGCAGTGAAATGATTGTCAAAAGTCATACTGTAAGAGTTTAAGAAGAAAGTGAAGGAAGAAAGTAGAGGCATTTATTGTAGATGTTCTTTTCACAAAGTTTAGCCAGGAAGGTCAGAGGAGACATAGGATGATAGCAGAAATGGAAGGATTAAGTTAGAAATTTTCAGAAATGAAGGAGACATGAGCATGTTTATAGGCAGTCTGGAAGAAGCCAGTAGACACAGAGAGATGGAAAATAAGTGATAGAGTGGGAGGTAACGAAGTTCACAGTTTATTGGAAGATGCCAGAAGGAATGGGATCACCTGAGCTAGAAGAGGGATTAACCTTGGTAAGTAGTAAGGACACCTTGTCAGTCAAGTGAAATATGAGTGTAGGGGGGGATAATGGCAGAAGACATATGAATGATATTAAGTAAGGAAGAAGGAGGTCGTGGTAAATGGCCTCAGTTGTTTTTTTTCTATAAAATATAAAGCAAGATTCTCATGTGTGGGCATGGTGAGGACTGAGGGAGACCAAGTTGGGTTTGAGAAGAAATGAGAACATCTAAAAGAGTGAAGAAAATTATAGCAGAAAATTGAGTTGGTGAGAGGAGTATAGTAGAATTACCTAGAAGCTGTGAGGGATCAATTGAGGATGTCTAACGTAATTTTTTCATGGACCAAGGCAGAAAGGTTGCATGGTTTTCTCCACCTTTGTTAAGTAGTACATGTGTAGGAGTCAAGGCAGTGGATGGTGGGAGTGATCCAAGGCTGAGTATTGGCAGGACACAATTGGTGAAATGATAAAGGGGCTAGAGATTTAAGAGAAGAAGAGAGGGTAGAGTTAGAATAGTTTACCAAAGAGTACAGGAGATATGGCCTGGAAGACAAATGGGGATTAGAGGTTATGGTGTGAAGAGAGAGTGGGATTTGATAAGAAAAGATAGAGGGAGTGAAGAAAAGTAATTAGATCATGGTCAAATAAGGGAATTTCAAAATTATTGAACACAGAAGTGGAACATTTGTGGTTGATGGTGTAATGCCAAGCAAAGGCAACTTCCAAGGTTTGGATTACCAGCATAACAAACCCCATTTATTCAGCAAAACATTCACAGAACAGAGAAAGTCACAATACAGTGTAACTCATTCACTTAGCAAGCAAGTTCTCAATTCAGTTGCGAAGTACCAAGGTCCAAGGTAAAATACCCCTGGATCAGTAGTCAAGGAAGCCCACTCCAGGGCAGTACATTCATTTAGTCTCTTCTCAAATAGAAAATACTTTCCAATCATAATCAAAGTACATTCATTTAGTCAATCACAGAGCACAAAAGGCCAAAGGTTTCCCACCCCTTGACACTACTGAATTACAATACCATCCATTAACACCAAGCACTTTCTCAAAAGGGGCAGGAGAGCCCCAAAGGCCATCCACCCTTAAGTTAAAACAAAGTTAAGATATCATATCATCATTGAAAACCCAAGGAAAGGCCCTTCTTTCATCTCCACTTGAAGCAAGCCCTCAGCAAGCTCAGTTCCTGGGGAGACAAGGCCCAACAAAGCCATAGCCAGTGTTCTCATCAAGTCACTGTCTGTTTGTACAACAGTCCCAGGACTCTTGAAAACATCAGCAAGGCCCTCTTCCAGGATTTCTGTGAAGGTACCACAAGAAAAACCTCCTTCAGGGCTTCTGAACCAACAGTCAGGTTCCAGGATCTCTACAACAGCAGCACAGTCCTTCACCAGCAGGTGAATCTGGCAAAACAATGTCAGGACAAACAAAATACTGGCATCACAGCCATGCATCCTCAGTTCTTGGCAGCTCTGGGTGGCAGTTCTCAAAAGTCCTGGGCAGCTCCAAAGGGCCCTCAGCAGTCTTCTCTCAGCAACTCAGGCACCACAGTTCTGGATACTGCTCTCCAAAAGTCCTTCAGGTCTTCTCTTGGCTTGGACCTCTCTCCCAATTCATGCCTCCTCCCAGTTCAGACCTCTCTCTTCATGTCAACAAGTCCATCCCACAGATGGGATCCACAAGCTCTGGGTTTTAACACTCAACCCAAAAACCAAGCCAATACAGGGGCATCTCCAAATTCCATTACCATTACTGATGGCAAGATCAAAATTATGACTATCTTTGTATATGGCTGAAGTGGGATGGAAAAATAGGTCTTGGGAAGTAAGTTGAAAAACCAAATGTTTTGAGATTAAATCAATATGTGTAGGTGTCCCCTGGTATGAAGACATGAGGTAGGGAAGAGAGAAAGATTATGAATCATGTACTTAACTCATTGAGGAAATAAGGAGAAAGTGACCTGGAGATCTAGTTATGAGGATTTTGATTGAGTGTTATGGATGAATATCATGAACCTCAGAAGAGGAAAGGTTGCTAAGTGAGAAAGATAGAGGGAGAATCTGCATGTGGCAATGGGGAGCAAGGAATATTCTAACTTCATTGCATCAATCTGTGCTCCCAGGAGAATTAGTGAACATACATTCAGTACTGGAGGCTGTGTCATCAGACGGGAAGACAAGTTTCAGTAATGGACAAAAGATAGAAAGTTCAAGAGAGAAAAATTTAAGATGAATGGAAATATTTTGTTTATGGAACAGATTTTTCAGATGGTACAGCAGAAGGGAAGAAAGCATTTGGTTGGAACTTTGGGGTGGAAGGATTGATGTTAATCTGAATAAGAGATTGAATTGCAGAGAATGGGTACAGGAGTTCAGAATCATTGGGATGTCTAAGTTATTACTGGGCATAGTAATATTCATCATTGAGTGGAATGTGTCATTTCTCTTCCCAAGAAAGGGTGACTGCAGACAAGTGTGGTACAAGATGGAAGGCACGCAATAAGATGGCTGGTCTCATTTCAGTATTCTTTTTCCCTCTGAAGTCTAGAGATTATGAAATGGCTCAGCAGAAGGAGTTTGATCCTCCACAATGGGACAAGAAAGTCCTCCTGCCTATTAACTTTGCTCTTTCTCTTCTTCTTCCTCTTCCTTAAAAGGTTAGACATAGCAGAAGATTGAAGGCCTGAGTTCAAAGGCAAAGTCATTTCTCTTGATCAGGAGATCAGGTTGGCAGCAGGCTGGCACAGATATAGCTGCCCTGTCCCAGTCCTTTGCCACCTTCATTCAGGGTCCAGTATTGGAGGAAATGGAAGGTGCCTTGGACAGCCTGTGGTGCAACAGAAAGTAAAAGATTTAGCATTTACTAAGGACCTACTATGTGCAAGGCATTCTGTTAGGTTCTGGAGATATAAAGATGAGACAAAAAGAAAAATTTCTGCCCTCAAGATTATATTCTCTGTGAAATGAAAAGTACTGAGAAGACAAGAGATGTCATCTGAACATATCTAGATAGTATTCGTGCCTTTCAGGTTCTTAGAAAATATTGTTTGATTGTGACAATCAAATAATTAACTAAACTCATTATATGTATTTTGCAAATATAAAAATATATAAACATGTGTATATGTACATATCACACACATATATATGTATGTGTGTATATATGTATTATAAGCTTATTTGATATATGCCTTGTTCATTTATCTATATTATAATAATATGATATGATGTGATATGATATAAATATAATTATTATATGCCATATACTTTAATATATAAATATATGCATATGCACATATCTATCTATCTATCTGCTTTATATAGTTGGTTCATGATTTTCTGACATTTTTTAATGGGGTAGGTAAGCACTTCAGATTTCTGAAATATTACTAGTGAAACCTTTTGTTCATTTCAGAATGAAATGAAAAAATGGGAAAAAGAATAAGTCCTACAGAGAGAAAGGGCATGGAGAACTGAAAATTCCAGATAGAGAGGATTGGACTCCAAGGCTTCTGAGGTCCCTTTCACATCTATCTCTTTATCTATTTAGCAAACTCTCTATCACCTATTTCTATCTACCTATGATCTTTGTTAATGTAAATGAAATAATTTTATTTGAGATGTTTGAATTCATTGTCTACTTTATAGATTTTTTTTCAAATTTCTCCTGAAACCTCAGAAGGGTCTCAAAAAGTAAGTGGAATAATTTCAGGATTTTCGGATCTCTGAGAATACTGTGAATTAGAATTTTTAATGATATTTTAGATTAATTTTTGTCAGACAATAAAGTGCTGATTGATTTGATCTTAAAGGTGTTTTAAAATGGAAAGAAAAGCCATTTTTATTAATTAATTTCTTTTTAGTTTTCATTGTTACTTCTACAATATTTTGAGCTCCAAATTTTCTTTCTATCTCCCCTTCCCCACCCCAAGAAAATGTGCATTCTGATTACCAGTTCCCCCAATCTGCCCTCCCTTCTATCATTGCCTCTCCCCCTCCTCATATCTCCTTCCCTTCTATTTCCCTGTAGGGCAACATAGATTTCTATACCCCATTGCCTGTATACCTTATTTCCTACTTGCATGTAAAAAAAAACACATTTGTTTTCAAAACTTTGAGTTTCAAATTCTCTCCCTCCATTCCTCCTCACCAAGCTCTTTGAGGAGGCAAGCAATTCCACATAGGTTATACATGGGTAGTTATACAAAACATTTCCATAATAGTCATGTTGTGAAAGGCTAACTGTATTTCCCTCCATCCTATCCCACCCCCCCCCATTTATTCTATTCTCTTTGACTCTGTCCCTCCTCAAAAGTGTTTGCTTCTGATTACACCTTACCCCAATTCACTCTCCCTTCTATCATTCCCTCCTTTCTTATCCCCTTCCCTCTATTTTCCCATAAGATAAGATAGGTTTCCATACCCAATTGTGTATGTAAGTTATTGCCTCATTAAGCCCAATCTGACGAAAGTAAGGTTCACTCATTCCCTCTCATCTCCTCCTTCTTCCCCTCCATGTAAAAAATATTTTTTCTTGTGTCTTTTAAGTGAGATAATTTATGCCATTTTACTTCTCCTGCTTCTCTCAGTTCATTTCTCTCTCAGTTCATTTCTCTCTCAACCCTTCCTTTTATTTTTTCAATATTATACCTTCACATTCAACTGACCCTGTGCCCTCTCTTTCCATATATAAACATAAATTAACAAATATATATACCCTCCAACTATCCTAATGCTGAGAAAAGTTTCATGAGTTACAAATATCATCTTTCCATGTAGGAATGTAAATAGCACAACTTTAAGGAGACCCTTATGATTTCTCTTTTTCATGCATCTCTTGAGCCATGTATTTGGAAGTCATTTTCTATTCAGCTCTGGTCTTGTCATCAAGAATACTTGAACACTTTCTATTTCATTGAATATCCATTTTCCCCTATTTCATTGAATATGCATTAATATCAGTTTTGCTAAGTAAGTGATTCTTGGTTTTAATCCTAGCTACTTTGACCTCTGGAATATCATACTACAAATCCTCCAATCCTTTAATACAGAAACTTCTAAATCTTGTGTTATCCCGACTGTGTTTCCAACAAACTTGAACTGTTTATTTCTGTCTACTTGCAATATTTTCTCATTGACCTGGAAACTCTGGAATTTGGTTACAGTGCCCCTAGGAGTTTTCTTTTTGAGATCTCTTTTAGGAGATGATTTCTGAATTCTTTTAGTTTCTATTTTCCCCTCCGGTTCTTAATTATCAGGGCAGTTTTCCTTGATTATTTCTTGAATGATGACATCTAGACTCCTTTTTATTTTATCATGGCTTAGTTCAATGACTTTTAAATTATCTCTCCTGGAACTTTTTTCCAGGTCCTTTGCTTTTCTAATGAGATATTTAACATTGTCCTCTATTTTTTCATTCTTTTGTTTTTGTTTTATAATTTCTTGATTTCTCATAGAGTTACTAGCTTCTGCTTTCCATTCTAATTTTTATGGAATTATTTTCTTCAGTGAGCTTTTGGATTCCTAATTCCATTTGGTTAATTCTGCTTTTTAAGGAATTCTACTCCTCATTGATTTTTTTTTGTATCGCTTTTGCCATTTGGTCTAGTTTATTTTCAAAGGTTTTAATTTTCTGTAGTACCTTTTGGGAGGTCTTCTTTAACAAGCTGTTAACTCATTTTTCATTATTTTCTTGCATCACTCTCATTTCTCTTCCCAATTTTTCCTCTACTTCTCTTACTTGACTTTCAAAATCCTTTTTGAACTTGTCCATAGCCTGGGACCAATTTATAGTTTTTTTGGAGGCTTTGGATGTGGGAGCTTGACTTCATTGTCTTCTTCTGGCTGTATGTTTTTATCTTCTTTGTCACCAAAATAAGACTATCATTTGGGGGTGGAGCCAAGATGGTGGCGTAGAAGCAGCAAGGTCCCACAGCTCCCACACCGCCAACCTAAACACCCATTAAATTATGAGCCCAGATAAAGTCTAGGATTTTCAGACTCACAAAAATACAGAGAACCCATCTCTCACTGAAGGCAGCTTGGCAGCAGGGGCTCATCGTGGCCGGGAGCGGAGACTGAAACAGCCTGAAGCCGAGACCAGGGCCAGGCCAGGGATGGTGGAAAGGAGCCAGTCTAAGCTGAGCAGAGTGGGCACCGCAGCCAGTCTGCACAGGTTCTACAGCCTCCAGCACCTCCACATCTGCCAAGGTGTGAGGAACAGGGATGGGAGAGGGGCAGCTCACACTGCAGCGGAGCAGAGACCCGACCAGCCAAAAACCGCAGCCATGGCCAGGCCAGTAGGCCAGCCCACAGGGGGCCAGGAGGAGCCTCCTAAACCCCAGCTTGAATCTACTTCAAAGAAAATCTAAGGTACCTGCCTAAGGGGATCTTAAAATCATCAGAGACGGTTACTGAAAGTGAAACTTTGAAAATTAATTTGGGAGTGGTAAAGCAGTTCGGCCAATCTGCCCCCGGGGTAAGGAAGCAGTGGGGGAAGGAAACTGCTGGAACCAGCGGCGGCCCCCACCAGGCTGCCTCACAGCCCCTGGCCTGCAGACTCTGCAGGGGGGGCTGAATCGTTTGATCAGGGCCAAGTGTTCTTGGGTTGAGTGGCCTGGATCTGGATCATGGTCTTGGGTGGTGGTCCTGGGGTGCACTTTCAGCAAGCCAAAGCTGGGGGGGACTTGCAACACCCCCCTAATAGCTCCGGCAGTTGGGAAAACCCTGGTGATTTGGAACAGAGCTTCCTCCCCTAGAAGCAGAGTTTCACAGACCTAAAAAAACCCAACCAATTAATTGACTGGCCAATATGAGGAAAAGGAGGCAAAATAAAAACACCAATAAAACTCTAGAATCCTTTTTCATGGATAAAAAGGGTCAAAGCATGGA
>CM053601.1:67691105-67726131 GCA_028646575.1 Pseudocheirus occidentalis | reverse complement strand
AAAAAAAATAAGTAAAAAAAAAAAGAACGAGAAAAGTAGTGATACTTTTTTTCATCACAGGAGACATCAGTACTTACTGTAAGGACATTAGATTAAGTGGAACTTTGAAATATTATAATGTGCTATTTCTTATACTTTTAAAGTTACATTTAACCAAAACAGTAAAAAAAATATCAGAAATTGATCTCATCTTGGTCCTATCTAATTCAAGTATGATTTATTTATATATCTTTGATCTAATCCCATTTTTCCCCCAATTCCATTTTTTTAAAATGTTAGGCTTCCTCCTTTATTTTAGGCTTAATGGGATTCTATGTATACAATAGAATTTCTTTTAAAATGCTTTTTAACTTGAAAAATACTCTAACCTATTCATATAATTTCATAAACTTTCCTTATCAGTTCTTACAAAAATCTTCTCAAATTACTAATGTATTAGAAATTAATAAGAAAAATGATTAATTCATTAAAAGAATTAACTTAAGAAAATAAATTCAAATTATAACAAGATCAGAGAATTTTAGAATTGAGATCTTACAAATGATCTTCCTCATATGCCTGAAGTCCATAGATGTAGCATAATTAGTAAATGGAAAAAGTGGGGCACAGAAAGTCTAAAAATTCAAGTCCAATGATCTTTCTACTCAACATCATACCAACTTCACTTTCATGGATATGACAGAAAAGCACCACAAAAGGAGTACAATAATTATAGTCTTGAAGTTGTGATATTTGATGTCCCCCAAATCTTCAGGATTCAATTGACTTTAGAAAAACAGTTCTGCACAATTTCTCTCATAGTCAAAATTTATAAACATAAAGAAGCAAAATTTGTTTAGTAAGCTGGGCAGATGTGAAGAAGGAACACATGCAATTACAACACTACCTGGAGCATAAGATTTACCCAAATTTTCTGACATCACAAGAGCATAGAAAACATTTGAAATTGAAGGAAATAATCAACTGATACTCTAGTCTTTGGAAAACCAGTTATATATTCTGCAGGTCAATGAATTTATGAAAATATTCAGACAATATCATCCAGTAACAATTAAGAAGAAAAAACTCCACTTTTCATTTTCTCTCCATCTCTGTCTCAGTCCCTGTCTCTGTCAGTCTCTGCCTGTCTGTCTGTCTATCTCTCTGTTTCTCTCTCTCTGTCTTTCTCCCTCCATCCATCCAAATATATGTATGTATATAAAATATCTATTCTATCTACATACATGCATATGTATGTATTCATGGGACTGGGGTAGGGGTGGCATTGGAACTTCTACAAAAACATCACACTTTAAAAATACACACCAAATACACATGCAAATATAAGTACATACATGCATAAAGTACATGCATGTATACATATATGTGTATGTGTTCACATATTGTGTACTTATAGTGTGTACTACACCAATACATGAATATGTCTATTTTTAAAAATATAAAGACTTGGGAATCTCAAATGAGTACATTGCACATTTTATGATTTATTCTGATTCTTTACAAACCTAGAGATCAGATATACATACATATACACATATAGAGATGTATAGGTGTATCTATACATATCTATATGTATAAATCTCTACATATGTATACATATATAGATACATGCACATATTATTTATATGCACAGACATGCATAATATACACATATAGACAGATGTAGATATGTGATCTCCAGGGTTGAATCAAATATATAAGATATATATATGTTTATATGTATTTCAACTGATTGTGAAACTTTTAGTGTGAGCATTTACAACTTGAAAATTGGCAAATACTAAGAGACAGGCCTTGAGTTTTGTTTATCATCTAAGAAAATAGTGTAGAAAATGTTAATTTGCAAATTAAGCTTAGGATTGTTTTGTGCATACGATCTTTTTTCTTCTTGTTCTTGTGCTTGTTCTTGTTCTTCTTGTTCTTTTCGTTCTTGCTGTTCTTGTTCTTGTTTTTGTTGTTCTTGTTCTTGTTGTTCTTGTTCTTCTTCTTCAACTGTTTTTAAAATATTTGGCAGCAAGCCACTGAATCTTTTGCTTACATAGCCCATATTTGCTCACTGGGGTGGCAAGAAAATGGTTCCAATGAGACCTTGGCCACAGGGTTGTTCTCTATATAGAGCATATAACCTTTTATACTGCAAATCTGAACAGAAAAAGCCTCAAACATCAGAGAAACTGTCAGAGAAGAATTATGTTCAAATGCTACTTCAGATACTGGCTTTGTTACTTAGAGGAACTCTGTTCTTCAGGTTCGTAATCCATAAAATTAGAGTTTAGATTTGATGGACTCTTCCCTTCTAGCTCTAATTCTATGATCCTATGATCAACAAAAGGAGGAGTTCTTTGACACAAATGCACTACTAAAAATTAGAAGGGAAAATAGTGATGCTACCATGCTGGTGATAAGTCAGATTCCATCAGTTAAGTGACTTGATTCTATTGCACATCTGACACCTGAAAAAAGACTTTCAAATCACATCTCAGGAGAGTCATTCCCTTTCTACTTCCCCTCCTGTCATTTTAGAGTCTCCTTCTGAGACTTTCAACAAATGGAGAAAACCCTGAGAAGGAAGAGTGAGTAATGTGTTTTGAATAAAGCATGTTCTATGTGCAGAGGATTTGTAAAAATAAGGTCAGAGAATTAGCATACAATAGGTATATAAAGCGTGACCTTTATTTGGTAGGACATAGGGAACTACTGAGGTTTTTTAACCAGTAAAGTGATGCTCCTAAGGGATTCAAGCTGTACATTAACATGATTAATCTGGCCTTGAGTATAGTGTGAGATGGATTGGTGCTGAGAAATATTTAAGGGAGAGAGACTCTTTAGAAAGTCAATTCAAAACTGTGGCATAGGAAAAGCTATATAGGTTTGTGTCATGATAAACAGAGAATAAAAGGAAATTGGAGAAACATGGGAAGACCTATGTGAACCAAAGTAGAATGAAATAAAAACAATTAGAAAAATAATTTATACTGATGATTAAACTAATAGAGACCAAAAAATAAATAAAAACAACAAAATAAACTGTCATTTTGCAATTTTGGTGAATCCAAATGAGGGAACATAAAGAAATATACTACCCTTGCTTAATTGGAGAGTTTGGAGATTAGTTTCCAGTCATCCTTAATTAGTAAGTCCTCAACTCAATCATTGAAACGTAAAGGTCAACATTCTCCACTCCTAGGCCACAGTAACTTATGATCTTCTCAGTCTGCATTAAATATCCAAGGAGAGGTCTTTTCATCTGGAGTCAAGGCAGGCTTCCATGGTTCCTCTTCTATGGTCCCATCTCCTGCCCACAATTCCTTGTTGTTCAGCTCTTTGTCCAGTTCCTGTCCATAGTGGAGCTGACAGTGTCTAATCCACCTCAAGTCCTTCACAGTTTCTGTTCCTGGGAAGACAAAGCTTAACAAAGCCACAACAACATTCAAACACATTGTTGATATCCTCATCAATTCACTTTCTGCCTGTGAAATCAACAGAGACCCAACAACAAAGTCTGAGGAATCAACACAAATCATCAGTATAGTCCCTGGACCTCTGAAAACATCAAGATTGATAAACATCAGTATAGTCCCTGGACCTCTGAAAACATCAGCCTCCTCCAGGATTTCTGTAAACACACAACAAGCCTCTTTCAGGAACCAGCCTGAAGGTCCCAGGGTTTCTGTAACAACAGCACAGTCCTCTATCAGCAGATCAATCTAACAAAGTAACAACAAAACAGACAGATAAAGTACTGGCATCGCAGCAATGCCTCCTTCCAGTTCTCCTCTCTTCTCATTTCTCAGTTCTTCTCAATTTTCAGTTCTCATTTCTTCTCAGTTTAGTTCTCAGTTCTCTTCTGTCTCTCCAGCAGTAGCAGCCCAGCTTCCAGATGGTCACTCCCAGCAGTTCTGGCCTCTTTCTCAGCTTGGGTTTTTCCTTACAAACAGTATTAGCTCTTCCCTTTTCTGCCCCTTCTTGTTATGTCAACAAAGTCATCCCACTGTGGGATTCACAAGTTTTGGATCTTAATACTTGACATAATGATGAACTTGAAATAAGGTGCTAAGTACCTGTTTGCTTGCCAATACAAGGGGCATGGAAGATCTTCAAATTCCATTACTATTACAATGATATACTAGGATTAGGCGATCTCGATTAAATAAACTTCATTATTACAAAGGAAGAAGCATGGGGCTTCAGGTGGAGTGCAAGTTGAGCATAAGGAAAAAACATCTCAAAACAGTAAGGTTATTTTAGCAGGCCAGGTGAAAGGTAAGGAGAGTATAAACTTAGCTGATGGCAGAGGGATGCAAATGTAAGTGCTATTGTAGAATTAGAGTTAAATGATGGATAATGCTTGATAAGGAAAAATGAGAAATCACAGAGGGGCATTAATGTTTCTGAATAAGGAAGATGAATTTACTTTTGTTTGGATGATCCTCTTCTTCCCTTTGACTAGTCCTGTGATTTTTGTTTTATTTTTAGTTCCTGTGATCTTATCAACATGGGAAACTACTTTGCAAAATCCCTCTATTGATGTACATTATGGACTCTACTGTTTAGAGAATTGCCTTGGAACACTGGGGTTGTCCATGGTTATGCAATTGTCAGAGTCAGATTTTGAACTCATTTCCTTGTATTCCAAATTCACCCTTGTTTTCACCACACCTAAAACTTTGTAAGTTCTGAAGAGATACATGAATATTTGATTATTAATATTTTAATAAGCTTGTCATTTTCCCTAAGGAGTATATATTTTACTAAGGAAAACATTATCTTCAATGATGATTAAATATGAAATATAAACAAAATAATTTGAAGGAAGAATAATAATTGCATAATGTCATCATAGATAAGGGTTTATTAAACATGACATTTTCCTAGACTATCACCCTGCAGGCACAGGGGATACAGGGAGCTATGTGCTCATACAACATAATGATGGTGACTCCATTTAATAGGTTATCTGATTCTAAAAATCTAAAGACAGTCCTGATTATGAGAAGTCTTGAGAAGTAATACACCAATGTTTAGCACCTCCAAATGAACTGCCATTCTGCTCTTCATTAACAAGGAGTTCCATAAAGGAGAATCCACTATGTTACTGAGGAATCCAGTTCTTGGGTATACACCAATATCATATGGAACTGGCTAAGTGCTTTTAGGATCATAAAACTGTCTTACGAAGGTAGCAAATTAATTCTCCTGTGCCTTGAAGCTCCTCCCCTGGGAAATACCGTGAACTACTTGGTGGCCTTCAAGTGGCTAGTGAGGTCCCAGAATATGAACCTTTCAACCCTTAAAGTAGTACAACATTAATTTAAAAAACAATGCTTAAAGCTCGCACTTGGCCTTAGGGCAGGAGGCTATGGAAAATAGTTGCATATGAGACCTGAGCTAATGCTTACACAGGAAGGAAGCAGAAATGCTTTATGAAAACAGCCATTTCCTCTTACATACAGGATTAAAAGCCTCAGGAGGGAATCAGGGCAGAAAATAGGATAGCTATGATGAGATAAGTTTTTAGACATGAAAAACCTAAAAACATGGGAGATTGGTACTAGTTTGAGAGGAGATGGCACATTTAATCCTTCAAGGGTCATCTCATGGGATTATAAATGTGTGTGTGTGTGCATGCATGAGTGTGTGTGTGTGTGTGTGCATGCATGCATGAGTGTGTGTGTGTGTGTGTGTGTGTGTGTGTGATGTATAAATTAGATATTTATCCCTTAAAGGGATCTTTGAGTCAACAGCTTCATTCTACATATTCAGAAGCTGAAAGACAGACAGGCAAAGTGATTTACTCAGATTCATTGAGCTTTGAAATGGAATTTTTTTTTTCCATTTCACTATTTGAAATGAAATACCCAATGTGGTATTCTCTTCTTCCTCTGACCTCTTATAATACTTGTTCATGCCACTCATTTTTGGTACTCATCCACACTGCTAAATATTTGTTTTATGTGTTTGTTTATGCTAATGTTGTTTATGCTAATATATAAGCATTAATATAAATAATATATAATTTCATAGAGGACTTTCATGGCAAAAGGAATTTGAATATACTTTGGGACATTTGCTCTTTTTCTCTTCTCATAAATCCAACCCAGGACAAACAGGCAAAGGTACAAATGACACCTTTCTATCACACTGAAAATAACTCTTTCTATGCAAGCATACAGTTCACAGTGGTACAAAATAGAGTTAAGTAAAAGGAAGAAAACAGAAATCCTTCAATAGGCTCCTAGAAAATAAATTACCCTCCAACAAGCAGCTCTTACCAAAGATCTATGTAGACTCTCTGTCACCTACAATAACGACTAAGCAGATCTCCAACGAGGATTCCTCCTTTAGTTTTGAGACAGCTCCGACTAGAACTTCTTACATCTGTGGGGAAGCAACTGTTTTTTACCTCTCTTTGTATCTCTGGTGTTTAGCACCATACCTGGCACATAAGCACTTAGTAAATGCTTATAAACTTCCCGATGGGAAATATTTCTGGAGAACTACAATATTATCTGTCTTTCTACATAGGAATCAACCTGAGACACAACCTGTTGTATCCCCCTTATAGAATGTTAACTCCTGGAGAGCAGAGCTGCATTTGGTCTTCGTTGTGTCCTTAGTGCCTAGCACAATAACTTGCTCATATTAAGCACTTACTAAATATTTGCTGAATTGAATTGAATTGAATTAGCTCTTCCTATAAGCATATTATTTTTAAATCTGTTCAAGATATATATATATATATATAGGCGGATTTTCCATTCATGATTTGAAATAATAAAAGCACTGTAATGAGATGTAGAGTGATTTGAAAGTTGAAGGGGGAAGTAACTTGAATGTGCTTTCATGTAAAATAACATTCATTCTTGTCTTCACCTCTCTCACATCATTTTCTTTCTATTCATATTTGTGTCAAAGTCTTAGATCTTGACGTCTTCTCTCTGTATGTATTCACACAAGTCCTAACTATTTCATTCTTGGTATGCACTCCCTTCTAGCAATCTCTTTCAGAATTTTCTTCTTTCAAGGCTTAGATTAGGTGCCATGTCCCACATAAAGTCTCTCTGATGCTGCCAGATCAAAGTGTTCTTTCTTATTTCAAAAGTCTTAGAACATTTTGTATACATATTTTCTAATTCTTCATCATGCCCTTGCTACTTTTATGTAGACTTATTTGTATGCCTTTTCCATTAGAATAATTAGAATATAAATGACTTTTAGAATTCCATTAGAATAATTAGAATATAAATGACTTCATGTACAGACCATGTCAGATACATGGTGTTGGTGTAAAGCAGTGGGCCCCAGGACACAGAAGAGAATGTTGTGCTAAGAGTGGACTTTTCCAGCAAGGAGAGTAGGAACAGCACCATCAGGATGGTCCTTTGTCTGTGGAGTAACACCAAGATACACCTCAGTGGAGATGGTGGGTTCAGTGTAAGCACAGCAGGAAGAATGCTGTCTGTCCAGGTCATGTGATCTCCTCTCCAGATTCTGTTCAAGGCTTGTGAGGTAGCCTGGAGATACAACTACTTTCCTAGAGGTATGTCCCTGGTGTGGGATACTATGAGAGCTTTATCAGCCAGGCCCAACACAGGCTTCATAGGGTAGTTATCGGAGTATGAAGGCATCCTGGATGCCAGAAAACAGTGCCACAAAAAAATGTGGAAGCAGTCAACCTAACACAGCCTCCAGTAGGGGGCAGATGACTTTCCCCGGACCTGGGGCCTTTTTGATGGAGAGCTTGGACGCTGATCTGGAGGCCCTACTGGTCACCCTGCACAGCCCCAAGCAGCCTGGGCAGTCCCTGGAGGCCCAGCTTTCCCCTACTGCTTTCTCCAGCTCTGAGATTGCCTCCCCAATTCCTCAGGCAACAGGAGCGACTTCATCCAGCTGGAGGATTTGGGGAAAGATTCTCTGCTGCATGGAGAAGCAGTGCTGGACTCAGCCAGACATTGCTGAAAAGGGTCTAGTTTGTATGACAAGGTGATTAGGGAGAAGGTGGAGTTTGGAGTTCCCAGGACATCAAGCAGCACCCTGGCCCAAGCAGAGGAGATGGAGCAAGACCAGAGCCCAATGCCGGCTCTTGAGCCAGCCTCTGGAAAACTGCCTCCACCTCAGAGAACATGAACATTAAAAGGACCTGTCCCGAAGATTTTGAGCATGATGCCACAGATGTAATCCTTAACAAAGTGAAACTTTCTTACAGGTCTTCTGCCAAGTGTATATACTCCACCCCAAGGGCAGCACCAGAGACTTTCCAGGAATGGCATGAGAAACTCAGCTTCCCCTGCCATCTTTACCCAGCCCTCCCTTCTGCCTTATCTTCAACCTTCCCCAATGGACCCAGCATCTGGCAAGTCCCAACTTCTGGAGATACCTCCCTAGGTCCAGTAGAGAGCTATCTAGCTAGCCCTGCTAGCAGTCTCCTTCAGCAGACTGGAAGCCAGCAGGAGCAGGTCTGCTAAGGAGCCCCCAGGGGCCTCTTGGATCCTTCCAAGGAATCTCAGAAAGTCCTGGCAAAGTCACTAGGCCCCCTGAAGAAGTCTCACTGTGAAAAAGCCTCCATATCCTGGAGGTAGTCAAAGAAGATCCAGCCTCCAAAAAGGATGCCAAGGCCACCAAGGATCTGAAGCATCTCTTGTTCAATAAAGAGTTGGTCAAGTTTACAGCCAATAGTTCCCTGATGCAGCACCAGGACTTCATCATCCAGCTACAGAAAGTGGGCTTGGTCCAGAAGCACACAAAAGAGTTGGAGCACCTGAAGTGGATCCCCAAGGAGGCCTCATTCCAGCCCCAAGACAGCCCCACCAGCAGTAGGGTGGAAGTCAGCATCCCCAAGGAATGTCAGCAACTGGTTCCCTCCTCCCAAAGCAGGGCATGCCCCTTATCATCCCTTCCTTCCCCTGGAGAAGGTGGGGGTTACTCTGAGAAATTAGAGGCTACCCTCATCTGGAAGGGGCCTCCCAGAAGAGTTCCAGGCCCTCCTTCTTCTGCCAACTGGACCACACCAGCACTTTCTCAAGACTTCCTCAAAACTGTCTGCTACACTCCTACTTCCTCCAAGATCTCCAATCTGACCCGAAGCTCTAACAGTGACAGCATCCACAGCATAAGAGAGAAACTTGGCCTGGCGAAGCAGCAGACCCAAGATATCAAAATCCACCTCCAGGTGACCGATTTAACCATTTCCTCTCCACTGAAATGCTCCCACTCCCTGTTCAAGCTCAGGGAGCCTCAATTTCTCCTCAGAAGATCTGTCCAGTGAGGCAGACATGTGCACCATTGTGGACTCCCAGGATGCTAGTCTAAGTGAGTCTTTCTTGTCACAGGAGCCCCATTCAGCCCCTAGAAACCCACCCATGACCTTGAAATTGTGAGGGAAGACTTCCCCAGAAAACTTGATAGGTGCCCTGTGGATGGGCAGAAGTTGATCCCAACTTTTATTGGCCTCCCTCCTAACTCATATTTTCACATGCTCTCTCCATTTCTTGTGGCCACTCCCGACATCTTAGTTTATCACCTAAAACTGAAATTATTTTAAGATTTCCTCCTTTTTTAATCTTATTTTAAGATTATGACTCCCTTCAGGTCATAACTGAAGGGATTTGTGGGCTGGGAATCAATAATGAAATATATAGCACAAGAAAACCAGTAGACTCTGTATGGTCTGGAAGATCCAGGAATTTTTGATAGGTCACACATCTGAAATACTCAGGCTGTACATTTTCAGAATAAAGGTTTTGGAAAAGCAAACTACCCCACTGGGTTTCAGAGCCTCCTGAAATGCAAAGTAATCATAGTGATCCCATCGGGGCAGCTAGGTGGCGCAGTGAATAGAGCACGGGCCCTGTGGTCAGGAGTACCTGAGTTCAAATCCGGCCTCAGACACTTAACACAAAAAAACTAGCCGTGTGACCTTGGGCAAGTCACTTAACCTCAACTGCCCTCCAAAAAACAAAAACAATAACAAACAAACAAAAAAACATAGCGATCCCATCATGGTGACCGCAGAAGTCCTACCTCATTTGGGTTCTTGTGAGAAGTCTCTTCTAGGGCAATATCAATTTTACCCCTATTCTGGCAGGGTTGTGTTATTTGTGTTTGTTTGTTTCATTTGGAGTTTTAATTCTTGTTTAAAAAAACAAAAACAAAAACAAAATTCTGATACCCTCCCCCCAATCCAGTTTCTGGAGAATGACCACATCAGAAAGGGCTTTTCCAAAACAAACACAAAAAGATTATAAGTGACTTGAGGAAGGAGTTATGTTTTAATAACTTATTGAAATGCTAGGCATAGTGTCTTCCCCTCAGTTGGGATGCTAAAAAAATGAAATAACGTTTTGATTTTGCTTTTGATCACTACTGGATTAGCTTTGGGGATTAGACAACTATCTAAAATGTCGTTCTATTTAAAGTCATTCTATTTAAATCAAATGTATTTAATGTACGTAAACACGTACATATTTAAATACACATATATAAATGCATACATACATACAATTTCTCCAAGAAGGATATGGGGGGGGGGAGGGAAGAGAGAGGACAGCTTCTTTGCTAGGGTAATTACCTCCTCAGAAGAATAAATATATCCAGTTTTTAATGTACCTGATGGTAACTGAATGGTTCTAAAATAGATAAACAATAATAATATTAGTAATGAACATTTATTGATACTTTAAAGTTTGCAAAGCACTTCAAAAGTATTCACTGACATGATTCTTATAACAACTCAGTAAGACAAATGCTATTAATATCATTACTTTACAAGTGAGGAAACCAAGTTTCAGAGTCACCTCTAGCTCAAGATCACACAACCAGAAAATATTTGAGGCAGGATTTGAACTCAAGTCATCTTTAACACCTTTATAGTTTCTATTAAGCCACCTAGCTTCCGATAAATTTGATACCTAATTAAGATTAACCTCAGTGAGTTAAGGGTTTTGAGTAAGGATAAAAGGAAGAGGAATAATAGAGGAAAAAATTCCCATAGCCTTCTCTTATCCTTGCTTCTTGCATGTCCTGTCCTGCACCAACTCCTCCCCCTGTGTATTCTTGAAATATCTTACTCACTGAATTCTTTTCTGAGATACTAGAATTCCTCCCTGTTCAGCTCTGTTACAGTTGAACAAAAGCATAGTCAAAGTCTCCAGGGGCAATTATTTCAGTATTGATCACTTTCCATCTTCCTTGGAGACATTGCACAACCATTCCTCTTATTCATATCAAAAGTTAACTTGTATACAAGAAATGCTGTAGAAGATGGATTGGCGTGTCATGTCATACAAATTATCTCAACTTGGCAAAATCAGATGTATCACTTATGGCCTTCAAGTAATTGGATTCAATCATATTTAATTAATTTTCCTAACATCTATAAAAGAAAATAGCAATATTCCATTAATTTAAGATTTGTGATAGGTAAATTGATTCACGATTATAGATGAGCGAGAATTATTTATTATAGATTAGCTAAAAGGTCTTATTATTATAGATTCAAAAAGGAAAAAAATTGTTAAGTTATCTAAGAGATATTTATAGAAATAACAAACTGAGAATAAGAAGGCACTTAAATTCCTGGCAATAACTTACTTCTCAGAATGAAGGAAAACAATTGCAAGGACAACACAATTAATTAGCTGGGATATACTTTATATTTCTCTGCCTGAGTTTATCCCCTTAATAGACTGTAAGCAGTCTGAAGACAGGGCAGCCTTCATTTTGTCTTCATGTTCTGTGGAACTCCACCTAGCAGGCACTTAATAAGTATTCATTACATTTAATTATTTTTACTTAGCACTTAATTCTTACAAATGCCTTCATTATAATTCACTACACTATTAATATTATTCTGCTATTATAATTGCAATAGTAAAATTAGCAATCTATGAATGTTTTTCTATAAGCTTTTGTAACAAGTTAGCGAGTGTGAAAGCAGCAATAACTCTGATCTAGTTTGTTGTATGAGAAAGTAAAAAAAACAGTCAAGGGCAAGAAAGGGTCATAGGGGAGATATAGAATATGAAACATGGGAATACTGAAAAGAATACAGAATGAAGTTAAGGAAACAGAAAATGATAAGAAAAGCAAAGGGGAAAATGAAAGAAAGATAATAACACAAGATAGGACTGAAGGAACAATAGGTTGAGACAAAGTATTGGGATCTTTCAAAGGTGGCCTTGGCAATTTATTTATCAAAGAGGCAGAAATAAGCATCACTAAAAATAAAATTAACTCTTTGTGTTTGAAGGGGAAAATAGGCTTTTTTTTTCAGGAGAAACATAACATATGGAAGAATTTCTGAATTAAATATTTATTTTCCATAGCTATGCTATGTGAATGGGAGGGGAGGGGAGGGGAGTGTGAATGGTTCATAATTGGGGAATATATACATTACAAATGGACCAAATTAAAAATTCTTGGTTACCAGACAAATCCTTCATCATACATAGGTTAAGGTTAGGAAAAACCTAGGAAAAAAGGTTAGAGTCAAGGTTAGGAAAAAAAAATTAAGAAGAGATAATCTCCTTGTTTTACATAGGAATCTGACAATAGTTTTAAACATAGTTGTCTATGTCTAAAATCCCTGCTATTAGGGAAAGTTGAGGTCAATTTCTTGAACTCAGGATTTCTGAGTTGTAGGAGTGCAAAAGCTGATAAGATGTCTATATGAAGTCCAGTATCAATATGACGAACTCCAGGAGGGGAAGTCCAGCAGGCAGAGCTGTCCTATGCAAGTGAAAAGCAAAATAGGTCAGACCTTCTAGCACATCAGCAGTGAGATTGAGTTGTGAGTGACTTGTGGATTTCTAGACTGGGTAATATAGAAGGACTTAGTCTAAAATATTAAATTAATGATATATTGAGAAATATTAAAACGATATAGTTATAGGATTTAGAACTTGGTACCTTTGTCCAATTTCTTAAATTTTACAGATAAGGAAACTGAGACCCAGAAATATTAAATGACTTGTTAAATGTCACAGCAGTGAGTGGTAGAAGAAACTAAGAGTCTTTTGATTGAATCAAAACCTATACTAATAAGGTGTTTTGGTAATGAAAATAGCCTAGAGCATCATTAGCCTTTTCTGTAGCCTGTTCAGTGACTGATGAAGTAGATAGAAGAGCCAGCAAACTTAGTGAAATTCTACTGTTGACTTTTGAGTTCCACGGCTTCTCCCAACAATTTTTTAGATTACTAAATTTTGTTCAGTTTTTTGAGAGAAGGCTGATAGTATCGTAGGATTTTGGATCCAGAAGGACCTAGGGTATCATCTAATTCAACTCCCTCATTTTTACACATGAGCAAGTGAATCCAAAAGAAGTTAAGTGACTTATCCAAGACCACACAGGTAATAAAAGGCAGATCTTATTTTTGATCCCAGTCATTATGGTTTTAGATCCAATGCTCCTTCTACTATATTTTGCTGCCACTTCCTTTCCTCAATTCCCTTAACTCCCACTCTAGCACTTGTCATGGCATTAAACTGGGCAAACCCAAAGGAGGTGATAAACTTCTCATGCTGAGCCTTGCCACCTATGTAGGAACTAACACGATCCTGAGGATATTTCTTCTGTTCACAGAGTAACTCAATGATTATTACTTAATTCAATTAGACTCAGTAAGCATTGATTAAGTACCAACTATGTGTCAGGCACTAGGAATGCAACAAGTACAAACAGTATTCTTAGAAGTTGTCTGTATTCGAATTGGGTGAAACAACCTGCACAAAGAAGAATAAATACAATTTATTTATTCAGAAAATATAGTCATCAGGGATGGCATAGTCCTAATAACTGACAAGATCAAGCAAGGTCTTATGTAGAGGATGACATTTATTGTAAACATATTTTTCCCCCAAAGCACATTCAGGGAAAGAAATACAGAATTATGAAATCCTGCCTAAGTACCTGTTTATAACTCAATGTACAAGTATGCCTCAGCACTCAGTGGGAAAATTAACTTACTCCTATTTTAGCTTAACTCATTGGTCTGAATTAGCAGATAAAGCCTATACTAACTTTTCAGGTTTTTCTAAAGTCTACCTGCTCATCATTTCTTTTATCACAATAATATTGCATTATACTCATATGCCACAACTTGTTCAGCCATTCCACAATTGATGGGCTTCCCTTCAATTTCCAATTCTTTGCCACCACAAAAAGAGCTGTTATAAATATTTTTTGTACATGTGGGTGCCTTCCCCATTTTAATCATCTCTTTGGGATACAGATACAGAAGTGGTTCTGCTGGGTCAAATTTTAAATACTTTTTGGTATAGCTCCAAATTGCTCTCCAGAATGGTTGGATCAATTCACAACTCCACCAACAATGCATTAGTGTTCTAATTTCCCACATCCTCCAGAGTGAGAGGAGCCCCCAAGCTTCCTGGGCTACAAGATTGCTGTACCCTCTTTTTCTGCTGGCTCAGCCATTCCAGGATTCTTCCTACAGAGATATTTTTTTGCACTTTTAAAGGTCATTAAGGGAGAGTGAGAGCGACTTACTTATCACTCTGCAATCTTGATTCTTGGAAGCAGAACTCCAGATCATTTTACAGACGAGGAACTAGGCCAAACTTGCTCAGGGTCATACAACTAGTAAGTGTCTAAGACCAGGTGTAAAATTACAAAGATCAGTTTTCCTAATTCCAAGTTCAGTGCTCCATCTGCTGCTCAACCTAGCTTACCTTATAATAGCCATGATGTAGGTGTTTTTGTTGCTGAGTCATTTTAATCATGTCTGATTCTTTTCAATTCCATTTGGGCTTTTCTTGGAAAAGATGCTGGAATGGTTAGATTTTTCCTTCTCATTTTATAAATGAGGAAACTGAGGCAAACAGGGTGAAGTGAATTTTTCAGGGTCACACAGCTGTCTGCAGTCATACTTCAGCTCAGATCTTTGTGACTCTGAATCTGGTGTTCTATCCTCCGTGACACCTTGCTGCCCCAGAGAAGTTTAACTTAATTTGTTAAGAATTATTTATTATTAACATATGAATGTATGCATGCTTATAACAAATAAATATTTTAATTTAGAAAAAATATAATTTTGTGTAGGTAACTGAGCTCTGAGTGTAGTTTTTATTCTCAAATTACCTAAATAGTTTCCATGTGTAGACTCAGACTATGCCAACTGACAATGCACCTTTGCTCTGGAATCTAATGACAAAACTTACTCATAGTTCAAAAAACAAATAAAAAGAATCTCCTAAAAATAGAGTTCATCTAAAAGAAAGGTAGACTACAAAAAGGACTCTAAATTATTTGTCAGAGACCCGGTATTGATTTACAAGTTTAAAGAGTCAACTTTTTGAAATTAGCTTTTCATATTGAAATTAAAAAAAAAGGAGTGAGGACAAGGGAGTAGCATACTGCTTAGAGGGATGAGATGAAATATCACTTTAGCTTTATTAAGATTTTTAAGTGGGTGGGGAGAAGAAAGATGCATGTAGGATTGTTGGCAAAGAAAAATAAGAACTTTAAGGGAAAGTTCCCCAATAGGAAATAATACAAATATTTTATCAAGTTATGGTAGCTATTTTTCACCTTTATAAGGAAATAACTTTTTATTGAAATAATCTAAAATTTTATAAGGGTCATGTAGGTCATGTATGAGATTGGCTATCTCTGAGTTGGTGTTCCATATTCTCTGTATCTGAATTTTTAGCCACATACTATGTACACCAATGATCTAGATATGGAGGCAAAGTCAATTTTCATATATCAAGTATTTTCTCTGATATGATTAAAGAACCCACAGCTAATTTTGTAGGAAAGGTTGTTCTACTATTAAACAGGGCAAAAGTACCTTTATGTTCTTTGAAGAAAAATATGGTAAAATAGTTACTTTAATATTTCAGTGAATCTCCGACTTATCCTTATGGCTATTCCCTGCAATGTTCATAACTCATCTATGTCCACTCATTCCATTTAACATTGGTCTGTTGTTGAATAATTTCAGTACTGTCTTCCAATGGTGTTTAGTAGACCTTTGTTAAATTTTATTCAAGCCATAGGGATTCCAATGGAGCAAGATATTATCTATCACTTTCACCCTTGTCCTCTCACTGATTAGCCTAGATATGTTTTTGATCATATGCTCCTTTGACAATATCCTTTACACAATTCTTCTGTAAGTCTATAATTTTCACACACACACACACACATGCACACATTTTGTTTCTTGTAAATTGTAGCATTTTTTACCCAGTGTTTTTTCCATTGCCTTTTAGTGATCTCCAACTTCAATTTAGCAGAAAGTATAGCATTCTAAGGCCCACAAAAACATACCATCAAAAGAATATTAAAAATATATGATCCTTTCTTTTGTGGAGAAGCTTGGTGTGATTAAAATTATTTTTCAATTCTTCAAAAGCCATATAGGCCACTTTGCTCTTTTTCTATCTAAAGCATAGGCCATTTATCAAATGCAACATCTGTCTATTACATATATACTAATGGGTATGTTCTATAGGTTGTCCATTGAACTATCAAAGTCTAAACTTCTGGTATAGATTAGTTATTGTTGTTATTTAGCCATTTCATTCATGTCCTCCTCTTTGTGACTCTATTTGGGTTTTTTTTTGGCAAGCATAATGAAGCGTTTTGCCAATTCTTTTTCCAGCTCATATTACAGAAGAGGAAACTGAGGCAAATAGGAGGCTAGTAAGTGTCTGAGACCAGATTTGAACTTAGGAAGAAGAAAATAATTTATTAATGTTCTCCTAGTCCCTTTTATTGATACTATTAAGAGCTAATATTTTCTCTCAAAATGCAATCATCACCAGCACTGAACCCCTGCATTGTCTTGGTCTAATCTAACTACTTTCACTTTGTTGTTGTTGTTGTTTTGAGACATTTCACTTCAGAAAACACACCTTAGACTTTGATATTAGAATATAAATGTGGTGGTTCCAGAGTTCTTCATGGTGATACATATTTTCCTATCAGAAAATAAAAGAAAATAACAATCTCCCCCCCCAAATTGCAGGTATTTTATTTTGTCATTTTGTTATCCTCCAAGGTGATTTTGCTTAGCTATGCCCATTGCCAAGCTTTTTACACATACATTTTCATTAGATAACTCCTCACTTTTTCATGAGGTGATACTCTGTATAGTAAAATACCATCCTTATCTATGAGATTTACAAATTAGTTTGTATTCTAAACATAGGTTGTCCATGGCTGTGATCATTTTGCTTAATAAGTATAATAGATCAAACACTGGTTGACTAAGGTGGTTTTTAGATATTTTGATTACTTCATTACTAAAATTGCTTTATGTTGGTTTAATTTCTGTTTGGAGTTGTTAAAATTAATATGGATGTTTTCTCTCCTTTATCCATTTCCAATTTTCCAGACCTCCATAATTCTACTATAATTCCTCATTATGCTTTAGAAGTGTTTCTGATGAGAAGAAATTCAGGGGAAAGTGACCTATTTGTACCATACCTAAAAGTGTATTATAAATCAACAATTCAAAACTACAATGGTACTGGCTAAGAAATAGAGTGGTGGATCCATGGAATAGGTTAGGTGCACAAGACACAGTAGTCAATGACTATAGTAATCTACAGTTTGATAAGCTCAAAGACTGCAGCTTCTGGGATAAGAACTCACTATTTGAAAAAAATCTTCTGGGAAAATTGGAAAAGAGTATGGCAGAAACTAGATATAGACCCACATCTTACAACATACACTAAGATAATTTCAAAATGGGTACGTGCTTTAGACATTAAGGATGATATTATAAACAGGTTAGGAGAGCAAGGAATGATTTACCTGTCAGATCTATAAAAAAGGGAAGAATTTATGACCAAACAAGAGATAGAGAACATTATAAAATACGAAATGGATAATTTTGATTACATTAAATTGAAAAGTTTTTGCACATAGAAAGCCAATGCAACCAAGATTAGAAGGGAACCAGAAAGTTGGGAAACACTTTTTATATCCAGTGTCTCTGATAAAAGCTTGTTTCTAAAATATATCGAGAACTGAATCAAATTTATAAGAATAAAAGTCATTCCCCAACCAATAAATGGTTAAAATATATGAACAGGCAGTTTTCAATGAAAAAACTGAAGGTATCTATAGACATAAGGAAAAAAAAAATTCTCTAAATCATTATTGATTAGAGAAAAGCAAATTAAAACAACCCCATGATACCATCTTTCACCTATCAGATTGGATAATATGACAAATAAAAAGAAAATGATAAACATTGGAGATGTGGGAAAATTGCAACACTAATGCATTGCTAGTAGAGTTGGGAACTGATCCATCCACTTTGTATAAGAATTGGGAACTATATACAAAGGGCTATACAACTATGTATACACTTCAATCCAGCAATAGCATTACTAGGTCTGTATCCCAAAGAAAGCATAAAAGCTGAAAGGTACAAAAATATTTCTAGCAGCTCCTTTTGTGGTGGCCGAGAATTAGAAATTAAGAGGATACTCATCAATTGGGGTAATGGCTGAACACGTTTGAATATATTAATATAATGGAATCCTATTGTTACATAAGAAATGATGAGCAGGTGGATTTCAGAAAAAACCTGGAAAGATTTAAATGAACTGATGCTGAGTGAAGTGAGCAGAAACAAGAGAACATTGTACGCAGTAACAGCAACAGTGTGTGAGGATTAACTTTGATAGACTTGACTCTTTTCACAAATACAATGACCTGAGACAATTCCTGAAGATTCCTGATAGAAAATGCTATCTTTCCACATCCAGAGAAGGAACTAAGGATCCCGAATACAGATCTAACTATACTATTCTCTTTCTCTCCCTCCCTCCCTTCTCTCTCTCTCCCTCTCTCTTTCTCCCTCTCTCTCCCTCTCCCTCTCTCTCTCTCTCTCTCTCTCTCTCTCTCTCTCTCTCTCTCTCTGTGTTTGTCTGTCTCTCTGTCTCTCTTTCCTTTTTCTTCCTCATGGCTTTCCCCTTTTGTTATAATTTTTTCTTCCATAGAATGACTAATGTGAAAATATGTTTAGTATGATTGTACATGTGTAGCCTAGATCAAATTGTATTCCTTCTTGGTAAGCATTGGAAAGGAGAAAGGCAGAAAAATGTGGAAACTCAAAATCTTATAAAAGCGACTGTTGACAACTAAAAGTAAATTTTAAAAGAAGTGATTTAGAGTTCTCAAAGTCTATTTCAATGAACTAAAAACCTGAAAGGCCTTAATGTGTCAAACTTTGCAGATTACTCTTATCTTCTGTTTTTTTTCTAAACACAAATTCTGTTCCTCCAGTTAAGTATATAATCATAGGTCGAGACAAATATCTCATATTTGTAGATTGTAGCTACTATAACAATAACTAAGTTAATATTTATATCTAGCTTTTGGATCCTGAGTAAGGTACTTACCCTTTTTCTGGGATTGAGTTTCCACACCTGCAAAATGAGAAAGTAGAGCTAAATGACATTGAAATTCAGTCATTTCTGGCTTGAAATCATGTAGTTTGAAAGTTAACAATCCTCTACACCTTCACCTGTTTTACGCTAAATTGTACTCTGAAGTTCCTGGAGCCAAATTTTGCCAGATTGTATGCATGTTTACTCCAAAGCAAAATATATCTACCTAGTTCACTGATGCATTATGCAGTGGTCTCTTGTTCTCATATTTAACCCTTTCCGAATAATTATCTTGAACCAAAGGCATACATTAATGAAGTTAAGACATTAATTGAAAATCACCATAACAAGAGACAGTTACATTTATAGCAAACAGCAATCTACAAGAAATAGGATTAAAAATATGTGGCTCACAGGTGTGATGGCTGACTTGATAAACAGCAGCTGGGATCTATGTGTATCTTCCTGATTAGAAGATTAAAGAAAAAATAAAATTAAATTGAACATCTGTATATGTTATTCCAGTATTGTACATTAAATTAAAAATAGTTGTACCTTAACCCCTAAATGATATGATTCATTCTTCTATATCCATTCTAATGGGAAAAAAGGATAATATTTATTATTTAAAATTCATAGCACTCCAAAAATTTAAATTCCTCCCCCTCCCATAAAAGTTTTATATCATTGCTACCAAGAAGCATCTCAACAGACCCTGAGAGAGGTCTCAAAAAAAGAAAGAAATATCCCCAGAATGGCAAGTTAGAGGGAGAAGGAAGAGGAACAAGAGACACTTAGATTCTACAAACTGCATAATTAGCCTCTGAAGATCAGCATTTTATAGGAGTGCTTGACACATTTTGAGCTGCAGTTCCTTCTGGATTCTGACATAATCTGATACCAAATGACAACAGTGTACTTAATCACATCCCTTCACTTTATGCCAATTAGTATTCATCCTCTAAAAGTCATTCTTACCAAAACTAGACTCCTGAAATACATCTATGGCTTTCTAC
Source organism: Pseudocheirus occidentalis (assembly GCA_028646575.1). NCBI lineage: Eukaryota > Metazoa > Chordata > Mammalia > Diprotodontia > Pseudocheiridae > Pseudocheirus > Pseudocheirus occidentalis. The sequence continues at coordinate 67,705,748 of CM053601.1, read as the reverse complement.
ACACCCTAAAATGTGGAAGAGCCAATTATTATTAATAACTAAATGCCCATTGCTATGTATGCTGGGCAAGTGTTTTTGTTTGTTTTGGTAGACTACTCAGTATGGCTTGACTTTATGCTTCCCTGTCTGGTATTCCCTGAAATTTCTTCCTGGGGGATCTTCTTCCTTCTCTCTCCTCCCTTCCTTATTTAATTCCTTCCAATCTTTCATAAGCCTGAATGGTACTAATGACCAAATGAGTTATTTTTTTTTTCTCCTGGATTTTTCCCAAAAGAATCAATTTATATCTCCTAAACCTTCTTAGATGCTTTGAATCTTGTATTAGAGGTGAAGAACTAAACTTAAAAGGTCTTATCCACCATGGTTCCTTCCTTAACACCTTCCCATATACAAAATCACTCAGAACCTTCTCTTTAGATGCTACTCAAATGTATCATCTATTATTGTTTTTCTTTCTTTCTTCCTTCTTTCCTTCCTTCCTTTCTTTCTTCCTTCCTTCCTTCCTTTCTTCCTTCCTTCCTTCCTTCCTTCCTTCCTTCCTTCCTTTCTTCCTTCCTTCCTTCCTTCCTTCCTTCCTTCCTTTCTTCCTTCCTTCCTTCCTTCCTTCCTTTCTTTCTTTCTTTCTTTCTTTCTTTCATATTTCTTCTTCTTTTCTTCTTCTTCTTCTTCTTCTTCTTCTTCTTCTTCTTCTTCTTCTTCTCCTTCTTCTTCTCTTCACTCTCCTCCTCCTCCTACTTCCTGTCAATTACTTTACCCTGGTCAGACCAATTATATTGTACTATGTTTATTTCTAGGCACCACAGAGTAAGAAGAACACTGAAAAGAGTGGAAAAGTATCCAGAAGTGTCTTAAATGAAGATGCTAAAGGGCATTGAATCCATGTTATATGAGGAGAGACTAAAAAAGACTGAAATGCTTTGACTGGAGAAAAGACTCAGATCAGACATGGTAGCCATCTCCAAGTATTTTAGGGTCTGTCACATGGAAGATATATTAAGATTATTTCACTGGACCTTAGAAGGTTGAACCAGAAGTAATAAGTCAAAGTTTCACATGGGCCAACTTGGGCTTAATATCATTCAAACAAATCAAAAGCAAACAGAACCTTCCCAACAGAGCCAACCGTAAGAAGAATGGCAATTATAGGACATAGTGAATTCTTTCTTTACAATTCTTCAAGATGTTTCTGCAGGCATACTGTTTCAAATGTACCTGACAGATGATATCTGTCCTCATTTCCTTTTAATGCCAACAAAGAGATTGGGTCACTAAGATCAGCTTTATTTTAAAAAACTATTATATCTAAGCAGACATATCATATTCCTGCCTATTTTAAATCATGAGTGTTAATTATACTTATAATGAATATTAAAGGAGATGAAGTTTAACTAAAAATTTTATTGTTATATAGAAAATGTTAGTATAAAATTAATATTTGTATTTGCTAAATTTGAGAATTTTTTTTCCAAATGCTTTTAGGCTAATTATGGTAAGGTAGTATTTTTCTATTTGCTTTTTTTTAAGTGATAAAAATGAAAAAAAATGGAAAGAAAAAATAGTCACTCATAAAACAATACAAAGCAATTTCAGTAATGGAAAGAAATATTCATTGTTTTATTCATATAAGCTTAAAAATCTGCACTCTTATCCCCACATAATGAGAATTAAATGAGAAAAAAAGACAATTTGACCATATACTTGATGACTTCATGACAGAGCTTAATTTTTTTTGTGAAATGCACCAAGGTTTTTCCTCACTGAATAAAGATTTATTTCACCATTGTCCCCAACTTGTTCCTTTAACAAATTGTACTTTTTATAGCCTTAGCACTGCCTGCTTAAGTAACATGTTTCAAAGACATGTTACACCAGTTCAGTCATATATATATATAATATACTTTTTTCATTTCAATAAAAGCAGAGTTGTGCACATAGGTAAGGAGGTAGGTAAATAGAATAATAAGAGTGATTTTTCCCTAAAAGCTCAAGCCAGAATAGCATAACCACACAATTTCTGACTTGGAAGGCTCCTTAGGGGCTATCTAGCTCAAATGAGGTCTGATCAAGATCTTCTCAACAATATGCTTAACAAGTGGTCATTCAATTTTGAAAGAACTCCATTGAAGGAATCCAGTACCATTCAATGAACTAAGCACTAATTATTACCTCAAACATTTAGATTAGCTCTAATTATCAGAAAAGAGAGGGAAAATGCAATCCAATGTATTCATAGTTGTTTGTTTTTTTCACTCAACTGTATAGTATTTATGTTGTTTATAAAGGAGGGCATCAGCTTCAATAATTAACCATCCCCAGTAAAAGTAAATGACAAAATGCTATGCTCTCATATGTTAACCAGATGAGAGCTCATGTTGATTGTTCTATAGGTAGGAACAAAGCTTGATTACTTCTCTTGGTGTGATAGAAAATCTGTTCTGAGTCTTTCAAGACATGTGCACTGAACTTTTTAGATAATTGCTCCTATTCTCCACTTTTCAAATATTTTTACAAGAAAAATGCCTGGATATTATAAGGACTTTAGTGAAATTTTAAGTGAATTAAAAACTCCAAATGTCAGCAGTTTTTCTTCAGCTTTTGCTCAGTCTGCTTTAAAATGTCATTTAACTTAGAGAATCATAGAGAATGCATTTGAGACCTTTGTCTTCATATCCAAAGAGCATATACACAGAATATGGGACAAGTGGTGAACAAATATTATGAATTGACTTTCTTCTCCATATCATGTATGTGACAAGATGTGTTCCATTCTCTGAGGAAGATTCCACAGTTCTATCATACATTCATCAAATAGTCAGGGTAGAAATGCCTCCTCCATATGCCTCTTCCCTAGATCTAAGAGCCTTTATAGAAGTATTATGGCTTAGGGCACATTATGCTAGACTTGGAGTTAAGAAGACTGAAGTTCAAATCTTACTTAGATACTTATTAGGACTGGTAACTCTGGAGAATCTGCTTAATCTCACTGCTTAATCTTTGCTTAATCTTAAATCTCAGCCACTGCTCCTATAAAGCAGGAATTACAATAACACTACCCTATCAGCGTTGTTATAAAGATAAATGAGACACTACTTTATAAACTTTAAAGTACTTTATAAAGTACTTTATAAACTTTAAAGCATGATAAAGTTATCACAATGAAATGTCTTTTCTATCTCTCTATATGTGTATATATATATGTATGTGTATCTTTTTAAAAAAATTATTTGCTTTTAGTTTACAACATTCAATTCCATAATCCCTTGGGTTCCATGTGTATCTTTTCTATGTGTATGCATATGTAGATAGATACACATGTTTATATGTGTGTCCCTGTGTGTATAGATAGATACACATATGCATATATACATGTGTCCTTCATTACTACTAGAAACTCTATATTTTTTAGGGCATACGCAGCATCTTTTTCCCCTTTAAACACTTACTTCCTAATGAGAGAGAGAAAGACACAGAGAGAGAGAGAGAGAGAGAGAGAGAGAGAGAGAGAGAGAGAGAGAGAGAGAGAGAGACAGACAGAAAGAGAGACGGAGACAGACACAGAGGCAGACACAGAGGCAGACACAGAGACAGACACAGAGACAGACACAGAGACACAGAGACAGAGAGAGAATGTTTATCTCAGGGATTATCAATTAACTGTAAAATAGAAGTTAAAATGATGTACCAGCACTTAACATATAATGTTAATTCCATGTAAAATTGAAGTAATCAACCCACACCACAAGTATTTACTAAATATATGTGCCAAATACTGTGCTAAGTACTAGTGATAGAACAAAAACAAATAATCCATGCCTACTCACAGTGAGCTTATATTACAATGGAGGACATAATAAATCCATATAAAACATACACTGCAGAAACATAAATTTATAAATAGAAATACATACAAAGTAGTTAAATACAAGGTACTGTGGGAGCAAAGACATTAGTCAATGTTTCCTCATCTGTAAAATAAGAATTTGGACAAAAGAATATTTATAGTCCCAAGCTACTCTAAATCATATTCTGCCATATGTGCATCTGATAAATTTGTTTCTATATAATTCTTAGATGCTTGCTTATGTATATCAAAATTCTGCTTCTGGGTCCCTTCAAGGTTGTGAACTGGTAAAGAGTTACTCAGTTAAAGAGTAGGGTAGAAAAATGAATTAACTGGAGTTTACTTTGAAAATTAATTTTGTGTTGCCACTTTCTAACATAATTTTAGTCTTTAGTTGATCCAAGTTGTTAAAATCCAATAATCCTGGAAATGAATAAGTGTACATTTTTGGTTTAAGCAACAAGAGCAAAAATAACAGGCACTATTTGTGTGACTGAAAAATACTATTTTCATTTTATCTCATATACTGCCTGCAGTTTATATGCATTTTTCAAATAGAATAAACATTTTCAAAGCCTTCAAAATATTTTCTTTTTCATAACATGGAAAGGTTACAACTCAGATTTTTATTGCAGAAGTTAAAAACATGATTGCTTTCCAAATACACTGAAAAATACATTAAATAGATATTAGAAAAAGAGGCAATTGTATGACTAATATTTTGAACCATTATATGAGCAAAGATCACCATGGGAGTAAGGATGCTTAGAATGTTCTGCTAGATCACATAATTTCCCACAAAGGATAAAGAAAATGTGTTCTTGGATATTTTATTTTGGAAAGTTCCAAGGAGGCATTGATCCCCCAAAGGAAACATAATTTCCCATGATGTTCATATCTTTCCTTCTAGCTTCATCTGGTTTTATTATTATATGCTTTCTAGGGTATGTGGGGAGCAATGTTAACCTATCTGTTCCATTTAATTCAACAAACATTTATTAAGTGCCTAATATGGGCAATCTACCATGCTGGGCTTTGGGATACGCAATTATACAATTATACTTAATAGAAATTCTGTTCTCAAGTTGTGTATGATCTAATACAGTGAAATAGATGCACTATGTGAGATTTAGATATGGCTTAGATACATTTAGATACAAATGGCTATAATACAAAGAAAAGTAAGATATGTGCAAAGGAAAAAGCTCAAGTAAAGTAATAGAAAATTTAAAGGAAGGAGAGAGTCCATTTGCAAAGAAACAAACATTTTGTGAGAATTGGCACCAGCACTGAAAGAAGAGAGGCTTTTCAAAAGATGGAGGGTTAAGGAGGGGAATCTATTCCACTCTTGGGGGAGAGAGAATGTGAACAAAGGTCATTAGTTAAATTAGTTTTTTTCCCCAGTTATTTAGATCTGACTTCATTTTTGTGAAAAGTGTTTTGTAATTTTGTTCATATAGTTCCTGGGTTTGTTTTGGCATTCAGCTTCCCAAATATTTTATAATGCCTCCAATAACTTTAAGTGGAATTTCTCTTTCTTTTTCTTGCTGTTGGGCTTCATTAGAAATATATATAGGAATGCCAAGGATTTATGTGGATTTATTTTATATCCTGCAACTTTGCTAAAGTTACTTATTATCTCAAGGAGTTTTTTTATTTGATTCTATAGGATTACCTAAATATATCATCATATCATCTGCAAGAAGTGATATCTTAGTCTCTCCTTTGCCTAATCTAAATCCTTTGAGTTATTTTTCTCTTATTGCCACAGCTAACATTTCTAGTACCAAATTGAATAACAGGGGCAATGGTGGACATCCTTGTTTCACCCCATATCTAAGCGGAACTGCTTATCCCATTACATATAATAGTTGATGATGTTTTTAGATGGATGCTACTTATTATTTTAAGGATGAATCCATTTATTCCTATGCTTTCTAGTGTTTTAAGAGGAATGGATGTTGTATTATGTCAAAAGTTTTTCTGCATCTATTTTTTTTTCTTTTTGGAGGGCAGTTGGGGTTAAGTAACTTGCCCAAGGTCACACAGCCAATAAGTGTTAAGTGTGTGAAGCTGGATTTGAACTCAGGTCCTCCTGACTCCAGGGCTGGTGCTATATTCACTGCATCACCTAGCCAACCCTGCATCTTTTGTGATAATCATATGATTTCTACTAGTTTTGCTGTTCACGTGACTAATTATTCTGATAGTTTTCCTAATATTTAACTAGTCTTGCATCCCTGGGATGAATCCTACTTGATCAAAGTGCATTCTTCTCATGATAAGTTGTTATAATCTTTTTCCTAATATTGCATATAAAATTATTGCATTCATGAGGGAAATGGGTCTATAATTTTCATTCTCTGTTTTGGCTCTTCCTTATTTAGGTATCAGTAACATATTTGTATCATACAAACAATTCAGTAGAACTCCTTGAATTGTGCATGCACAATTCATTGATCTCCTCTTTCTCTATTTTATTAATGTGACAATTCAAATATATAAAACTTCCACTAAAAGCTGCTTTCACTGCATCCTATAAGTTTAGATATGTTGTCTCATTATTGTCATTCTCTTGAATGAAGTTACTGATTGTTTCTATGATTTGTTTTTTAGGATTAGATTATTTAGGATTAGATAATTTAGTTTCCAATTAATTTTTAGTCTATCTTTCCATAATTATTTATTACAGTGAATTTTTATTGCATCATGATCTGAAAATGACATATTTAATGTTTCTGCCTTTCTGCACTGGATTGTGAGTTTTTGCGTATGTACTGCTGAGAAAAATATATTCCTTTATATCCCCATTCAATTTCTCCAGAGGTCTTCCATATGTACCTTTTCTAAAATTCTATTCACCTCTTTAACTTCTTTCTTCTTTATTTTGAGGTTAAATTTGTCAGGTTTGGAGAGAAGAAGGTTGATTGTGGTGCCTTTTAGCAGGATATAGTTTCCCTCCTTATTTCTTTTAATTAGATACATTTTTGCTTAGTCTGCGATTAAGATTGCTATGCTTGCTTTTTAAACTTTAGCTGAAGCACAATAAATTCTACTCTAGCCTTTCACCTTTGCCTTTTATGTATCCCTCTGTTTCAAATGCATTTCTTGTAAACAGCATATTGTAGGATTATAGTTTTTAATACTATCTACCTCCATTTTGTGGGAGATTTAATCCCATTTAAATGCACAATTATGATTACTATCTATGTCTTTCTCTCCATCCTATTCACTCACCTGTTTATGCTTTTATTTCACCCTTCTCCCTACCCCTCATTTAGAGTCTTCCTTTTGATCACTACCTCTCCTACTATTTCTTATCAACCCTTCTCCCTTTTCCTACCCTTTTACCATACCACGTCTTCTTTCCCTTCTAAACATACTCCCCACCCATTTCTTTCCCTTTTAACCTCCCCCCGTCTATAGAGCACATTAGATTTTTATACTTAACAAAGTGTGTTATTCCTTCCTTGAACCACATCCAATGAGAATAAACCTCACACAGTGCCCCTTTCCCTCCCTTATTTTCCTCTACTATAATAAGTTTTTGTGTCTCTTCATGTTAGATTCCCTCACTTAACTGAGTATGATATTCCCTGCTTGTACCAAAATCAAGGAGAGTAAAGCTCATGCAATGTTTATTTCCCTCCCTTCTTTTCCTCAACTATAATACATTTTATGCCTCTTCATATGACATAATTTACTTTTTTCTACCTTCTCCTTTCCTCTTCTCCCGTTACATTCCCTTTGTACCCCTTAATAAGGTTTTTTTTAATAATCATATTAGTTAATTCAAACCCATGTCCTCTATGTATATACCTTTTAAATGTTATGATAATTATATAACTATCAATACCGAGAGTTATCATCCTCTCATATAGGGATGTATACAGTTTGCTCTTACTGAATGACAAGTTGTGTGTGTGCTTGTGTGTGTGTGTTTTTCCTGTTTAACTTTTTATGTCTCTCTTGAGATTTGTATTTGGAGATCAAATTTTGCATTGATCTCTGGTCTTTTCATTAGGAAGTTCTGGGAGTCCCTTATTTCATTAAAGAACCATCTCCTTGCCTGAAATGTTATGATCAGCTTTGCTGGGTAGTTGATCCTTGGTTGTAGTCCAAGCTCCTTTGCCTTGTGGCACATTGTATTCTAATCCCTCCAATCTTTTAATGTAGAAGTTGCTAGGTCCTGTGTGATTCTGATTGAAGTTCCATAATATTTGAATTGTTTCCTTCTGGCTGTTTGCAAAATTTCTTCTTGACCTGCTAATTCTGGATTTTGCTTACAATATTCTTTGGAGTTTTGAATTTTGGATCTCATTCAGGAGGTGTTAAGTGGATTCTTTTGATAACTATTTTACCCTCTGGTTCTAGGACCTTAGGGCAGTTTTCCTCAATGATTTCTTGGAAGATGTTGTCCAGGATCTTTTTTTTTTCCATCATGGATTTCCAGTAGAACAATAATTCTTAGATTACCTCTCCTGGATCTATTTTCTAGATCAGTTGTTTCCAGTGAGATATTTTACATTTCATTCTATTTTTTTTCATTCTTTAGATTTTGTTTGACTGATTCTTGATGCCTCATAGAGCCATTGGTTTCAATTTGTTTAATTCTAATTTTAAGTGAATTGTTTTCCTCAGATGTTTTTTGAACCTCCTTTTCCATTTGTTTAGTTTTTAGTTTTAAGGGGTTATTTTCTTCAGTTAGACTCTGTACCTCTTTTCCCATTTGCTCCCATTTCCCAAATTTTACTTTTTAAGGAGCTGTTTTCTTCAGTGAAACTTTTTTTCCATTTTGCCAATTGTATTTTTAAAGTAATTGACTAATTTATCTTCTACCTCTATATTTTGCCTTTTAAAATCTTTCTTGAGATATTCCAAGAATGCTTTTTGTGCTTGAGACCAATTCATATTCCCTTTTGGGGTTTCAGATGTAGGTATAGCATTAATGCGGTCCTCTTCTGAATTTGTTTTTTCTTGCTCACTATAATAGGATTCTATAGTCTTTGTTTTTCCAACTTGCTTTTCTTTATCATTGCAAATGCTTATTTCCTGGCTCTTAAAGTCAGTCTCTGCTTCTGGGATATAGAGGGCTCTTATCCATGCTTCTTATGCTAAGAGTTAGGGGCCTGTTTATTGACTTTGTATGCTGTGGACTCTGAGTGCCTAGAATGAAGCCAAGGTCAGAACTTTTGATGTTTCCCTGGGGTTACACTGAAGCTCACAGTGTGGGGGAGGGGTGGTCTGGCTTATAAAAGATTATGCCTCTGTATCCCTGGGCCAGAACTCAGGCAGGCTCAGTCACTGGTGGCCTGGGCTGCACAGGTGTCTGCTGATTCCCCTGATTGTGGGAAGGTACACCTGAGGTTCCGGTGTTAGTGCTTTCTGGCTCCACCCTCCTAGGGATAAGGACTTCTTGCTGGTTGACTGAGATCGGGCTTCTTGGGACAACTCTAGTCCTGCACTTTAGCCTCAGCTCGGCTACAGACATGTCTTTCCTCTAGGACTCTAGTTGGTTCTGCCATTTCTGGATTCTACACTGGGGCAATATTCTCTGGGTTTTCAATGTCAGAGGGAAACTGAGAGCAGCCACAGTTTACTTTGCCATCTTGGTTACTGACAGTTCAGGTAGGTGATTTTTAAACATACATACTGTGGGCTGATAGCCCCAGGAGGAGCTGCTGCTGCTGCCACCACAGGCCAAGCACTTGTCTCTTACCCAGCTCCAAAACGCCTCTGCCCTGTGGTGAGAAGTCTAGGAATTGGCCCTTTTGGTGGATGAGTCAGTTTTCCCAGGCTTGCTCTGGCTTCAATATGATCAGGTCTCTGCTGGTGCTGCCCAGATGCCCTTGTATTCCCCAGCTTGGATCAATAAATCCTACACTTCCACACTTTTTGGACCTGGAAATCTGCTACACCCAGTCTCTTAATGGATTCTGCCATTCCACAAACTGTTCATATTCACTTTTTAGAGGTTACTGAAGGAATTCATGACCAAGTTTGAGTAAGTTCCTGCTTTCATTCTGCCATTTGGCTATGCCTCCCTCCAAAATCATTCTTAAAATAATATTACTATTATTGTATACGATGCTCTGCTTACTTCATTCTTTGCCATTTCATGCAAATCTTTCCATGTGTTTCTAAGATCACTGAACTCATTATTTCTTATAGCACATTAGTATTCCATCACAACCATACACCACAATTTATTCAGCCATTCCCCAACTGATGGGGATCCCTGCAGTTTCCAGTCCTTTGTCACTGCAAAGAGAACTACTATAAACATCTCATTCACATTCAAAGTTATAATTACTATTTGTGAATTTCCTTCCATCTTATATTTACTCACTATTTTTTTTTCTTAGCCTCTCTTTTCACTCTTTCCCTGTTACCTTATCTTCTCCCTTCACCCTCCTAATCTTAATCTATACACCCATCCAAGGGTCCCTCCTTTATCTTCTCCCCCATCCTCCTAAATCTTAAACTACAAACCCTTCTAAAATTTCCTCTCTCATCTTGTCCCCTATTTTTCTCACCTCTCTACATGTAGAGGTACATAGTGTTTAGGACTCATGAGGCAATAATGAGTAGTGAGAGGCAACCACTTTAAAAGAATCAGATTCCATATCAGATATATTTGGGGAAATTAAATTGCAATGTGTTCAGAATAGGATGTATAAGATATTGAGAGGCATTATGACTTTTGCCTGGTGAGGAATGATTAAAGGAAATAACAAGGTTTAGGACAGGGAAGAGAAGACTTACTCTAAATTAGAAATGGTCAGACAATTCATAGTAGCAGAGTGTTGCTCAATTTAAGGAAAATCTTAATAACAATTAGAGCTGTTCCAAAGGAGAATGGGATGTCTTTGAAGGTAATAAATTTCTCTTTATTAGAAAGTTTGGAGTACAGGCTGATGATGTTTTTTATAAAAATGAGTTCTATAAAAATTAAAGTTTTATAGAGTCTGTCGTGTTCAAATACATCTTACAGCACATGACCGCAAGAGTCTTTTTAAATTCTAAGATTCTGTGATTCTGTAATTCAAGGAAAAGCAATAAACATTTATTACATGCTTACTATGTATAACACATGCTAAGTATTGTGATTAAAAACACAAGCAATAAAAGGCAATCCTTTCCCTCAAGGAGTTTACATTCTAACAGTGGAAGAAAACACACGAAGGGGATACGAAAAAGAAAAGAGGTTCATATTTGAGAACTGAATGTGCCCATGCTTTGGCATGGAATTCATATAAAAAAATTAAGAATCAGAATTGAAAAGGAAGGGGGCCAGCCTGCCCCTTCCTCAAAATAGAAGTCCCAGGAAGAACTCATCAATGAGAGAGGGGCCATTATGGAGGAGACTTGTTCCAAGGGGAGAAGGCTATAGGGATTTATAGATGTTCCAGAGTGAGGAGGCTCTAGGTTCTGAAGGAAATTCTTGGTGAAACTGAAGCTAAGATGTGATATTGAATTCCAGAAAGTCAGAATCACAGCTGGAACATCAAATTGCTACCATAAAATCTCACATAGCATAAATACTCGATAAATTTGCTGAATGAATAAATGAATGATATACATATAAATTGTGACTAGTCACTGGTAAATATGCAGTATAAACAGTAGAAAAATATCCAAAGTAATTGGCCTATGTAGAGAGTAAATCTCTTTCCTTTACCTTTTTAGTCTCCTACTACAAGTGGGACATGAAACATTTTGCGGTGCTTTTAGTTGTGGGTGACAAAGGTCTTTACAGGTAGTATTTAGCTGACTCTTAGGCCAGATACAATGCTGGCACTTTGACCTAGCTAGCTACTGGTTCCAAATCAGACACAATGCAGCTACTTTTAATTTTATGTGACTGGGTTTATGAATAGGTAAAGTAATTCCTTGCAGAGCTCTATCATATGGCATTATACAATGAATAATTATATCTCATGCATAAATATGCTTTTCTCCCTGATGACAAGGAAAATTGGGTTGGCAACCTGGAGCATATCTTCTGTCCAGAGTAGCTTATTAAATATTCTTCCTTGTCTAAATTATAATCTTCTCAGTGACCCAACCTTTCTCTCTGTGGAGGGGAATATGAAAGATGGCACATCAATAAATCCTCATCTTTACATCATTAAATAATTTAATTTTCCAAGGATTGCCCAGAATAGAAGGCATGGAGATACTATGATCAGCAATGTGCCAATAATGTTACGTATCTACAAAAGTACTGGAAAGGCCTTCAAGTTCATCTAGTTCAAACCCATCATCGTGCAGATAAGAAAACTGAGATAGATGGAGACTAAATAACTTGTTCAAGGCTACTTAGACAATAAATAAGTGGCAGAGATAGGACTAAAACCTGAATCTTCTGACCTTGAGTTTACTTCCCCTTCTACAACACAAGGATGCTTTCCCCCAACAAGGTACATAGTATTGTATTAACATTAAATATATTAAAGGAACATATTAAATATAGACCTCTTCTCTGTCCACGAGGATTTTTAAAATGACAATTTATTATTATTATTATTATTATTACATACATTAACATATATTTACATATATTCAGATAGATGACTTATCAAACTTCAGGTAATTCAGAGACGTAATGGAAGAATGTGGGAAACAAGTGTTTATTAACACTTAGTATGGGTCAGACACTGTGCTAAGGACTTTATAAATATTATCTCATCAGATCCTAACAATAACATTGTGAGGCAAGTGTTATTATTATTCTCATTTTATAATTGAGGAAACTGAGGCAAAGAGAAGTTAAGTGACGTACTCAGGATCTCACAGCCACTAAGCCTCTGAGGCTGCGTTTGACCTTAGATCTTTCTGATTCCAAGCCCAGTATTCTATCCACTACACAAATTCACTTCCTAATAAGGAAGTTTGGGTAAATGTAAAGTACCTGCAAACTAAGAGCAGCAATGATTGTCCTTCCTGAAATAAGACCAAAAGAATCATTATGCATGATCAGAAAATGATGTATACCTATCATGCAACATCAGTAAATTACAGCATATAGTCCAATTGTTGTTGTTCAACTGTTTCAATCGTGTTTGACTCTTTGTGACCCTGTTTGAGGTTTTCTTGGCAAAGATAATGGAATGGTTTTCTATTTCCTTCTCCAGACCCTTCTGTAGATGAGGAAAGGAGGCAAACAGGATTAAATTATTTGTCCAGGGTCATACATACAGCTAGTAAAAGTCTGAGGCCAAGTTTGAACTCATGTCTTCCTGACCCTGGGTCTGTCAGTCTATCCACTGTACCACCTAGTTGCCCAAGACACCCCAAATACTGCCTTCTTAGCTCTTAAATAACAAAGGAAGCAAAATAAGAGCTACAACACTTTGGGCATATTTTCTTGCACGTTTCAAAGAATTATCGGGAAGAGTTTCTCAAAATGAGGAAGGATATTGATAGGGAGCAGTCTCTGCCAGTGACAATTGTATCTTACACTAGTGACGTTACAAATCCAGCAATGGGCTATGAAAAATAATCCATTGTCCACAAGTACATGTGATGCCATATCAAATGGTGAAGTCCAACTTGAACATTTGTAAAATAACATTTACGTGATTAATGAGGATTTCCTAGTTTAATTCTCCCTTTTCTAATACAATGAGACAATTTCTCTAAAAGTTCAGATTTAAGAAAATCATTTTTTCTCTTGAGTGCCTAAGACATTTAATCTTAGTCTTAAGATATTCATGCATATCATATCTTTCATTTCATTTCATATCATATCATATCTTTCCACCAAGTAAAAAAGATCTTCAGTTTATGATTTAGTCAAAAGCATTCATGAAGTATTATGTGCTTGGAAAAAAAATCACCCTTGTGCCAACATTCAGGCAATGAAGTTCTTCAGACGAAGTTAGGTTAAGGTTTAGATGACAGACATCATGTCCATTAGTAGAGCTGAACTCACAGTCTTTTCTCCTTTACGATATTTCTGGATTTGCACTTCTTTGGCATGGGCTTTAAGAAACTTGGGTGATGTTTACAATGTGATGAGGCCTCATGCAGGGGTAAGACAAAGGTAAGATGATTGAGACAAAAATGCTTAAATATTCTGAATGAACATTTACATTTCAGGTTACACAATTGATGGGAAAATGGCCTATTCCCACTTATAAAATTTGAACACTACTTTCAATGAAAGAAAATGAGTCATGATATAAGCTTTGGGAAAACTGATAAGCTAAGATGTTGACAGTAAACTTGGACCACTCAAGCTGGTCAAGTAATGGGAGTCTTGTCCTTCTTTCTTTTCTTTTAAAAATACATTTAATTCTAATTTTGTTATTTCCCCCCCTCAATTACAAACAAGCATTTTTTACATTATATATATTTATATTATATTATACTTATATATTTACATTAAACATATTTCCACATTGGTCATGTTGTGAAAGAAGAATCAGAACAAAAGGGGAAAATGCAAAGGTGAAGATAGTATGCTTCCATCTGCATTCAGAATCCAAAATTCTTTCTCTGGATGTGGATAACATTTTCCATCATGAATATTTTGGAATTGTCTTAGATCATTGTATTGCTGAGAAGAGCTAAGTCTATCAAAGCTGATCATCACACAATGTTGCTGTCATTCATTGTGTACAATGTTCTCCTGGTTCTACTCATTTCACTCAGCATCATCAGTTCATGTAAGTCTTCCCAGGTTTTTTTGAAATCTGCCTGCTCATCATTTCTTATAGCACAATAGTATTCCATTATATTCATATACCAGAACTTGTTCAGCCATTCCCCAGTTGATGGGCATCCCCTTGATTTCC
>CM053601.1:67659017-67690605 GCA_028646575.1 Pseudocheirus occidentalis | reverse complement strand
AATCGCTGGGCCCCTCACAGCTGCTGGAGCCCTTAGTGGGATGCTGCAGCTCCCCCCCCCCAGCTTTGGCTCACTGAAAGTGCACCCCAGGACCACCACTCAAGACCACGTTCCAGATCCAGGCCACTCAACGCAAGAGCCCTTGGCCTCGATGGGTCGAGTCAGCCCCACTGCTATCTGCAGGCTGAGGGCTCTGAAGCAGCCCAGTGGAAGCCGCTGCGGCTCTCAGATGGTCCTGCTGCTACAGCCGCCTCCCACTGCCTCCTTGCCCTGGGAGCAGTTTGGCCAGACCCGCTCTTCTCCTCCCCAGTTAGCAAAATCCACTGACCTTTCTTTTAGCCTTTCTGTCTTCCAGCCTGATAGATGTGGTAATTGTGCCTCCAGTGCAGCCTATCTGTTCTCCTATAGCCGTGGTTCCCCGCCTGATGCCCCAGGGCTTGACCCGGCCTGGGTTTCGGCAGCCGGTCCCAGACTGCTGCGAAGAGCCCCGCCTGCTGCACTGCTTGTAGCAACAGATGTGCTTTCAGTCTTGTGGAGAGTTTTGGAGCTTGAAAATCTGTTTAGCATCCCATTTTATGAGTTTTTTAGCGTGTTTGTGTGGGAGCTGTGGTGCTTTGCTGCTTCTACGCTGCCATCTTGGCTCCGCCCCCCACAAACAAGCATTTTTAATGGGAGTTCTTCAAGTGCTAGTCTTTGACACTTTGCCTTTAGATAATATGCAAAGAAATTGAGATCTCTTCCAAAAATGTGAAAAATCTGCCAAGATTCAAGCTAATTATCTACATTACTTGCACAGAGGTCAATATATCTTCAAGCATTTATAGACATTTGAAGTATCCAAGTTAACTTAAGTTGGGTGACTAGAGAAGAAAAAAATTGCCCAAAGATACAATTAATCCAGTTTATTGAATATCAGAAATAAGGAACTTGGTCAAAGATAGAGAAAAATTCCATATTCATTACAACTTTATAGGATCATTTATTTTGTGGCCACATAGATCTAGAAACAAAATTAATGTCCATTGACTAGGGAAAAATTATCCTCCAAATAGCTAAACAAATTCCAGTGTATGAATTCAATGGAATATCATTATTTTTGAAAGTATAGTTAACAGTATGTAGCAACTGATTGGAAAAAGTGGAAGGAAAGAGAATGAAGACTCCAAGCTTGAGAATCTGTCTGACTAGAAGGATGATGGTAACCTTGACAGAAGAAGGAGAGTTCAGAAGAGGAGTAAATTCATGTGTAATCACCTAGACATGATGGTGACATAATGAGTAGAATACTGAGCTTGGAATCAGGAAGGTCTGGGCTCAAATTTGGCCTCAGACGTTAGCTGTGCAATCTTGAACGAATTGCTTAACTATTACCTGCTTCAGTTTCCTCAACTATAAAATAAACATGGTGGGATAATAATAGCACTTACCTCCCAGAGATGTTGTGAGAATCAAAGGAGGTAATATTTATGAAACACTTAGCATAATGCCTGACACAAAGTATCTACCTAATAAATGCTTGTTTCTTTCCTTCCATTACAACAACCCTCAGAAATAACCTCTAGTGATAGATAAATGCCTCAACAATAGCTCCTTCCATATTTAGACACCTCTAAAATGCTAGGAAATCCTCCTTTGCATTGATCTCAAACCTGTCTATAAAATTTTTGCCTGTGGATACAAAGTCTTTAGGAATCTCACTCTTAGTTGATGTTCTATGACTATATTTAATAGCATAACATGGAAAAGGTTAAGGAAATTTTTTTTAATAACCTGTCTGTTGTTTTCACCCTCAGTATGTGAATTATACAGAGAAGAAAATGTTGTATAGCCATGTTAACTCACAGCACAGTGCAATCATTAGTTAATGCTTGATATAATTGAACTCTTAGAGGAGTACATGTGACAAGCACATGGGTGCTAAATAAATGTGTTACGATTAATGCTGTTACAATGAATGCTAAATGATTATTTAATGACTGAACACTTAACATTTCACTATTTATTCCATAGCTTTTGGGCTAAGTTTAAACCTATGTAGAAGAAACTGATTTAAAAGAAAACTGTCACAGCTTGAATTTAGACAAGAATGTTCATTTATTTGTTCCTTCAATTAACAGTTATTAAAAGCTTGCCATCTACATAGCCTAAGAGGCAGCAATTCATATGCACACACACAGACATACAAATACATGTCTGTATACTCATGCATATAAGCATGTGAATATATTATAATTGTTACCCTGTACAGTTATATACAATTTCATGCATTTTAAATTATTATTATTAAGAGGAGGGGTCCATAGGATTCACCAAACTATTCATAAGGTCCATGAAACATACACAAAAATTAAAACCCCTGTTCTAGATCATTGAGAAGCCTGTTTCAAAAGCCGCTTCAGTGAATCACTAAATCTCAGAATAGGAAGGGACTCCAAGGATCCTTTCTGAATCAGAATCTTTTATCCAATACTATCTCTGGGTTTTGATCAAGTCTTTGCTCAAAGATCACCAATGAGAAGAATAGGTTGTATATAAGAGCAGTGTATTACACCTCATTGTAATTTTCATTGTTAGAAATCCTGTTTTCACCTCCAGCAAGTGCTTTTGAAAATTCCACACACTGGTCCTTGTTCTACTTTCTGGTGGCATGCAAAATAAGTAAATTCTCTCTTCCACATGACTGCCATTGAAGTCCTTGAAGTCAGCTATTTTGTCATGTCTCCCCTCTACCCAGTCCCGCTAGTAATAGGCCTTCTCCTTTATCATTAAAAAAATCCCAAGTTCTGCTAAACTGATCATATAGCAGGGACTCAAGGACTTTCAATTTTATGTTTTCCTTCCTCTGAATGCATTAGCTTAAGCATTTTTCTTAAGATTTTAGTTCCCAGAAAAAGAACAAAATTCATATGTGTGGTTGAATGATGAAAGAGCAGAATGGATTATCACCTCCTTTCATTTAATTAAGTCTTAGGTCATTCTTTCATGGGTGGCTATTTTCTCACCTTGTTGGATTATATTGAACTTGCTAACAAAAATACATAGATTAAAAAAATCTTCAAAGGAAGTTCTCTCTAGCTAGGCCTACCCCATATTTATGAATTTCATTTACTTTTAACCCAAGTGTAAGATCATATTAATTATTGCATTTACTATATTGTATTTGGCCTAATATTCTAGCATGCCAAGAGTTTTTGGATGTTAACTGTTGTCCAATGTTTTAGTTATCCCTCTAAGTTTGGAGGCCCTTGAAATACCTCACACAAGGAATATCCCTTATGCAATTTCAGTAATCGTGGCAAAAACACTTCCTCACCAGCTACCAACAATAACAACAATAAAATAAAATAGCAAAAATGCTAGCAGAATGAAGTTTCAAGAAGAAAATAGAGAAAAGAACTTTCTTTGTAGTTGGAAAAATAATGAAATACAATTTATTATCACCATAGGTATTTGAGGTCTCAGTACCATTGAGTGCTTATAGGTTTTCTCATAAATGGGTTCAATTTGTTCCTGAAAAGCAAGCTGTATTTAATTTTTCCCCCTATGAGAATGATTCCTGTAATTCCAGTATCAAAATCATCCACCATGATCTTCTGATTTCATTAACATTACAGCATGATAACTGGAAATAGAGCCCTCAACTTGTACTACAGATGGTAGTATGATGTTCATTCCATCAATTTTAGAAAATGTGCTAGTTGCCAATTTTACTTGGAAATTTGTCAGTGGACATCAGGAAGATGCTGATTAGTCATGGAACCAGAGTAGCAGTAATAAACATAGGCTTATATATAACCAATAAAAAGGCAAGTAGAATGCTATTCATTATTTTTATCTACACAGTTATTTATTCCAACCAATAATTATTTTCGAAATTTTTCAGTTTTGAAAACATTCATCTTGGCTTTAAATATAATGAGGAGCTCTACTGTTTAACTTTTTGTTACATGACAAATGCAATGCATGTATCAGTTTCTAGAGTTTTAATCCTCATTTGAACTCATTTAGAACAAACTATTTGTCTATCCACAAACATATTAACCCATAACCCACGCCTCTGCTCTCTCCACTACCATGACTAAAGGAATTAACGTTGTATGTTCAGGTTACTGGCAATGTTGATAATGAGCCTCTCCCTGCTGTGCTAGTCTTGTCATCAGGAAATTCAAATATTATTTTTAAGCATAATTAACATCTTAAAACTTTTCTAGCATGTTAGAATCTTCTAGAACTTATGTTCTGATGACATATGACCCAAGAAAGTTATTTGGTGATGGTGTGAGATAATCAGTGGATGGCATATGTACTTTATTGGTATTCTTAAAACTTCAAGATATGAGTGAGGAAGGCTCTTAGCATGGTATGTGATTATTTTATAGTAAAGTAGGATACTTGAAAGTTGTTATGTATATTGCTGGTGGGGATATCCACATCAGTGATATCCCAATCTATTTAAGTACTTTTGGTTTTTTTTAAACATATGACATATTTAAAATATGTTGGGTTATGTATTTCACTGTTGACATAATCTCAATGAGGAAAGGAACCTTTTTTTATTTTGCAGAAGTTTGAGTATGATTGATTAGCTGCTTTACTCTCAAATTTTGTTGTTGTTCATTTATTTCAGTTGTGTTTGACTCTTTCATGATCCCATTTGGGATTTTACTGCAAAGATACTGAGCGGTTTGCCCTTCCCTTCTCCAGCTCATTTTGTAGATGATAAAACTGAGGGGAACACAGTTAGGTGATCTGCCCAAGGTTACCTAGCTAATAAGTGCCCAAGGTTGAAACTGAACTCAGGTCTTCCTGATTCTAAGCCAGGAGCTCTATTTACTGCACCATCCTGCTGCACTTTCAAATTTAATTACTTTTAAATTTGTTAAGACTAACTCATCTTGTCCCATTTCTCAAATGTTGTGATTCAACCTCAGAAAATAATTTTCTATACTATACAGCTTAAAGGTGTTTTTGGTCCCCTGCCCCATCTTCATTTGATAAAGTACCATTATAATAACTGTCAAATGTGGCTTATATAGTTTGAGGTTTATCTAACATCCTTGTTTCTCTACTTTTTACACATATGCCTTTGTAAATTCACTGCTGAATAACTCTTTTTGGCAAAGAATATGGATCAAAAGCTGATAATAGTTTGATCAACATCAGTGACATCATACAATTCTTTATTGGAGATGGATTGACCAATTGGCTATAACAATGTTTATGACTTAACGATTTCCATATGACATGGAATATTGATCCATATCCTCAGAGATATATATACAATAAGATCATAGCTCCATGTGTATGTGAATAGTTGAGTCTCATTTATCATAATCAATATAACAGAGTATAAACTGATCTGAAATTTCATATATTTGTGATCTTGTCTATTTAGAAGTTCTGTATAAAGATGTAGATAATAAGATATCCATATCTGCATAGCAGGTGGAATTTTTATCCATGGCTTTCCACAACTTCCTCACCCTTAGGGGTCCAGCCAATGTGCTGGGATCTTATTCATTTTTTTCCTGTTATAATATAATGTCACTTCACTGATAGAACATTTTAAGTTTTCCACCAGTCATCCATTGCCCTTGCCATGTGACTAGCCTATCTTCTTTTCCTGAATTTCCATTTCCTGGAATTTCCCTGAATATTTTTTTTCTGATAATCTTACATATTCAGATTTTAATTTATACTTTCTATGATAATATTTGCCCCAATTCAATTCAGGTCCTCAAAGTACTTACTGTGTGTGAGGCAAGAGAAGAAACATGACCTAGTGAATAGAGAGTTGGTCTCAAATTGGACAGGAAGATATGGGTTTAGGTTCTATCTCTAATTCATTCCAACTATGTGACTCTGAACAAGTCACTTAACACCTTAGTACTCCAGGCAATTCTTTAAGACCAGAAGTTGAAGAAACATTGTCACCTTGTAGAGGGAATATTGTCACCTAGGAATTGCTAATATCATGAACTCACAGGTCTAGTTCCTATCACTATACTTATGTGCAAAGCACTGTGTGAAGTTCTGGAGATACAAAGACAAAAAAAAAATTCTTCCATAAAGGAGTTTTTTTTTCTATTCAGTAAATACAGCATATGCAAAGGAAATAAACATAAAACATGGTCAACATTTTAAAAAAGTGATTTAAACAGGGAGAAAGTACTCACACCTGTATAGATTAGGAAGCACTGTTGCTTCCAGAGATCTAATTGAGCAGAAATGTTCCCTAACCCAAATCTGCCTCCCACTTCCAGGAACTAGGACAGAAAGACTCCCCTTGCCTCATTAAACATTACTCAGAGCAGAATTACAGCAAAAAAAATGGAACCCCAAATCCTGGGATGAGTTCTGCTATTCATCTGTTGGGCATCAGCTGACCTGACTTTGGGGAAATTTGTGGCCTAGTCTCTATCTTTGTCCCTGTCTCTGTCTCTGTCTCTCTCTCTGTCTCTCTGTCTCTCTCACACACACAGACACACACACGCAGACACACACACACACACACACTCTCTCTCTCTCTCACACACACACACAGACACACAGACACACACTTTAATATCCAGTGTCAAGACTGGGACCATAAAAATTAAGCATCTCAATTTCTCATTGTTTTAATTGATTGATTTTTAAACACCTAAGTCATGTAAACCTTTTAAATGATGGTAACTCTAATATCAATTAGAAAGAGTGTGTAGGAGAATTATGTGACACTGTATTGCAATTTTATTTCCTTTAACTAGCTCTTCCATACCAAAGTTAGAAGAAACCTTTAGTAGAAATATGGATTTTTTTCATCCTTGCTGTAATTTAAAATGTGTATGGTATATGAGAAAAACATAAATCATAAGGAACATAATTTTTCTGTCCCCACAAAATCAATGTTGGTGAATTTTATTCTAAGAGACTAGTTGTTCAGATGTGAGATCCCAATTTTACTCTCTAATTGCACATGAGTCTAATGTGAATACCAATCACTCATACAAGGAATTTGGAGAGTAGGCTCCAATTATCTGTGACAATGATATCAGGGCTGCAACATGATTCCACAATTTTGGTTCAGAATTCTGACTTAAAGAGTGCAAATAATAAGCCAAGGGTGGAACCATGGTTTTCATCTGATTTTGTTTTTGAGAGTTTGGTTTTGAGAATCTGGTTTTTTTCTGTCAATCTGGGATTTGCAAGTATGTGTCTTATTTTTTTTTTCTCACATGATACAATTCACTTCATTTTATCATGTTGCATAAAATGAATTGTTTGACATTTCACACAGTAAGAACCTTTTTGGAAACTGCTTGTGTTAGAGTGGTGATATTCTTTGGGGGGGGCATTTTGGGGGATTAATTAGGATCATCTCTTATAAATAGCCAATGATTTAATTTATAAAAAGGAAAAAAATTATTAAGCTCCTAGTATGTGACACTGTGCTAAGCACTAAAGATGCAAAAAAGAAAAAAAAAGACAAAATACAACCCCTGCCCTCAAGGAGCATACAATTTAATGGAGGGAAATTATGATCATTTATAGAGTCTACTATGAGGTTTGTTATGATTTTTGCAAAATATTGCTGCAGATTTTTCCCTTAGGAACAATAGAACAATGAATATACAAAAAAAATCCATCATGAGAAGTAAAACAACTGTCATTCTTAAAATCCTTAATAAGAATCTAAAAAGTTACCTCATTTGTATGACGTCACTTTCTTCAAAGAGGAACAGGTTATGTGATCTCCAACGCCCCTTCTGTTTGTAACTTCAATGATTCTATGGCCTGAATTATAGAATATTGAAGGATGAAACAACAGATGGATGGAGCTTTCAACTTGGCTGTTGGAGAAGAAATCAAAAGCTCTTCTTATCTGAATGAAATAGGATATGATTTTTCCAACTATGTTACTCAATTGACTTTCTTATACAGTATATAATTGGAGATATGTTTATGAAATAATTTACAAAGGTCAGCATAATGAGGAAGTGAGTGACCTGTACATTCAAATGTCCTGAAAATGGATTTGCTATTATGTACAAAATTTGAATCTTGAAGTGCCGTATTAGGACATTATGATGATTTATCATTGCTTATGTTCTCTGAGGTCGTGCCTAAAGATTTCTCCCCCACCCCCAACTGTCCCCTCTTTCCCTGCTGTTTGTAGGCTAGATGAACTTTGGTTATGCAGTAATTTCACCCCACCCCAGCTGTTCAGAACAGAGTCTCAGTAGTAGTGACATATGGATAAAAAGTACCTAATTTAGACTTTAGTATCTGTGCTCGGTTATTGATTCTGCTAGTTACTATCTGCATGACTTCAAGCAAGTCAAATAACTGTTTCAATTCCAAGCGTCCTCATCTATGAAATAAGAGGGTTGGCTAACAATAACAAAAATAATGAGAAATCACCGATATTTATTTAAGCTTCACAACAATCCTATAAAGGCTTTCAGGATTGCAATGTAAGCTTAGTGTGAAAGTTATTATTTTACAGATGAGAGGTATCATGCTATAGATCACTAGAGGCATGAAGACCTAGGTTCAGATCCTACCTCAGATACTCATTAGCTCCCCCCTACCCTGGCAAGTCACTTATCTCTCTGTGCCTTAACTTCCCCTCTTATAAAATCAAGGCCACAATGACCTCAAAGGACCCTTCCCATTCTAAAGCTTTTATCTTATTATATTATAAGTGGGACAATGAACCTGAGACATGTGAAAAGACTCCCTCAGGGTCAGGCAACTAGCAAAGAAAGTACTACAGGTAAGATTCTGATTCTGATCCTGGCCCTCTTAAATTCAAGCCAAAAATTCTATCACCAAATCTCTCCTCCTTTTCGATGTCAATCAAGGGTGTTTGTTGTTTTTGTTGTTGTTGTTGTTTTTTACTATTCTAAATCTATGCTCCTAAATGTCTATACTCTACCAACATGGGCCTAGTTGTATACCTGGCATCCAATCCCCAGAATTGATCTGTCAGAAATGTTTACTACCAGCTGCTCAAAAGATGATTTTTCAGTCACAATAACTCTTGAAAACCATATACTAAATTATAGAAAGTTTATCATAGACAAAGAAGGAAAAAATAACACCCTAAAAATCACAGAGTATTAGACTTGTAGTCAGGAAGACCTGTTATGATCCTGCCTTAGGCACTTGTTATCAATATTACCATGATCAAGTCATTTGACCTCTCATCCTCAATATCCTCCTAATAGGAGCAGTAATAGCACCTGTCTAACAGGATTGTGATCAAATGAAACAATAGGTATAATTAACCTCTGTTACTTTGTAAACCTTAAAGGACTATGTATCTCTCTATCATCATTATTATTACCATTACTTCAAAAATGCCTTTATTTCTCTTATTTGTTTTATATCACTACACTGTGAGGGAATCTGGATACTTGATATTACCCCTTATCTTATCTCGTCTATGGGGATACTCCTTTCCATATTGTAAATCACCAGTTACCAATTCCTGTGTGAATCTTGTCCATACCTTTTCACAAATCTATCAAAGGGGGAACACCCAGGATTTGTGGGACATTCTTAAAATATCTTTGATACTGCAGGGATACTGATGGAGTATATGTGTATAAATTGCTTTTAGCTATACTTGTAAAAGTATGAATTAAAAATGGTATACTTCTTGGCTGGATTGCTGTTAAAATATTTTGAACAATCCATCCAAGTTCAAAAATAGAATTGTACAGAAAATCCTCTGTATGTGATCACTTCAGGTTAAATATATTTATATAGCCTAGCAGTGGAGATAGTAAGTTAAAAGGACAAGTCATTTACTGGAAGAGTGGAAATTAGTGAGAAAAGAATAATTGTTGTCAAGATGAAAGCGTAAGGAAGACAAGAGAATATCTATCAGTTTCCAGTGATAGGTGATTTCAGACTTCCCATTAAAAAAAAAAGAAACTTTGAGAAGTGTTGAACAATGAAAGAAAAAATGGATGAAATAAAGAATTATTGACCTTCTGTGTCAGAAATCCTAATAGGACTGGTCCTCTCCAATCTTAGAGAAAATGTGCAGTTAGCAGATTAGACACAGCAAAGCTGCTTGGTTCCAGTGACCCCATGATTAAATTCAATATAACTTAGAACAGTAACCCAAATGTGATATCAAATGACAGTATGAATTCTCAGAGTTCTATTTCCAAGGTGTAAGGAAAGTGATGACCAGGAAATAATAATAAAAGTTAGGCAAACTGCAAGGTTAGCAGAAAATACATACTTATGTATGTATATATGTGTGTATGTATATATACACACAATACACATATGCATGTGTACATGCATAATGCATATTTATATATATGTATATATGTATGCATGCATACATGTATGTGAATTCATTTCCAAGAGTTAGCATTTATGACCAAAATAATATCGGGAGGATTTATATAAAATTTTTATAAATTATATCATTATCATTACCATTTCTTTTCAAAGATTCCCTTATTTCTCTCATGTCTTTTACATCACAAAACTGTGAGGGAATCTGGATACTTGATATTACCCCTTATCTTACCTCATTAGTGTGGACACTCCTTCCCATATTGTAAATCACCACTTATCAATTCCTGTGTGAGTCTTGCCCATATCTTTCCACAAATCTAATTTATATAAAAGAGCATGATTCCACAGTCTATTCACTATTATGTACATAATTTGAAATGTTGAGCAAGGTGCCATTTTTGTTTTATAGCATTTCATTCTCTAAATAATCATTACATTATACTCTTTCCCTGGAAATGAACTGTAGATTAATAACATTTGTGGACATATTCCTTAGGAACAGGAAGAGGGAAACAATTCTCCCAGAGCAACCTAACAAGATGAGTTTCAAAAGCTCTAATAAGCTATTATATCATACAGAAAGGAGAACTGAAAAAATAAATTTTTAAAGAAATTTGCAATATTTTATGTTGTACAAAGCAATATCTGGGCTGATGATTCCCAGAAAGCTTCACATGGTGCAAATGGCACCATGATTAATCTGGAAGTTCCAGAAATTATAAGGAACCCAGAAGTTCTAAAGATTAGTCATTAAAAATACATACAGTATGTATGTGCACACACACACATTTTCTATTTCAAGCCTTAAATTAAGGTTTTTAAACTTCAGAAATCAGTTTTGCATATGATAATTATAGTCATCAAGGGTCATAGGTACAAAAACATTCATTCATCCATATTTGTTTTTTGCTTGCTCATTTATTGTTTGTATATTTATTTATTTATATTGCTGGCTTCCAAAATTGGTTAATTAAAACTAATCTTGTTCTATTATGAACTTCCCAAATTACCAAGGCATTGTCCTCCCTACCTCTGGAATTACAACACATAAAACCCTAGTTTTGCACTTATGGGAAAAATGATTCAGTTTTTAGTCCAAGAGGTATAGTCTGCAAGCTAAGAGATAAAGACATGACTTGGGATTTGTATTTTTATCACTGCCTCTTCAAACTTGATGACTAAAAAAATCTTTCTATTTGAAACTTTTTTTTTTACAGTTTTATCTGATGTTTGATTTTTTTCTTTGAATTTCAATTTGAAAATATCTGTGCATTGTTCTGAAATTCAGAACTTTTAAAATTTTTACCTTAGTGATGATTTGGTGAAATATTTTATTGCTCTCATCCAGCTTTAGTTTTGTTAGTTAAAGTAATTAGAGATAAGTTTCACTTTGCATTTTTATGAGACATATTTTTGAAATTGATTGACACTTTTTACTGGGAAGACTTTAATTCAAATTATTTCTCTAACCATTACTAGCTCTCTGACCCTGGGCAAATGATTTTACTTTTCTGAGACTAAATTTCCTCATTTGTAAATTGAGAATATTAACAATAACCTTATGGAATTATCATGAGGGTAAAGTGAAACTACATACAAAAAAATACATCTGCACATATATGTAGCATGTGTATGTGTATGTTTAAAAACCTTAAAGACTTATAGATAATCTATCATCATTTCATCATTGGGATGCCTAGAGAGAATGTTAGATGTGCTACCACAAGCTCCACTGATCCTCTTCCTCCTCTTAAAAGTTACCACCCCCCTTAGAATACTCTGTTATAATCCAACCTTCTCCTAGGATTGTCTGTCCACCTCTTCCTCTTTGTCATTATTGTAATCTACCTATCTGATACCAAGATGTAGTGGAAAGAAGGCTAAATTTGTAGTCAGAGGAGAACAGATTTTAATCCCATCTCTTATACTTATTAGTTGTGTGACTATGGATGTCATCTAATCTCTTTGAGCCTCACTTTCTTCATCTAAAAAATGGGGATGATAGCATATGCAATAACTATCTCAAAGATTTACTGTGGGGACTAACTGAAGCTATTCAAGTACACTGTTGTATAAATATCAGTTTTTGTTAGGTTTATAGGAAATGTCTAGCAGTGATAGAAGGCACACCAAAAGCTAGTACTACAATACAGATTGCCACAAACAGCAGTTCCACTGAATGGGCCCTTTAAAATGACTTCAGAAAATTGGATAGATGGAATGACTAAAGTGCTTGCTTCTAGTTGAATTTACCCACATTCAGTCTTGGCCTGAGCTGAAAAAAGACCAATACCCGGCTTAGGAATTAAAAAAAAAAGCTACAGGCTGTTTTAAAACAGTTTGAACCTGATTAAAACAGTTCATTATATGGTTTTAAGGCATTTCACAATTTACAGTAATTATTTATGACAGTATCAACATGGCTTGTGAATTGTTTTTGACATTGCCTTTCATTCAGGTTCCTCATGAAAACATCAATCTGAGAAACAGATTTTGCTGAAGAACGTTTAGAGGATTTTATGCTTATGAACATACAGTATATTGCATTGTTTTATTGCCCCTAAACTATAATGAAATCCCAAAAGTTTTCATAGTAGACAGCAGAATTAGAAGGAAGGTTATTAACATTTTAAGACTGCTAGTATATGTGAAAACTATACTTATAAAAGATTTGTTTTTTTCTTCCCTCCATCCTTTTATTCTATCCTTCTTTTTTTCTCCCTCCTTCCTAACTTCTTTCTTTTTTATCCTTGTGTGTATTTCTTCTAATGATTAATATTGTGACCCATATACAGATGCCTATTCCATATGACTTGTCCATATATTCCCATAGATCTACCTTGGGGGATCCACCCAGCATGCTGAAATCTTCCTTTCATTCTCTTTACTTTGCATGGATGTTAATGGAATGCATACTGTTAAACTCCTCTCTCACTATGTGACCAGCCCCATTTTTTTCCCAGATAAGCATTTTATTTCCTTGGTACTATCCTCCCATGCAAATACTCTCTAGTAAAGTATTTTAGTCAGCTCACATCCATCATTTGCATCCTTATTTCTCTTTGAATCATTTTCTATTGTAATTCTTGGGAGACTATAACTTGTAGTTCTGTTGATAGTCAATGACATAACTTCTACCCTCAAGAAGTTTATTTATTTTATATAATTAAAAATATTTCTTTAGAAAAGATTCTATTTATACTGGAGTGTAACCTTTTAAAGCATAACACACTATGACATGAATTTAAATTCATCATGGATAAAATCCTATTTCCAGAGTTTGACTTATATGTAACAATATCTGGATTAGAATGGTAGCCCACAATATGGCCCTTACTCCTGTCCTTCATGCAAACATAATAATTGTATTACCGTGCCACATCACTATGTGACTATAAAAGTTGAATAAATCAAAAGAGATGCTTAGGTTTTGGCTTACTTCCTGAGCGAGTTGGCCCGAAATTCATAGCCATGCTTAATTTGTTTAGGTGTTTCAGAAAACAAAGCAAAACGGAACAAAATGTGCTGAGTTCAATTCATGTGGTACAGAAGGAAAGAGAAATCCTGTTCCTGGCTTCCCCCAGGTGAAGGGAATATTTTTTATGTTCAAAATCATTCAGATTCAGATGGTTATACAAAAGCAATCCTCTGGGAAGACTTTAAGAAAAATAATCTGTCTTAAAACATCTTTAGAAGTACTGGGGAAGTGTATGGCAACGTCTAGAGAACCAGTGGATGAATATCTCGGTCAGGTTTGCCATTCTTCATCATGTTTTGTCTCAGGTCATACCCTCTTTGGGATTTCTTGGCAGGATTATGTCCTGTGTTTCTAAGAAACTATCATATGGTAACTTTTTATTTAGTAGGATGTTGTCTTATATTCGTTGTGTTGTTCATCCACATTACAAATAAAGAAAGAATAATTCAGATTTGAGGTTGTACACTTGAGTCCATCAGTGTTTTCAAATTAAAGTAAGATGTACACATTGATTTGATTCTGACTTTAAGCCTTTCATACCTTTGGAGGAACTGATGAAAAACACATTTATTAAGAACTTATTCTGTGTTGGTCATTGTCAACAAGATAGTCTCAACTTTTATGGAGCTTACCTTCTAATGGAGAAATGCAACATGTAAAGAAGAGCTAAAAAGTGAAGATGATACTTGTGGCAGTATGACTTGGGAATCAGTGGGAAGTCACATGGTGCCATGGTGCTGTAGTTCCAGGAAAATTAAGATGAAAGCTTAACCCATCAAAATCCAACGTCCCAGGACGGAGACTGAGTTCTGGTGGGAGGTCAAGCAAGAAGATGGCTAGGAAATAAACAATATTATTTGAAAATGTCTGAGAAGTAGCTGTTGTTGTTCTTATAGGACTGAATGTTATCTTAGTTATTATGCTAGTCATCTTATTCTTCTTATTTTTTTAGTGGGATTCAGATAGAAATACTAGATACTTTGATTTACTCCTTTATATTCAATTCTCTATGGACTATTGCACAGGTAGATCAAATAATTGGGCTTTTTTGTGATTAATTCAGAATATTGTTATTCAGGGTGGCTAGGTGGCGCAGTGAATAGAGCACCGGCCCTGGAGTCAGGAGTACCTGAGTTCAAATCCGGCCTCAGACACTTAACACAAAAAACTAGCCGTGTGACCTTGGGCAAGTCACTTAACCCCAACTGCCCTCCAAAAAAAAAAGAATATTGTTATTCAAGCTGATCCTCTGTAATCTCACAAATAAGTGTCTTTGGTATAGTTCCAAAAGCAAACAGGACAACAGGGATGATGCAGTCTTCATCCTCTTCCCGTATGATCTTGATTTCATATTCCCTGTTTTTGTACTTTGAAAGCACCCTCTCCTTATGTACCATAGAATTATAAGTATTTGAGAATGTAGCATCCATTCAAAAGTTGTTCTTAAGCTTCTTTAGTCTACTATACTCATGTGATCATGAGCAACAGTTTATTTTGTGATAATGTGATGATACCTCTACAGTTTATAATTGAATTAGATAAGAAGTCTGCATTTGAAATATGGAGATTTGCTGTCTGTCACTCTACAAAAGATGAGCCATAACGTCTAATTCTAGTCACAGAGTCATATTGTCAAGTGTAACCTGGTTTTCCACTAAGTCTAAGACATTGTGTGTGTATGTGTTTGTGTGTTAGTGTAATTGCAAAGAGAAGCCTGTTTGATAGGATACTGTGCACCTGACTAAGGGGCAGAATTGGTAATTAAGTCAATTGGGAGAGAGTCACTCATGATTTTAGGCATGCTTCAGGATCATCTCTGAGGAGTAGAGAAAGACTTTGGTTCTCTTATGGGTATGCAGTATTATATAAGTATTCTTTCCCTCAATCAGGAGAGAAATCTCCCTCCATAAAAGCATCATATAAAATTCCCAAAGATTGGGGGAAAGCTTGAAAACATAGTTTTTCAATAGATTATAAATATTTATGCCCTACAGAGACTTGTTAGGTCTGCACTATTTCTTGCATAATCTACATTTTACCTAAAACCAAATTTCTTTATTTTTGTTTGGATTTTTTGAGCAAATTTCTTAAAGTAATACTTCTGTTTTTTTTTCCTAGCAGTGAGTGAATCTTGAAATGTCATCATAAACACTTGTAAAGTCACAAACAAATTGGCATAAATCTATCCCTTTCCCCCCAATTATTTGCTAAAGAATTATCCTGGAAAAGCACAGTTAATGGAGTTGGAAGGAGGAGAGAGAGTATGTGAAAGACTGACATTGTTCAGAACTGGACATTATGTTGTTCCTGGGCCTGGTTTAGTTGTGATAAGCTGTCCCTGAGTGGTATGCATCTAACAACTGATCTACTAGAAAGGTAAGTCATAGGTAAGTTTAAAGAAAAAAAAATAGAGAGGGGATGGTTAAATAGAATTTAGCAAGATGAAAGGCCTCCTAACCTAAAAAACCATTTATCTGGAAAAGAAAAATTATAATGTGACCTAGTAAACATATTTAGAGTTTTTCAGAAAATAGAGATTTAAAATTTTCTGTGCTTGAATAAGTTATATGCATTTTTTCTTGGCCCCTCGGTAGAATTTTCATTATATACCATATATATGTATGGTATATAATATATATACATATATATATTTCATTTCATTATATACCATACCCTAAAGAGGTGGTCAGCTTCTTGTCTTCTGCTCATGTGATCCTGTGGTCTCCAAACAGCGTATTTAATATGCTGTTTTTCCAGTAGTCTAATAGGGAATGACCATCAGATTTTCATTGATGTCACCATTTTATTCATCTAGCAAGCACCTACTATGTGCCGGGTACTTTACTAGGTGCTGGGAATACAAAAGCAAAAAGGAAAGGTATGGGGAAAAGGAGGACAATATACACGGATAAGTAAATAAAAGATATATAAAAAGTGAATGGAAGAAGGCTAAAATGGGTGGAAAGAAGTAGAGCTTCATGTCAAAGTGGCATTTTGCAAGAAGCCGTGAAAGAAGCTATGAATCTCAATACTCCAAGAAGCAGATGGAAGAAGGAAGAGTAGTCCAGACAGCAGCATCCTGCGCAAAGACATGGAGCCAGATTGAATGTTTCATACATGTACCTAAGTCAGTTTGATTGGAATATAGAGTGTGGGAATTAAGACTGAAAACAGATTGGATCTAGAATTTTAAGGTTTTAAAATATGAAAGTTCTTTCATTTTATCCTAGAGAGAAAAGAAAGTCACTCAAACTTTTTTAAATAAGAGACTCTCATGGTTAGATGTATGCTTTAGGATATTAACTTTGCCTTAATGTGGAGATAGTGAAGAGGAACCCAAAGAGGATTTAGGGCTGGCTGAGACCCCAAAAATACCAACATGCCAGGTCCTGCATAAAGAATTCCATTCAAGTCTTCTCAGCCAAAGAAAAAGGAAAGCTTATTAAAAGTTCAAGTTCGCCATATGGGGTAGACTCTTAAGGAGTCAGTCTATACTAGGTCATTCTATGGCACTCTCACAGAGCAAGTCTCTGCTAAGCTATTTCAAAGCACTCTCACTAAGATGGAGGGAAGATGGGGTCTTATATACAGAGGAATACAGGGGTGGTTCAGAGGAGGAGCCTGGGGAGGGTCTCCAGGAGGAGTCAATGAGGTCAGACTCCAGTAATCAGTTTGGGGAGAGACTTCAAGTGGAGTTAATGAGGTCAATGCAAGCTATCTTGATAGGCTCCAGGGTGGGAAGCAGATGGACAATGGAGGGCCAGGCTAGTAACAGGTTTGGGCCCAGCCAAAATGAAATACTTATGGTCTCTGCAAATGCCTCCTGAAGATTCAATCAAACTTCAAGAGGTCTCCCAGAGTATGTACCTCAAAGATTTAAGGAGAGCTCAAAACAGGGGAGGGGCATCCCACAGACTGCACCTCATCATTAGAATAGAAAAGGGGGAGCTAGGAGCCAGGAGAACCAATTAGAAGATCATTCTAATAATTCTGGAAACAATTATAATGGTCTAAAATAGAATGGTGGTCTATGTGAACGGATATAAGGGTGAAGAGGGTACCCACAAAGAAAGTTAGGGTTGCCTGAGACCCCAAAATACTAACATGCCGGGTCCTGCTGAAAGAATTCGACTAAAGTCTTCTCAGCCAAAGAAAAGCAAAGTTTATTAATAGTTCATTAAAAGTTTGCCATGTGGGGTAGACTCTTAGGGAGCCTAGGTATCTGTGATGCTTGCATTGAGCAAGCAGACCAGAGGAAGTCTGACAGAGTAACTCTGTGCTAAATCATTCTATGACTCACACCACATGGAGGGAAGATGGAATCCTATATACAGAAAGGTTGTGGGAGAAATCTAGGGATGGTCTAGAGGAAGAGTTTGGGGAGGGTCTTCCTGAGGAGTCCTATGAGGTCAGACTCCAGTAATGAGTGAATAAGGGTGGGAAGTTGCTGGAGCCTACCTGGAGACCACAGACAATGGTGGGCCAGGCCAGTTCAACAGTGGGAAACTGGAGCATCAAGGGTAGGAAACTATTGGAACAAAGGAGGGCTAAAGACTTGGGCAAAGCCACAACTCAAGCCCATGACCTCAGGCAAATGCCTTCCCTGGGAAGATTCAAGTAGAGCTCCAGGGACAGTCCCAGAGTCTGTACCTCAAAGATTCAAGGAGAGGTCAAGGGGGCTCCCAAAACCTGCACCTCATCTAGGGGACAGATTTAAGACATTTTTGGAGTTTGAGGACTGGTTTCATTGCTTTAGATCTAGTATCCTAAAGATAAACATTCTGAGTACTATGATCCAGACTAAGCTAATATGTGCAAAGACATAGATAGACAGACAGACAGACAAATAGATAGATGGATAGACAGATAGATATATAGATGATAGACATATAGGCATACATGTATAATGTGTACATACTCACAAAGTCTCATTGGGGATGACAAACATTTTATTAGAAAAACATGAGAAACGTGTATGTGTGTATAAACTCATTAGATATTGTACTATATATTTTATATGGAAAAAGTCCAAATATGGAAAATGATATAAAATTGAAATTATGTCCAGGAAAAGACACATTAATGAATATGCATATACAATCACAGAGACAATATGTTATAATAAACATAGTGCTAAACCTGGAGTTGGGAAGACAAAGGTTCAAATCTTTCCAATGACACATTATAATTGAATGCTTTCAGATAAATCACTGAACCTTCTACCATTCCAGGAAGGTTTCTAAGAATATATCTCAGAGAATAGCTGCTTATCTGTATTGACAGAGAAAGTTTCTATATTGAGAGTTCTCCCACACACGAAATCACACATCCAGATCTCTCTCTCTCTCTCTCTCTCTCTCTCTCTCTCTCTCTCTCTCTCTCTCTCTCTCTCTCTTTCTCTTTCTCTTTCTCTTTCTCTCTCTCTCTTCCTCCCCTCCACAAAAAATTTCATAGAGAAGAGGTGAAGTGGAAATGATTACATGTCATTGTTGTTTACTGTCCAGAGAGAATCACTTTCTTTTTCCTTCTGAATTCGGACACCTGGCACTTAAAAAATCACACTTCTTTCAAAGTAGTGGCAAAGAATTATTTATATTTCCAAGTCTTTTTCACCTTTGAACTCAGACTGAATTAAAAAAAAAGCCATCTCCTCTCCCGTTGTGCTAATAAAGATTTTAAATATACAAACATTATATTAAGACACATACATAAACATAGAAAATTTTCACCTTAAGATTAGTCACTCAGTTCTCTACTTGCTATATTATTAAGATTTAGAAATTGTTTGTGATCCTAGGGCTAACTCCTACAGACATGAGCTGACAGGTGAAGATGAGGTGACCAGGAGACTAAACCCATAGTTCAGAGGCTTCTTTATCCTCCTTCCACCTTCCCAGACTCCTATGAAGAGAAAGTGTCAACTTCTGGTACAAATCCCTTTTCTCCTAGTAGCTATATTTCCATTGACATTACAATTAGCGATTTTCTCTGCTTCACATCAGTAAGGAGACATGCTGGGGAGTGTAGCAAAATCAACTTTTAATAAAACAATTCAGGCTTTATAAGACAATATGAGAGACAGTAAACTTATTCCATGCCAGTGGTTGGAGCATCAGGGATAAAAATGAGTTTCTTTTTTTGTATATTTTTTAGGAAGACATGATTTTTAAAGAAAAAAAATTTTAAGTATAGCTAGTTACACTACCATAAGCTTTTACATGATCATTTCCTTATAACAGCTACACAAAAATGTGTATGAAATATAACATTATAAAATTGCCTAAGTATTTTGATGGGTAAAATGTAAATAGAGTTATGGATACTAGAGTTAAGCCAATTTCGTGGTAAGTTTGACAAGGAGGACAATGTGGAGCAGACCCTGACTTTGGAATCATATGTGTTGGCTTTGAAACTCACCTTTGCTATTTTTTGACTATGTGATCTTTCAGTTTCTACTTCATTATCAAGAAATTGAGATCATTGGACTGAGGCAGCTAACATCCAACTTCTTGTTTGTCTTTAAATGATATGATCCTGCATCTTGAATCATCTAAGAATGTTATCTATAAGGTAGGGCTTAAGTATAAGGGTGGACATCAATTAAGCTTCCCAAAAAATAACTCCATCCCATTTATCCCTGATGGCTTTATCATCTGAGAGCAGATCCCTAGTGAATCAACTAGTTGTGTACTAGATTTGAAAAAAAAAAAACAACAAGCTTGGACTCGATTTAATTCATCAAAGACATTTTAACTAGATGCAACAGGGAATCTGTTTAGATTGATTAAGGGATGTGAATATGACCTGGAAGGTAGTTTAGAATGAACAATTCAAATATCTGAATACTTATGGTTAAAGCCTTCCACCTTATAATCCTTTAAGTGGGAATCACTGGGATGTGGTAGGGGAGGGGAGGGGAATGATCCACACATTAACTTCATTTCTCTTTGCCTTCATTTCTCTTTCTGGATCCCCTTATGTAGAAGAGGGATTTATATATTTTAGGATATTAGAAGACTTAGACTTTTTAAATGGCATCTTAAAACTTTTCTTGCGGGGTGGCTAGGTGGTGCAGTGAATAGAGCACCGGCCCTGGAGTCAGGAGTACCTGAGTTCAAATCCGGCCTCAGACACTTAACACAAAAAACTAGCCATGTGACCTTGGGCAAGTCACTTAACCCCAACTGCCCTCCAAAAAGCAAAACAAACAAACAAACAAAAACTTTTCTTGCAATGTCAAGTAGGGCCAAAGACAAACAGGACACATAGAAGAAAAGCAGTTTGACAAGGAACCTAACCATAAATAAAAAGAAACCCAAAAATGAAAACAAAAAAAGTCATACTTCTTTAAGTAAAGAGTAAAACTATGTAGTCAACAACCGACAGCTGAAATGATCCTTTTGCCACACGGGCTCACTAAGATTGAATTTTCCTTCCTCTGGACTTTATGTGTATTTGGAAGGATTGTGTCACAGATTGGGGATGGGGAGGGAGGGTTATACCAACTCTTTTATGTTTATCTCAGTAAATGTCACTTAAAAAACTAATTAAGTCTGGGTGACTAATTTTTTATCAGTTGATAATCACTATAGGGGAATAAGGTAGCCAGAACTCATGAGCTATAGCCATTTTATCCCTAGACCAGCCAACCACTGGGGACCTAACTTGTTGGTGTTAATGGGATTTGGGTGCTATGAGAATCAAATTTCTTCTGGGAAATTACATAAAAAATATCCATAGTGCAGAATATCAATGAAATTGGGAAGAGAACTAAAAAAGGAAAGAAAGATTAATTTTTCCAACCTCTAAAGAGCAAATGGTCAGCAAGGTGGCTTAGTGGATAGAGTTGGGGAAAGTGATGTCAGGAAGACTTATTTTTTAGTCTAATTCTGACCTCAAATGCTTACTGTGTGATTCTTGGCAAGTCACTTAATCATGTTTACCTTAGTTTCCTTACCTGTAAATTGATCTAGAGAAGAAAATGGCAAACTACTCCAGCATTTTTGCCAAAGAAAGCCTAAAAGTGGGTCACCAAAAATCAGATATAGCTGAAATGACTGAGCAACATGCTTTCTATATGATTCATAATAATCAAAATGGACTATATGTCTGTATATGCCATATTGTCTTGTTTTCGTGCTTTTTTTGGGTCCTCCCCTTTCTTGAATACCCTTCTTGCCTGCTTTCCTATCCATCTTTAAAAGTCTAACTCAGAAATGTCATCCATGAAGACTTCTCACTCATAGGCAGTTGGTAATAGTTTTTGTTTAATTTTGTTTTGTTTTCTTTTGCAGCTAGGTGGTACAGTGGATAGAGTGCCAGACCTGGAGAGTAAGGAAGTCTCATCTTTGCAAGTTCAAATACAGCCTCAAAAACTTACTAGCTGTGTGACAACAGGCAACTCACTTAACCTTGTTTGCCTGAATTTCCTCATCTATAAAATGATCTGGAGAACAAAATGGCAAATCACTCCAGTATCTTTGCCAAGAAAACCCCAAATGGGGTTACAAGGAGTTGGACGTAACTGAAAAAATGAGTAAACAACAACAACAAAAAAAAACGAATAAGAACAAAGAAAAATTCTCCCTATATTGTTAAGGATATCCACAACAGGTTTTAAGAGTTCTGTCACTAAAGGTATTTCTTAGGGTCAGTCTATGAAATTACAATTGAGCCAAATCAGTCTTTGTTTTCTGCAATTTTCTTGAACAAGTGGAGTTTGCAAAAAGGAATCTAAAGGAAGAAATCTCCAGGTCTGTTTTGATGTTACTTTGTCAGATTCATCTGCTGATGGAGGATCTTGCTGTTGATTCAGAAGCCCTGAAATAGGATTTTCTTGTTTACAGAAATCCTGAAGGAGAGTCTTGTTGATATTTTTGGGGGTCCTGGGACTGTACTGATGAATTGTGTTAATTCCTCAGACCTTGTTGTTGGGTCTAGATTGATTTCACAGGCAGAGAGTGAATTGATGAGGACTCTGGCAATGTGTATCTATGTTGTGTCTTTGTTAAGCCTTATCTTCCCAGGAACAGAAACTGCTGAGAACTTGCCTCTGGTCAAGATGTAGAAAAGACCTCTCCTTGGGTATTGAATGCTGTGATGATATTGTAACCTAGTTGTGATCTAGGAGTGAATGGCCTTTCACTTCCTCTTGAGAGGGTGCTTGGTGGTAATAGATGGTATTGTAATTCGGTTGTGATCCAGGGGTGGAAAACTTTTGACTTTTGTATTTTGTGACTGAGCAAATGAAGGTACTTTGTTTGTAATTGGAAACTAATCTCCAGTCAAATAGAGAGAAGACTTTGTGATTGATTAAATGAATGTTACTGCTCAGGGGTGGAGTACTTGGACCTTAATCTTTGTGACTGAATTGAGAATTTACTAAATTGAGTTAAACAATCTGAATGCTATATTTTGATTTTCTATGAAGGTTTCGCCTTAATCTGTCACTGAATAAATGGAGTTTGCATGTTTGTAATCCAAACCTGGAAATTGCTTGTGCTTGGTGTTACATATGTGTATATATTCACATACATATGCACATACTTATATATTTGTATACATACATATCTATACATATTGTATGTGTTTGCAATTTTCTATTTCTTTTCTTGTGTCAAATATTTCCCAGGAAACATCTAGAAACACATAGATTTAGGGATGAATGGGTGAATGGGATGGAGTGATGAAGAGCATTCATATATACCATTTCAGACTCTTCTTGTGTTATAGAATCACTGATAACCAGCTGTTAGCATCTCTCAAAATTGCTGTCAAACAATTATTTTTTCAGGTGCTGTGTGAAAAAGTCTTATCCACTAAGAAGAGTAGCACCTCATACATCAATGAAATGTGAATAGGATGACCTTGTGAAGTACATTTAAGTCTTAGGTTTTGTTAAGCTTGACTGCTCCTTACCTAAGAGTGAGTGGAAGAGGGATGTGAAGAATGAGTTTAACAGGATAGGGAAGAATGTAAAGCTTCCCTCTTGTATTCAGTCACCACAGCATCAATGTCACTATTTACAAATCTAATCCCTCTGTGTTTAGCTAAAAAGGGATCATGGCCAAAGTATTGGAATAACAATAGCTCACTTTTATATAGTACTTCTTAAACCATAAAGTGATCTCCTCAGAAAAACCCTGCAAGGAAGGAGGATAAGTATTCTTATCACTTTATAGACAAGAATACTTAGAGATATGAAGAAGCCTGTCCAAGGTCACTTAACTAGTGTGTGTCAGAGTGAAGATACAAAGTATTGCCATCTGAATCCAAGGGCAATTTTTTTAACATAAATTTTTTCAGTTGTTTTCTTGTTTACATCATTCATTTCCATGAGATTTTTGAGTTACACATTTTCTCCCCATCTTTCCCCTACCCCCAACCCCAAAATTGCTATCCAACTGTACAGCCCCTCCCCTGATCTGCTCTCTTTTGTGCCCTCCTCCAACATCCCTCTAACTTTCTGGTAGGGCAGGAAGGGTCTCCCTACCCCAATCCCTGTATATCTGAATTCCCAGTTGTATGTATTGCAGAGGTTTAAATTCTAGATTCATTCGGTTCCTCCATTATCACCCACCCCCACTGGAAGGACAAGCAATTCAATACAGTCTGTGCATGTGTAATTACACCAGACATCTTCAGAGTGGACATATTGTGACGGTCTGATCATATGTCCCTCCTTCCTATCCCCCCTCCCTTGTTCTGTTCTCTACCCTGTCCCTGTACCTTTACTGAAGTGTGTACTTCCAGCAACCCTCTCTCAGACCCTGCCCTCCCTTCCATCATACCACCTCTCATCCCCATCCCCCCTACTCACCTGTGTGGCATGACATCAAGTTTACAGTTTATGTCATTCCTTCCCTAAGCCAAATTCAATGACAGTAAATTAAAGTAAATTTGTAACAGTTATCCCTTGCCTCTTCTATAGGGGATGATTAACCCCATTTTGTCTCTCCCTGTCTCCTCTCATTCTAGTTCTATCCCACCTCAGAATTTCACCCTTTAAAGCATCATCCCTTTATATTCAATTGATCCTATACCCTCCATGTACACATATACACATGCTTAGATATGTATTCATAAGCATATATAGCCTCCTATATAGACATATGTGTAAGTACACATACATACATACATACATATATATGTATATGTATATATATATATTTGTATTTCCTTCCCTTATCCTCATACTAAGAAAAGTTTCATAAGTTACTATTATCATTTTTCCATATTGGCATGTAAATAGTTCAACTTTGATAAGTTCCTTATGATTCTTTCCCACGTTTACCTTCTCATGCTTCTTGTGTTTGATTGTCAAATTTTCTGTTCAGTTCTGATTTTTTCAGCAAGAATGCTTGAAAGTCCTCCAACTCATTGAATGACCATGTTTTCCCCTGGAACATTATACTCAATTTTGCTGGGTAGGTTGATTCTTGGTTTTAATCCCAGCTCCTTTGATCTTCAAAATATCATATTCCATGCCCTTTAATCCCCCAGTGTAGAAGCTGCCAGATCCTGGGTCATCCTAATTGCATTTCCACAGTATTCAAATTGTTTTCTCTTGGCAGCTTGTAATATTTTCTCCTTTAACTGGGGATTCTGGAACCTGGTAATAACATTTCTAGGAGTTTTCTTTTGGGGATCTTTTCCAAGAGGTGATCAGTGAATTCTTTCAAGTTCTATTTTGCCCTCTAATTCTAAAACACAGGGCAATTTTCCTTGAAAATTTCTTGAAGGATGCTTTCCAAGTTCTTTTTTTTATCATGGCTTTCAGGTAGACCAATAATTTTCAAATTGTCTCTCCTGGATCTATTTTATAGGTCAGTGTTTTTTTCAAGGAGATATTTCACATTGCTTTCTATTTTTTTCATTTGTTCGTGACTGTTTAATAGTATCTTGGTTTCTCATAGAGTCATTAGGTTCCACTTGCTCCACTCTAATTCTGAGGGAATTATTCTCTTCAGAATGCTTTTGAGATTCTTTTTTCCATCTGGCAAATTTGACTTTTTAGGGCATTCTTGTCCTCATTTACTTTCTGGGCCTCTTTTGCCATTTGGGTTAATCTACTTTTTAATGTTTTGCTTTCTTCAGTCAAGTTGTTGACTCTCTTTTCATGATTTTCTCGCATCATTCTCATTTCTCTTCCCAGTTTTTCCTCCATTTCTCTTATTTGTTTTTCAAAGTCCTTTTAAAGTTAATCTATAGCTTGTAGGCAATCTTCATGTTTCTTGGAAGCATTTGGTTTGGGAGTTCTGACTGTGTTTTCTTCCTCCTGTTCAATGCTTTGATCCTTTTTGTCCACAAAAAAAGGATTCTAGAGCTTTATTGCTGTTTTTTTTGCTTCCTTTTCCTCACATTGGCCAGTCAATTAATTGCTTGATTTTTTTAGCGGTGTGGAACTCTGCTTCCAGGGGGGAAAGCTCTGTCCCAAATTGCTGGGGTTTTCACAGCTGGCGGAGCTTTTAGGGGGCTGCTGCAGTCCCCATCAGCTTTGGCTTGCTGTAAGCACACCACAGGACTACCACCCAAGACCATGATCCAGATCCAGGCCACTCAATGCAAGAGCCTTTGGCCCTGATCAAACATCTCAGCCCCCCTGAAATTGGCAGGCCAGGAGCTCTGAAGCATCCCAGTGGAGGCAGTTTCTGGTTGCAGCAGATTCTGTCATTTCCCACTGCTTCTTTGCCCTGGGAGCAGTTTGGCCAAATTGTTTTTTCTCCCCCAAATTTAGCTTGAAAGGTTGAATTCCACTGACCTTTCTCTAAGCCTTATTTTTTCTGGCTTTATAAATTTGGAGATTGTTCCAGGTGCTGCAATTCTGCTCTCCCACAGACTCAAGCTGTGGCTTGTATCCTCCTGAACGACCCTGGAGCATGGCTGCTGTTTCAGTTTTTGGCTGGGCTGGCCTCGGCTCCCAGCCTCCCAAGATGAGCCCCTCCTGCCAAGCTGCCTTCAGCAAGAGATGTGTTTTCTGTATTTTTATGAGTTTGGGAGCCCTAAAATTTATTTAGTTGTATTTTATGGGTATTTAGGGTGGCTGTCTGGGAGCTGCACAACTTTGCTGTTTTACACCGCCATCTTGGCTCTGCTCCCCAGGGCAATTTTCTTTCACCATGTTTCCTCTCCCAAAAGATGTGGTACAATTAATCATTTAATAGATTCATAATCAGAGCAGTGTTTGATAATTTTTCCAAAGGTGCTAAAATTGGTTCAGGGTTTCCCATTTCTCTAATGTTGAAGAGGCAACAGCCAATCTCCCAAGAAGAACAGTCCTTGTTCATGCTGAGAGGCTTGTATATCATGTGGTCTTTTCCTGGACCCATGCCACAGAGCACAATTACCTGATTATATGAGCTCCATTACCCAGTCCTAGACTCTCATCTCTATGTCCTGCCACATTGTTATGCCATTTTCCTGGGACTATCTATGCTTATTGTCTAACCCACTATGTTTGCACTTATTGAAATGTGAAAGTGATGTGAATGATTGAAAAATGTTATTGGGAAGAAAATTGTTAGATGAGTATGTGCTGGTAGAAATAGGAGAGAATCTAGTTCATAGCCTAGGTGTTAAGTTGCATTCCATTTCATCCATCCTGGGGGGAGAAGAAATGTGTGACCTTTTAAAAAAAGTTTCTTTAGAATATTTTATAAATTACTTTGAAAAAATAGTCATGATTATGTATTATAATTTGAAGTAGAAACAATGTGATAGAACTGATCAGGAAAGCAGAAATTTTGCTTTTAAAAGTCTATTAATATTTAATATGATTGTAGCTAATATGTTTTGGAAATATAGGAATTATTTGAAAATTTTCCATCTACTAATAAAATTTTAT
This sequence comes from Pseudocheirus occidentalis, assembly GCA_028646575.1. Classification (NCBI taxonomy): domain Eukaryota; kingdom Metazoa; phylum Chordata; class Mammalia; order Diprotodontia; family Pseudocheiridae; genus Pseudocheirus; species Pseudocheirus occidentalis. Next base: position 67,662,979 of record CM053601.1, on the reverse strand, counting down.
TAAAATGTAAAAAAAGATATGTGATTTGAAATGAAACTTATAGTATTTGCTATATTACCCAAATTATGTACTATTTCATTTCTAATTCTTTGTTACATTTTTATTTCAAATGAGAGCAATATTTTTCTTTAATAAGGTATCTGGAGCAAGCATCACATCACAAAACAGACTTTAAGACAAGTTTTGCTCTAAGGCTTCAATGTGAGATATTATTACAGAGTGGGGAGGTTTAAACTGTGAAAGAGAAGGTATAGTGGGGACATGGCAACTTTCAGAATCTGAAAGGTTGCTTAGAAGACAGTTGTTATATTTGGTCCCAGAGGCCAGAACTAGAACCAGTGTATGGAAATTTAAAAGAAGCAAATTTTGGCAGAATTTAAAGATTTTTTTTCCTAACTACAATTTTTCAAAACTGATTATTTCTGGAGATTCTCGTTGGAAGTCCTCACATAAGTAACTGTAGGACCTGTTTGAATTATAGTAGAGCTTTTTTTTTTTGCTTTTTGGAGGGGGAGGGTAGGGCCATTGGAGTTAAGTGTTAAGGTCACATGGCTAGTAAGTACTAAGTGTCTGAGGCCATATTTGAACTCAGGTCCTCCTGACTCCATGGAAGTTGTATTCAGTGTGCCACCTAGCCACCCATAAAGCATCTTTTTTGTTGTTTTTGCTGTTAATGGTTTGACTAAATGGTTTTTAAGGTACCTTTCAACTAACAAATTCTCTGATTCAGTGACATAAAGATTATCCTAGATTAGCAAAAACTATGCCATCAGCAGGTAAGTTTTTACAGATTCCATCCAGAGAAAGTGCTATGCTTGAGGCAGACTTACATCTCTCGAGCATGAACAAACTTAACCAAGATGAGAAAAGCTTCTTAACAGAAAGGAAGCATTTGAGTTATTGCTTTTTTCAGGGCCAAGCACTTCATGAAGGCAATTTTCTAAAGCAGTACTAGGTTGTGATCTGTCCCCCAGATGGAAGGGATGGTTACCTTGAAATTACAGATAATAGAAGGAAGGTATTCACAGTTAGATGTAAGCAAAGACTGTTAAGACATGGAAAAATAGCATGCCAATATCATTATATGCCGAGTCACTTTCCCTTTTTGTAAAAGGTGTTCCTTTAGAAAACTATCCAGATTTAGCTATTCTTTTGAGAGCTCGCTTTGGAAAGTTATGTAATAACAAGTCATTGTGCTTAAAAATTGCTTACTGATATCTTCATTTAAAGAAACATAATATTTGATAGACTGGGCTCCTCTCAGCAATGCAAGACAACTCCAAAAGACTCATGATAGAAAATACTATCCACATCCAGAGAAAGAATTACAGAGTCTGAATGCAGATTGAAGTAAACTGCTTGCTCTTTCTCTTTTTTGTTTTGCTTTGTTTCTTCTTTCTCATTGTTCACTCCATTGATTATAATCTTTCTTTACAACTTGACTAATGTTTAATGTGAAAGTATTTATGGATCTTATATTTGATTACGTGTAACCATGGCGGGCAAGGAGAGAGAGGAATGGGGAGAAAATTTGAAACTCAAGGGATTGTGGAACTGAATGTTGTAAACTAAAAGTAAAAAAAAAAGAAAAAAGAAAGGAAAAAAGAAACAGAGGGAGGAAAGAAGGAAGGGAGAGTAGAAGGAGGGAGGGAAGGAATGAAGGAAAGAAAGGAAAACAGAAACATCACAACTTAACATGTGTATTAGGTTAAAATATATTTATATATACATATGTGAATCTATATTAAACATACATATATAAATATATGTGTGTGTATATACACACAAACAAATACACACATTGTAATGACTTCAAATTCCTCAAATTTTTATTAACTTTTAAAAGATGTTTCCTTGTTTGATCATTTTCTCTCTTCTTCCCCTCTATTCTCTCTGAAGTAGTCGCTTCTTCATTATTTTCTTTTTTCTGTTTATTTTGTTTTCATGAAATGAGAAGTGAAAGGGCCTAACCTGACCAAAGCCTACTTAGAGTAGAATTAATTGTTGACAGAAAGATCTTGTAAAAATGAGCTTCATTTAAATTTAAAAAAATAAATAAATATATCAATTTGCTTGCTTCCTGCTCCTCTCAGTCCAGTTATAGGTTTTCAATAGGTAAGGATTTTATAGTATTTAATCTGTGTATTATTTGCAGTGAAATGTCTAAATCTTCCCCTAATTGGCTACTTTCACTAATCACTTTGTTCTCTATAGCCAAACTACTCTTTCCCTTGAATTGGGAAAGTCCTGATAAAATGTTTGAATCAGTCAGATTTCTATGATAGTCAGCCTGGCACTCAAAATGTTTCCTACAATATTCATGTCAAGGAACTTAAAAAAAACACACTGGTGTGATTGGCTGTTTTATACTGCTTTTCAATGGATGATTAAACCCTGAGGAACACCGTGCCCAATTTTGGAAAATTATGCAAAAATAATGATCAGATTATGCAAACGTATGTGCACAGAAATAACACCTTTTCATCATTTCATCAAGAAACTCATCCATAGAAATGATGTTGAAAATTTGAGGAGTGCTCTGCTCACTCTACTGGGTTTTCTTTTCCTCTGACTCTGGATCAAAGAGGATTACATCAGAACATGAATGCCAGGGTTGTAGAACTTGCCATGCCTCTCTCTCATGCTGTGAATTGCCTGCCTATGTGAATGTGTGTCCTCTAAGTATTTGACTGAGGTCCTAGCCTGGATATATCATTCAGCTTACTTTCAACTTCAGAGAAGCAATCCCCAAATTAAAGAATCTAAATTAGTGTTAGTATTTCGAGGTCTTGCCTAAGTCCTCCTTCATTGAGAGCAAGGCCATTTTAAGCCTTGTTCTTCTCATCACCCCATAAACGCTCATGAAAGTATCCTTGTGTATGCTGATTAGTGGATGAATATGCATTATTACTTAGTGGTCAGGTAAGGGAATTCATGCTCTGTTCTTGGCAAAACATGAATTCCTAAAAACTCCCCTTTCTCTATGGAAGTCAGGATTTCCCACTGTGAAATGGATTTCCTTCTATCTAACTGTGAAATAAATTTTCCTGGAAAGTTTTTTTTACCCATTAAAAATGATTTTAGTTACTCTAAAGGGAAGCTCTTGTTGAAGGGGAAAATATTATATATTTAGAAGAATAACTGGATGCAATTTTTTTTTATCTTGACCTTTATATAATACCCAGCACAGGTGGTACTTAGTCAATCCTTTCAAGCAGGGTTGAAAGACAAACTGTTTTTGTATGAATGAGTGAGTGAGTGAGTGTGTGTGTGTGTGTGTGTGTGTGTGTGTGTGTGTGTGTGTAAGTAGGCATATTTTGGGGAGAAAGTTTACAATATGCTATAGCAACAGTTAAAGGAAAGGAATGATCACAAGATGAGACACTACAGTCAAGTAAATTCTGATACTTAAAACACAGTCTTGTTCTAACAGATTAATTCTATCCCTTTCTGAGACTATTCACAACATCATTTGATTAAGAGAACAATATTTAATTAAAAGAAGTTCTTACTATTAGCCTTAGCCTCATTTGACTTCAATTTAGCATGTCCCACTTGTATTCAGAAACTTAATGAATTCAGAAAAAAATACACCTTTTTTCTCCCACCATAATATATAGAGGTGAACAATCTACTAAGAACATTTTACTAAGAACCACATTTGAGTGAATAGGTGTAAATGCAATCAGTTTAGCAGATGCTTAGCACTTAGTAACTTAGGGCTAAGTATGGAAGGTATGATCCCTGTCCCCTTTTGAGAAGGTGTAATTTCCCCTGTTGACATTGAAGAAAGGGATTGGATGAGATAGGAGGCCAGTGTATATATAAGCAAGAATTGCAGAGACAGAGACAGAATTAGAATTTTCCTGTTGGAAGAAGCAGGATTGTCTCAGCATTTGGGAGCTGGGCTGCTGGACTGAAGAAATGATTTGGAGTTTTCTTGTGTGTGTGTGTGTGTGTGT
>CM053601.1:67635487-67658517 GCA_028646575.1 Pseudocheirus occidentalis | reverse complement strand
GAGAGAGAGAGAGAGAGAGAGAGAGAGAGAGAGAGAGAGAGAGAGAGAGCGGGTGGGGGGGAGGGAGAGAAAGAGTTTCTCTCACAGCATCTGGAAACTGATTGAGAAAAGAGAGATGTTTTCCTGAGACCAGAATCTGGTGAAGGCCACCCAGATGGCTGGTATTCCTTCTGGGTCTTAGGGCTCGCTGAACTGCTGGAGGACTGAAGAAGCATGACCAGGATAAGACATTGTTTGTTCATGGCCTGGCTGATCCTTGAATTCCAGGCAAGAGAAGTGGTGAAGGGTTTGAGATGTGCTTGACATTGTGAACTTCAGTGTGTGCCAGGGACTTCCCTGAAGACTGGAAAAGGACCTAGGAGCTGTGTACCTCTGAAGACTGGATGAGAACCTGGCAGCTATCTGCTTCTAAACCCAGGTGACTGGTGGATTCAGGAGGGAACTGGTACCATGTAAGGTGATCCAGAGAATTAGGGAGACCACTCAGAGTTAAGATGAAGAAAAGGTCTCCCCTTGGAGGAAATTGAGGTTTGCAGGACACCAAGGTGTGGAGGGTTTGTGTGATTTTTCTAATGACTGTACTAGTGATTAACGATAGTTAGTAATTGGGAATCTAGATTAGTGACTGATTAAGTTAATGGTTGCCCCATGAGTGGAAGATTGATGTATTGTGAATTGACTGAATGATTAAGTGAGGAGGGTTTCCCCCTTAGGAAATCCAATGATTATTCTTTTGTTCCTTGTTCAAAATATTGTGGCCACTGTAGTGAAAACTGTGTGAACATTCTACACTGTATTGTGACTTTCTGTGATAAGATGTAACGTTGTGAATATTATATTGTGATATATTGTGAATATTTGCATTGATTTGTAATGGAATAAACAGTGTTCACTATTACTGTATAATCTGAACCTTAAAAGCTGTTCACAGTAGCATTCTTTTGGGAATCTGCTGGTGCATGGCATTACAATAGGGAAAAAGAGAACAAAAGTCCCTGCTTTAGGCTTCTTGGCTTTTCATGCACAAGAAGGCAAAACTTAAGGACAGTGAGATTTACTGGCTGTGTGTGTGTGTATGTGTGTATGTGTGTGTATGTGAATATGCATACTTGCACACATTGTAGCCCTTCCCTAGAGACCTATCTTTCAAAAGATGGAATAGATAGTTGAACTAACAAAGTAGCTATTGGGAAAGGTGTACTGTTATTAGGTTAGGCTATGGGACAAAGGAAGAAGGAAAGGAATAAGCAAGAGGGTCTTATGAAAGAGAATCATATCTCACTTATTGCTTTGGAAGGGTAGATAAGAGCAAGAAAGGTCTATTTTCTCTCTTTACTGATAAGGGTGAGGAGGTCATGGTAATGTACCCAAAGGTTGAAAATAGATGTAAACTATCATTAATGAAAATCAGCCTGGGGTAAGTACCTTGGCTATTGTGAAAAATGACCTGGGCACATGACTTAGATAAAAATGATTTTCCCTTCAGAATTTCCTTGCCCTATGCATTTCCTTGTCCTATGATCCTGATGATTGGAGTGAAACCTTATCTTTCCCTAGTTAGACTACAAGCTTTGTAGAAGAAGAAACTGACTTCTATTCAGGGTAAGCCTTATGAACTAGTAGAACAAGTTGCCCAGGTTTCTGAAGAAAATGAATGTCTAGAAAATGTATTTCTCATTTTCTCATTGTCTAAAAAACAACTCTTGGTGTTTAATTCCTTTGCTTAAGATGTTGTCTTCTTCTCTGAAAATATAAAATTTTTGGAAGCAGAAAACATATTAAACCTGATCAGTAGCTTACAATTCAGAATGAATGAAGACACACACATATACACACATTTATAGCTATTTATATATGTGTGTTTATATATATACATACATACATACATATAACACTATATATAAGAATGTATGTGTGTGCGTGTGCATGCACGTGCACGTGTGTGTGTTTGTCTGTGTGTGTGTGTGTGTGTGAGAGAGAGAGAGAGAAAGAGAGTAAGAGAAAATAAAAGCATATACTATAAAGAAAGGTGTCACCAAATAGAGAGGGGAAGTTAGGGCCACTAAACATAAATCATTCCTTATTAATGTTGAAGAGATTCATCTCTGGTTCTACATCTGTGTCTCTTCTCTTCTCTAACCTCATTCCAGCGCTGGGTGAAAAGATGAAAGGAAATGAGGAGAGTAGTATTGGAGCAATGTCATCTGTATACAGGAACATCTGGAGAATGCTTTATAGCTTATCTCTCTTCCATTTGGGCTTTACACAGGGTATCTTGCATGACAAATGAAATCATGTTTAAAGACCATACCTCCTTGCCAGAATGCAAACTTGATAAAAAAAACCTTGCTAATGACTAAAAGAAGCTTTATTGTGCTATATCTATCTGTTTTTAAATTTAAAAACATTATTTTTTAATTAAGAAAAAATCTACTTTTCACCTGTCCTATCCTTTGGGGAGAAAAAGAAAAAAAAATGCTTGTAACGACTATGAAATGCCTAGCAAACCAAATTTCCACATTGTCCTTGTCCAAGAAAAATGTCTAATTTTACACAGTATCACCTCTCTTTATCATCCCTGTGTTAAAATCATGGGTGGTCATTGTATTGATCAGAGTTCTGAAGCTTCTCAAATATTTTTATATTATAATGTTGTCATATAAACTACTCTCCTGTTTCTGCTTATTTCTTTGTGTATTGTTTCATATAATAATAATAATAACAATGCAACTAATATTTCTATAGTACTTTAATAATTGCAAAGTGTTCTACATGTGTTATCTCATGTTTGAATGAACTGAGGTCGTGCTATGCCTATATCTATCAAGGGTGCTTAATTGATGCCTTCATGGAGGAAAACTGCTAAGGCTGCTTTCTCATAAACCTTTTTTGTGTAGTGGACAGACCCTTTTGGCTTTCTGGTGAAGCCTATGAAGCCCTTTACAGAATAATTCTATTAAATGCATAAAATAAGATACATAGGATTACAAAGAAACAACTTACATTAAAAAGATTAAAAATATATTTTGAAAAAAACAGTTCATGAACCCTGTATTAATAGCACTGGATCTGTATTAAATACTTAAAGCAACAAACAATGGATTATAAACAGAGTTGAATTTTCTATCATCTTGCATATAATTGTATCTGAGAAATCCTACTTATTCAGAGGACCAGCAATAGAATAGAATAGGAAAGGACACTTTAATCTCAACCATACCTGTTCAACATGGGCCAATAGGTGCCACAGTGCACTAAGACTGAAGTCAGGAAGAACTGAGTTCAAATATGGCCTAAGACACCTACAAGCTTCATGACCCTGGGCAAGTCATTTAACCCTATTTGTCTCAGTTTCCTCATTTGTAAAATGAGTTGAAGAAGGTGATAGAAAGCCACTGCAGTATATTTGTCAAGAAAACCCCAAATGTGGTCACTAAGATTGAAACATGAAAAAGAACTTATTGTTCAAAACAGCTGAACAAGAACAACATCCCTGATTAAAAATCCCTTTTACAACACTTTATGTCTTCACTTGAAGATCTCTACAGTAGGAAAACCCCCTGTATCATAAACAGTTCATTATTCTTCTGGATCTAAATGCTGAGAAGTTTTTGCTCACATAGGAATTGAATTTTCTACCATTAAACTTCATCTCTCAATTCCTGGTTCTGCCTTACAGGATCATTTAGAACATACATAATGCCTGTCCCACGTACCTCACTTTCATATGGTGACAACAAATTATCATGTCTATTTCCCTCAGCACTTGGTCTAGAACTTCTCTTTTCTGTATTAAACATACAAATTTCCTTCAAGAAAGAGGGATATAACATAGTCTTGAATCTCTTAATCTATCATAGCCTAGTCATCCTCTAGAAATTCTTCAGAGCTTAAAAAAGTACTTCTTTAAAATGTGGGTGTAGCATTTGTAATGCCATGCATGAGCAGCTTCCCAAAAGAACCCAAAAGCTGTGAACAGCTTTAAAGGTTCATATTACACAGTATAGTGAACACTCCATTTATTCCATTACAAAACCAGAAAAATATTCATGACAAATCACAATATAATATTTACATTACATCATATCACAGAAAATCACAATATAGTGTTCACAACAGCTTAACATTAGAATGGCCACATAGTTTTCACTACAGTGGCCACAATATTTGGAACAAAAGAATAATCATCTGGTTTTCCTAAGGAGGAAACCATCCTTACTTAATCAATCAGTTAACAGTACAATAATCAATACTTAGTCATCCAGTCAATTCACAATGCAATAATCACTCTTCCACTTATGGAGCAACCACAGATTAACTTAGTTACTTATCTAGCAATCAGTCACTAAACACAATCATTAGAAAAATACACAAACCCTCTACCCCAGTGTACCTGTCTACCTGGGTGTCTAGTACAATTCAATTTCATCCAAGGGGAGGCCTTTTCTTCATCTTGACTGACATCTTGTCTCTCAGATTCCCTGGATCCCTTTCCATGGTCCCACCTCCTTCCTGAATCCACCAAAAAGTCACCTGGATTCAGAGGCAGACAGCTCCCAGGTTCTCATCCAGTCCTCTGGACAGTTCTTGTTACACACTGAAGTTCACAGGGTCCAGCACATCTCAAACCTTTCAAAACTTCTTTTGCTGGGAACTCAAGGATCAACTAAGCCACAAACAAATAAAGGCTCACCCTGGTCATGCTTCTTCAGTCCTCCAGCAGTTGGATGGCTCTAGGACCCAGAAAGAATCTCATGCTTCCAAGAGGCAGCAACTTCAGCCTTACCAGATTCTGGTCTCAAGAAAAGCTCCAACTCAGTTCTCAGTCAGCTTCCAGATGTTGGGAAAGAAACTCTCTCTTTCTCAAGAAAACTCCAACTCAGTTCCAACTCCAGCAGCCCAGTTCCCAGATGCTAGAAAAACTGTCCTTCCTCACCAGGAGCTACCAAGAGGAAGATTCTTGACTCTGTTTCTCTGTCTCTGGTATTCTTCTTATATACACACACTGGCCTCCTGTCTCAGCCAACCCCCTCCTGCCATGTCAGCAACAGGAGACCTTCAGCTTCACACAGGAGACAGAGTTCACAACAGAGTTCACAGCCCTAAGTTACCAAGGACTAAGTATCTGCTAAATTGATTACTGTTACAGCATTCCACCTGTACTTTGATCAGTGGAGAACACAATTGGGTTATCACCTCCAGTATTCTTGACATTATACTATTCCATTCAGTCTTAAATTATTCTATTCATCCTTAAAATTGTGTCATGTCCTCCAACTGCAAATTTAGTATCAAAAATTAGATTCTATCACACCAATTCTGCTGTGTTTCACATGAGCAGTGGCAAAAAGCTGAAAGAACCAGCTAAGTTTTGGGAAGAACAGTGCTCAAGGTTTTCCCATTTTATGGAGATCTTTGCTGATAATACAGATCTCAAGGATTGAAAAAAGCTAAAAGTTTTCTTTAACTGCAATAGTGTGAAAATATTTTAATCTTTGATTTGAATTTTAGGTCCACCAAATGTCTCAAGTCTTTTTTTCCCATGAGCTGTCATGATCTAACCATATCTTACAATTAAATAAACAAACACACACATACAAATGTATATATATATATATGTATATATATGTATATATTCATTTCTTTATCAATTTATTTATTTATTCATTCATTTATTCAAATATTTATTTATTTATTCATTCATTTATTCATTGATTGATCAGTTGATATTTGAATCTGGGTGCAGGATGTTTACCCTTACCTATATATGATAACTGTTACCAACATGACAGTTAGGTGATAAAATGGATAGAGCACTGAGGTAGAAATCAAATCTGAGCCAAATCTGAGTTTATAGCTAGCCTCAGATACTTACTACATCTGTGATGCTGGGCAAGTTATTTAACTTTTTTCTGCCTCAGTTGACTCAGTTGCAAAAGTCGATAACAACAACACCTCCCTATACGATTGTTGTGAGGATCAAATGATACAATATTTGTAACTGTGGCAAAATGCTTAAAAACATTTCCTTCCTTCATCATCATTATAAGTATTGGTCTAGAATAAGATATTTTGGCAAATAATTCTGGAGAAATCATAAACCATGTCAAAGATGTATATAGCTTAGTTAGCTTAGCTGTTGCTCATTGTTCATCCTTTATTTTTGAAGAGAACTGATTACATCTTGGGGTGATGACTTGCTGGTGATTGGATTTATATGAGGCAGAGTTGCACATCATCCGCCTCACTTTCTCTGCCAAAAGCAGTGAAGTCTGGTGGCAGGACAAAAGTCAAGAAGGCTGACAATGTTCCCTTATGCAGTGAATGACCCTTGTGTCTTTGATATCTGACCTAAATCTAAGAGTTCCACAGCAGTGGCTGTTTCAGTTATTTTTATGACCATGGGAACATATAGTTCTCATATTCCCATTCTACCATGGGAAATCTTCACACTCTTGAATTCCCTTAACTCACTAATAGGTTTGAGATTTGTCAGTTCTCCCCAGATTGATTTAGTCTGTTTGTTAAGATGGTTTTATTGTGGTGTGGTTGCTGTGCACGCTGTAGCTTTTTGGAACCACTGGTGAATTTTTGGTGACAGGTAGAAACTGATGGTGGATGGGTGGATGGGTAGCCCTAAAAAAGGGCTTTTCAGGCCCTCACACCAGACGTGCTAGTCCTCCCAGAACACCCCATGTACCCACATACCAACCTAGTAATTCTGTCAAAAAGGAAGATAGCCTTTCATGGCAAATTCTTGGTTTAACCCTGTTGTCTTTTTGTTATAATTTTCTTTTTTATTATGATGAATGATGAAGTTAATAATGAAATAACATTGATAATAATATCTAATATTGATAAAGATTTATATAGTCTGAAAAGTACTTTATGTAAATTATCTCACTTGATTCACACAGCAGCCCTTTAAGAAAGGGACTATTTTTAATTTCCATATTACAGATGAGGAAATAGAGTTTCAGAGATTATAACTAGTTATTCTCAACTCCTAACTCCAGTGTGTTTTTTTCCTAGACAAACACAGATGTTTACAAATATTTTTTACTTATTCATTCTAGACTTTTTGAAGGAATCTAAATCAAATTCAAAGATCTACTTTTTGCAGATTCTCTCTTTTTCCCTTAAAAATTGTCCCATTATTTGTCCTTCTCCCTTACTGTTACTAAGACATTGCTTTTGTTCTCTATAATTTTTTTCCAGGACAGTAAGTGGTAGATCAGTGATCCCATCCTCGACTTCTTTCTGTAACCTTAGAAGGTGATATCTTTGACCCAAGTGTCATGAACTCATGGCAGCTAGGTCCTCATCTCACTATCTTTTTACTTATCACACATTTCTATTCTATATTGACAGCATGTGGCCCAAATACCATTTATCTTGACAGATATAAAAGAAAGAGTTGAATATGTCTGTTTTGTATAATTTGTCCATTTTTAATATCACACACCAGTGCTTATCTGCATTCTTTCATATTCTTTTTTTCAATGTAAATAAAATGCTTTCCCCAAATCCCTAGTTTTCATCACTTGTATGAACTCATTATGAGCTCTAGCTCTCCTGATGATCTTCTTGAAAAACTGTGTGCTCTTTTATGTTTACCTACTATTACCTGATCTTGCTTCCATCTTTTACACATTTCTTGTACTTTTATTAATGCGTTTTGCTTTTATTTCACATCTATTTCTGAATATTTCATTCTGTCATCCTATTCAGTGAGCCTTCTCTATACAAAAGAAAAAAAATAAGTTCAACAAAATGAACCTAAACATTGGTCATATATGATTGCATTTAGAATTTTCCACATCTGTAGCACCCCCCCCATCCACACATACACATACACACACACATCCATACCGTGTTTCCAATGGAAAAAAAGAGGTTCATTTTTTCAACTTGTCTCCACTTTAAAAAAAATCTGTCACGAATTCCTTATTCATTCAAACTGATCTCTTTATAGACTTCCATTTGTTCAGCTGTTCCAATTGTTTCGGGTTACATATTAATATTTTTACTCAAAATGTTCCCATAACTCTTGAGAAGACTTCACTTCAGCAGATTAGTCCAAGACATTCTGTCAATTCTTTCTCTGAACAATTTGTTTTCCCTAATTCTAAGATACATACCAAACTGGCCAGTTTTCCTCTCCTTTTCCAAGACAAAAAAATTGAAGACTTAATAGTTGTTGTTTTTTCCCCCGCAAGACTCTTTTTTTAATTTTTTTTTTTTGCTTTTTGGAGGGCAGTTGGGGTTAAGTGACTTGCCCAAGGTCACACGGCTAGTTTTTTTGTGTTAAGTGTCTGAGGCCAGATTTGAACTCAGGTCCTCCTGACTCCATAGCCGGTGCTCTATTCACTGTGCCACCTAGCCACCCCATTCCTGCAAGACTCTTAACTTTTCCAGTTCATTACTCAATTTTCCTTCCTTCCTTCCTTCTTTTCTTCCTCTATTTCATGAGAATGTGGTCCAAAAATAATACTTGTCTATGTTGCTTCTTCCATTTTCTCAAGGATGAAAATATCATTGGCATGCCAAAATTATATTAGCTCTTCTGCTTTTGGCAGAATGAGAGACAACTCCAACAGATGCTGTGGTAATTGAAGTCCCCCATCACTACTATATTATGTCTTTTGCCAGACTAGTGATGTGTTTTCTAAATTCCTCATCTTTTTCCTCCTTTTGTTTCAGTGTCATAGGACATCAGTCTTATTTCTCCCTTTATTTCTCTTCATTCAAATGACATAGACCATATTGTTCCCTTCTTGGTTCTAGAAGTTGTTCACTTGAAGATATATTTTCATATTACAATATTTTTTGCAATCATTATTACATATTACATTTATTACACATTACAATTACATTTTATTACATCACATTATTAATGTAATTGATTACATTATAATTATTATATACTTTATATATAATTACAAAAACATTACATTAATTATATACATAATTAAATTATAAAATTATATATTACAATTATTCATATACAATTTCATATTACACAAAACCCTTTGTGTTGTGTGGCACCAAGGAGTGTTGGCTCTGGATTCAGAGAAAATGGGTACAAGTTCTGTTGTTGGTTCTACCTTTGTGAATTTGGATAATCACTCAATCTCTTTGAGTTTAATTTTTCCTTATTTGTAAAGGAGGGAGATTGGAATAGATGACATCTGAGGTCCCTTACAGTTCTAAATAAACTTATACATGTTTTCTGTAAGGTAAATCCTCTCAATCCAATATGGCAATGCTAATTCCCATAACATCAATAGGTATCAGAAAACCTCATGTCTAATCTCAGTTCTGCCATACACAAGTTATATAACTATGGACAAGCCATGTAATCCCTCTGATCCCCATTTTCCTTAATTAGTGAAATGAGAAGGCTAAAATAAATGTTCTCTGAGGGTCACTGCCAGCTGGAACATTCTATGCTCCTATAATATAATCAAAAATTAAAATACATCCTCTTCTTGAAAAGCATCATTACTGTAATTGGAATACAATCTCTATAGAGTTATTTTCTTCATGTACACTTAGAAATGCTTACGAAGTTTTATCAGGTTCATAAAAGTCTCCTGTATCAATGATGCCCCAGGAAGTGTCCATTCTTCAATGATTATGCACCTGAAAACAATAGTAAAGGAGTCATTGTTTTTATAGTTGCTTTAATTAAAGCTTTTAAAAGCTAAGTTAATTGAGATGGTGATTTGGAACCTCACACAGAAAATGCTTATTTCCCATTAAATACCTCTGTTGCTAGGAGCAGAATTTATCTAAACCTCCAAGACTTCATGTTGGAAACTGAGGTTGAACTTTTGGGAACTGATACTTTTTTTTTTTTTTTAGCAAATGTGACTTCTTTGTTTGTAAGAAACAAAACCATAGAAACCTCTTAGGGAAAGGTCCTCTAACCTCTTTAGATATGAAATAACTCCTCAAAATAAAAATGTGAGAGAATAAAGGTAAATTAATTAGAAGTTTTCAGTTAGAATGCCAAAAAGGTTGATGAAGCTTTTTTGGAAAACTACAATGTCATGTTGTTCAACCTGTGAAATATTAATCTATTTGTTTTTCCCCAGGAGAGGGACAATTTACATTCTTTTCAACCTTGATATATGGTAATGATGTATGTTAATAACTTACAAGTCCAGCTCTCTTATAATTCTGTGGCTAAAGACTGCAAAAACAGTTGATAATAACTTGGTTTTCACATAACAGGAGTTATGACATCAACCAACTCTGCTTTTTTGTCAGGATGTTACTGGACCCTTACTAGCTCTATGACTCTGAGGAAGTGACTTAACCCAAATTGCCTCAAGAAAAAAATGTGCAGTACTTAGATGGACTGACACCTCTTCATGAAATAGTCATTTTAAAGAAATGTGTACTGGCATATTCTCTTCTCTAAACAAGCCATAAAATATTACAGTCCATAAAGAATCTAAGTTGAAAGTCATAGGAAGAGTAATGATGCTATCATGGTGTACATAAATTGGCTATCACGTACTACTAATGACTACTGAGGGGAAAGTAGCATAAAGAATAAAATAAGAGAGACATATGAACAGAAAACAATGTGTTGAAAAATATTCAATAGACTGCCCATGTGATATATCTGGTATCTAAGATTGTCAGTAGCTCTAAAAGGTAGATCCCAGAATTCTGTGAGGAATTTCTTTTGAGGATTTCAAGGAAGATATGGGCAAAATTCATGTAAGCTGAAAAAAAGTGAATGAGTTGTTATCTGCACTATTGGAGAGAATATCCACATTGATGAGATTGCTGATCCATCTAAGAATTAAAGTAAACCATATACACACTAAAGATTTAAATACATTGATTTAGGATTAAAAATAAAATTGAAATGTATATACAAAGATGTTTGAAGTTCAGGAGGAGATATGATGTGCTATTAGGAAACAACAGATATTCCTTTGTATAAGGTATCAAAGTCTAGTATTAAAATAAGTTACTCTACAACATCCCTGACTGTTACTGGGTTTTTATTCAGGTAAGGATTATCTTTTTGGGTCAGGATGTATAGGGCTTACCTATACCCACCTCAACAGGCCTTGGGTGTCCCCGGCTCCTGTCCACTCCAGGAGAAACAGCTACACAGAAAAACTCAGGACACAGGACTTGCTTCTAGCTTTTATTGAGAGTTCATCCTCTATTTCAGTGTGGTTGGACTGGACTGCCCCTGCCTCTGAGTAGCCTGTATTTAAGTCCTTTCTCCAGGGTCCCTTAGGGCCCGTCCGCTGGCCATGCCCTTGCTACAGCGAGCCAATGTGTCTCACCCCAAAGGTGGAGAGATTATCCTGCTTATTGTAAGTAGGTGCAGCCTTTGCATTTCGCCCCCAGGTGATCACTTGTACTCCTGTTAGCTGAGGATCAGCTCAACCCATCCATCTCATGTGGAGTATCAATGACCCTCTTTAGGAGTCTCCTCCCCAAGTGAGGTATCAGAGACCTAACACCTGACAGGTAGTTATTGAGCTTTTATTTAAACACCTCAGGATTGATGCACCTTCTGAGGTAGATTATTGTGTTCTGGGATGGCTCCAACTATTTGTTAAAATTTCTTAATGTCAAAGTTGAATTTACCTTTTGAAGCTTGTAATTGCAGCTAAATTCTGTACCTCAGAAGTGAAGAAAACAAGTATTTCTTCTAAGAGGACAACCCTTAAAGTAATTGAAGTCATTTTTTAATGCCTTATTTTCTTTGTGTCAAATATCCACAATGAATGGGATGATAGATTTAGAGCTAGAACGAAGCTTATTGGCTCTCAAATCTTACTCATTTTATAGATAAGGAAACCAAAACTGGTGGTGATTAAATAGTCTGACAAGGGGCACATAGCTAATGTCTAAGGTGGAATTTGATCCAAGATATTCCTGATTCCAAATTCAGGGTACTAACCATCACACCATATTGCACCCAAGTTTCTTTAAGCAACTCATTTACAGTGTGATGAGGTCAGTGTCATTTGGCCTGGACCAGGACCAGTGGTACCTCTTGAACTAAACATCAAAATATTCTACCTGTTCTTTCTTCTCCCCTCCTTAAATCATGTTGATAGTAGAACCAACTGATAGGAGATAGAGCTAGAAGGCACTTTCCATATAATCTATCCCAGCACATTATTTTTACAGAAGAAACTGAATCCAAAAGAGATCAAATGATGTCCCCATTGATCCAGAGGCAATGAATAGCAGAGCTGCTATTTTAACTGGGTCTTGTGATTCCAAATCAATTTCTAAAATAGAAAACATTAAGTGAGTTTTGCTTAAGGAAGACTGTTCTGTAAATGTTTCAGAGTCAAGATATGAACAGAACGACAAAGGCATTGAAGAATCATATTAAGGTCACTAACTTGGGAATAACTTTGTGTGAAATTTAGTCCTAGTTCTGCCACTTACTGGGTGTGTAATATGGGAAAATTGAAGAGAATTTTGGAAAGAAACACCTCATCTAGGTGAGGTGTTATATATAGGTTACTAGGTGGTACAAAAATTGTAGTGATGGACTTGGGAGTTTAAAAAAGACATAGATCCAAATCTTGTTTCAGATACTTTCTAGCTATGTCACTCTGGTAAAGTCAATTTGATATCTCTGTGCCTCAGTTTCCTCATTTTTAAAATGTCAAGGGTGGAGTCTATGAAATCCTGCTCCTAAGTCTTATTGCTTTGGTTCTTCCCTTCATAGTTATTAGTCATGTGATTTTTGATGTTGCTTAGCCTCTTTCTAAGCCTAAATCTTCTTATAAGTGTAATCAATAAGTATAATCAAGCCTGTCCTAGCCACATGGGTTGTGAAGGCCAAATAAGATAACATAAGAAAACACTTTGAAAATGTTAAAGTTTTATATGAATGAAATCTGTTCTTATTATGTCAGATAACTATGTTTCTTACATATTATATGCAGCTTTGTTATACCACAGAAAACTTAATAATCTTTAGTTTTCCAGTCTAGAGAATGAAAGGACAAAATGAAACAATTTCTAGATTGCTTGTAGCAATAAAATTCAAAGATTCTAGGGGAAAAGACTATTTTGATTTTATTCTCTAAATATGTGTTAGAAGAAAATGAATGCATAAATGCAATGCTTATTGGAAGTCTTTCCTATTTTAATTAAATACTCTCAAACAGTCTATGAATGAAAATAATATCACTTCAATTTGTTTTACTCATTTTTTTTGAGAGCTGTGGCTAGGGATATATCTAAATCAATGTCTATACTGTCATGCCTAGCTACTTCAGAAATTTAATTTTGACAGTACAAGGAAATGAAAACCATCCCTAAAGTTTCCTTTCATTAACTTAAAAGAAGCAAGCTACAGAGTCATACTATTGTGTTTTATAGGTAATAGCCTCCCTATTAGAGAAAAACAAAATTAAAGATAGAAGGGATTTTAAAGATGATTAATTCCAGTTTTTAAAGATGAAGAAACCAAGGTACCAGAGTCAGTATTCAAACCCACACATTCTAACTCCAAAGCCTGGGCTCTTTCCACTGTACCACACCAACTCTATGCAATCAGTATCATTGATCTGTATAATAAGTTTTTGATTATGGGATGTACTAAGATCACATAACAAACTAAAGTTTCTTATTGTGACAAAATCTATGCAAGTGTCTTATAAACCATGCTAGAATTGGCGTCCTCAATGAAAACAGGGAAAAAATGAAAAGGGAACAGGCATCTGACTGGATAGAGGGAAAAAAAAATCACCTCATAGGCTTTCTTTTAAGTGGTAAGCTTCCATGCATATGTGAAACATTCATAGATTTTCATAAAGAGAGGTCCATGGTTGTACATCAATAATTTTGCTTTTAAAATGCCAATTAGAATTTATGTATAGGCATTATATGTTTCTAAAATTCAAAGTAAATTTTCAGGTCTTCATTTCATTTTCTCATAGAAAAATAAAAGCATATTCTAATGATTATAGCAATAAAGGAAACATTAGAACATTGAGGGTGCATTCATGGTTATTAATTAGACAGAAGTTATATAATTAACCACATCAAGAGTATGCAAGGGATTCATTGGCATATAGTGACTGGAGTATTGAATGAATAATGGAGTTGAGCATTATGAAAGGTATAACCAATTTAATTGAACATATTTTTGTCCATTCATTGATGACATGCAGAAGTGGTTATCTCTCAGAATGTGGACAAGTTTAGTTTAATTTTTGACAGGACTATACCTTCATTTATGAACTGAACATAATGATATTTGTTCACCTCCTGTTTCATTAAGATGAGGCAAAGTCAATTTAGAGGAATAAATGGAAATTTCAGGTTTTACAAAAAGTATTGTTACTGTCTAGATCACTTTTCCCTAATAATTTTTAAAGGAGCTCAAGTGCTAAAGAATCCTTTTAAAAAAATTAAGTTGTCTCAATCTTTTCATTGATGCTATAAAGATTAATTAGGGAAAAAGTGCTCCTGGTGCTCTCTCAGTAGATATTCCTGTGATTAGCTTAAAAGGCTATCTAAAAGCAAATTTTAGAATCTGCTTCATTCTGTTGTTCTTGTTGAATAAAACTATTTTAATTTGGTTTATTTTAAGTTATTCTTAGTAAGATTTTGTTTTGTTTAAGAAAATTGCTTTTTAAAAAGTAATTTTTTTTAGCTTTGCATTAAATATTTTTAAAAATTCCTTTAAACAGGAAAGAAAAATCTTTCTTTTTTATGTCTGGGACTGAACTCATGGTTTATTTGCTTGTTTGCTTGTGTTTTCCCTTGAACTCTTCATTGAAACTCTCTGTGATCTGGGGACAATTAAAATTAGACTTTGCTTTTAATAGGTGTTAGAGTTCTTTAAAAAAATTATTCTGAAAGCCTGTGCTTACAATTTTCTTCAACATGTTGAAGATTTTCCAAGATTTCTTCATTTGTCTTTTTTTAATGTGTTATACCTTGTTTTGTCTTGAATAAGTCATATATTGATACAATTCCTCAAGTTCCTTTTTAATTGGTTCTTGTTCTGAAGTAGGGTAATTCTTTGTTTTGTAGAATTCAAGTCTATGTGCATCTTCTAAAAAACTAGATCAATTCATTTAGTCAGCACATTTAGTAAATACTAGAATTTCTCTTCAAGTATAGCCAAAGACCTCTCCCTGAGAACCTTCACCCCATTATGCAGAGATAATTATTACTTTAGATATTTGTAGATTCTCAGGATGGAGAATAGATGGCAGTGAATTTCTTTTCTGTTGTTTCTTAACTGCATTTCTTAGCCTATAAGTATGACTGGAATAAAATTCTTAAGAATTAAAAGGGATAGAAGTGAACATAAAAGGGGAAAAAAGGATAATTCAGACTACATAAAATAAGAATACTAATAAGAGCAGTACATCAAGAGTAAGAAAGAAAACTGCCAACTAGAAAAATAAAAACATTTTCCAAAATAACTATGATATATGGTATCTGTGGTATTTATTAAATGGATAGAAAATTGCAAAACTGTCATTATTCAATAGTTATGTGACCAAATGCTGTCTATCCCTCTATCTATCTATCTATCTATCTATCTATCTATCTATCTATCTATCTATCTATCTATCTATCTAAGTATGTATGTATGTATGTATGTATCTATCATCTATCTATCTATCTATCTATCTATCTATCTATCTATCTATCTATCTATCTATCTATCTATCTATCCATACATATCTTTAAAGCTACAAAGTATCTATAACTCTAGCAAAGGTTGTTCCAGTTTAACAGTAACAGAAATGCAAGTTAAAAGAGACCATAAGTTAATAGCTATGACACTGACTAGCTGTGTGACTTGTTAGACACTATTTTTCTTACTAGGTATAGTCCAATATCACAATGCATATCAAGAAAAGCTCCAAGTGCATTTATGACTTAAACATAAAGGGCAATATGATAAACAGATTAAGGGAACAAGGAGGAAATTACCAATCAGTATAGCAGATGGGGAAGAGTTCATGACAAAGGATAGAGCCAAGATGGCAGCATGAAAGCAGGAAAACTCCATGGCTCCCCTCATAACCAACTTAAATACCTATAAAATATGACTCTAAACAGATTTTAGAGCTACAGAACCCACGAAGTGACAGGGAGAAATAAATCTCCCACTTAATGAAGCCCTGCAGACCAGCAAGAAGGGTCCATTGCATTGTGCTGGTATCCAAGCCCAGCCCCACATGAGCCCATGATTTTAGTCCCAGGGCAGCCTAGACCAGTGGCTGCAGCAGACCTTGGGAGACTGTATCAACAGCAGCTGTGGTGATTTCCAGAATTATCAACCCATAGATTATATATAGAGAGAGTATATACATAGAGGATAGATAGATAGATAGGTAGATAGATAGATAGATAGACAGATGTCTATATAGGAGGGTATTTGTGCACATGAATACATATGTGTGTGTGTATATATGTGTGTACATGTATACATAGAGAGAGGGCACAGGATCAATTGAATAGGAAGGGATGATATTTAAAAGGTGAAACTGAGAGATGAGAAAGATAATGAGAGGAGATGGGGAGAGATAGATTGGGGTAAATTATCTCATATAGAAGAGGTAAGGGATAACTGTTACAATGGATGGGAAGAACAGGAAGGCAAAAGGGAATTGGTCAACTTTACTCTCATTGAATTTGGCTTAGGGTGCGAATGACATCCACAGTAAATTGGGCATTTTGCCCTACAGGAGAGTAGGGGGGATGATGGAGGGGATGGAAGGTTTGGGGGAGGGTAGTTAAAAGCACCCACCTTTGTAAAGGGGTGGGGTCAAAGTAGAGAATAGAACAAATGGGGGGGTGGGATAGGATGGAGGGAAATATAGTCAGTCTTTTACAATACATGCACTATGGAAATGTTTTGCATAGCTACACATGTTCAACCTGTTTAGAATTGCTTATCTTCCCAGTAAGGGTTAGTGACTAGGGAGGGAGGGAAAGCATCTGCAACTCAAGGTTTTAAAATCAAATGTTATGTGTGTGTGTGTGTGTGTGTGTGTATGTATGTATATACACACATACATATATGCATATATATGCTGCTATTATTATTATTATTATTGCTGTTGTTATTATTTATATACAACTGGAAAATACGGTATACAGGCATTGGTATATGAAGATCCATCTTGCCCTCCCAGAGAGTTGGAGAGGGGATGGTGGAAGATATAGGAGAGAGCAGATTGGGGAAGAGGTATACAGTGGGATGGCTGTTTTGGAGTGGTAGTTAGGGGAAAGACAGGGAGAAAAATTTGTAACTCAAAATCTTGTGGAAATGAATGATGTAAACTAAAACTAAACATTTAATTTAATTTTTTTAAAAAGAGTTCATGACCAAACAAGAGACAGAGTGACACAAAAGATAAGTAGACCAGAAAACTAAAAAAGATGACAAGAGATAGAATTAATTGATATTAGCAGGGATTCAATAATCTCATTTGGAAGTTGTTGGAACATACCTACAAATTCATCTTGAAAGCTATTATTGATTATTAGAAGAAAGTTTCTAAATTATTCATATTCTTGGACCTAGAGATTATAATACTAGACATATACCTCAAAGAAGTCTGAGATGGAAGGAAAAGCTACATATTTCTGTAAATATTAATATCTGCACTTAAGATAATAGCAAAAGATAGAAGTAATTTGGCTGTCGATTTGTTGGGAGTGGCTGAACAAATTATATTACATTATCATAATATAATATTACTAACTTTAAATAATGAATATAAGGAACTTTGTGTAACATGGGAATCAATTCTGGTGTAGTAAAGTGAGCAGAAGAAAAAATATCAAAGAGGAGATTACACTATTAAAATAAAAGTAAAATCAAATCCTAAATAACTGTAATAAACACTATTTGCACTGGTGCCCTCAAAAATAGATTAGGCAATGTGCCTCTCTTGTTTTGGTAGAGAATTATAGATTTAGGGAAGGTGGGTGGTGAAGGGGAGGATAGAATGGGCATAAAATATTACATATATTTAGTCTTTTTAATTTGTATCTAATTGTGATGTAAATTTTAAATTTATATCTAATTGTGATGTAAAATTTGACAAAGCATCAATAAGATATATAGAAATATATAAATAAATGTGTATGCATACACACATATGTGCATACATATGTGTATGTATGTTTATATGTATGTATGTATTCCTGGTCCCCTAGGAGACTCACCAAGAAAACAGACCTAGTCTGCCAGCAAGGCCCACCAAGTCAAGCCTGCCCGAGCCCACCAAGCAGAACACCATAGCCCCTTACCCTTACCTAGGAACCAATCAAGGCATCTTTACTGTTTGGGTAACCTGATCATTAATTTATTAATTAAGTAATAATAATAAATAATAATAAATTACAATAAATTAATAAATTAATTTACTTATTCAGATCTTTAATCGACACTATTCTTTGGCTTCTATATTTCCCCACTTGCTCTTAGAAACTGTTAAGTTGTGATTTCCTTTGTGTTTTGGTTTTGGCCTATATAAACCCCTAAAAAATGAATCTCAGGGCTGCTGGATTTGGGTAAGCTTAACCCCTTGCAGTTGCCAGCTTATTAAACTCTGCTTCTAAAATGATTAACAGTCTCACTAGTGATTTCTCATTATACTTCCTCCCTCCATGTCTTCTTTCATTCCTTCCTTCCTTTGTCCCTTCCTGATATAATTTAGTCTAAAATTTTAAGATAAGTATCAATAGGGTAAATGTTTATGAAATCAATTTACTGCTTTTGGAATGAATTTCAGTATTTGTCCATGGGCATAAAATATCTACCCATAAAAACAAAATACACAGAATTTTGCAGAGTACTATCAGGATAATCTAATACAAGGTTGTTGAAAATGACATGAGCCATGGTTATCTGTTCTTTCATAACTATGAAATGCCCTTATAAGCATACAATATTGAGACAAACCATGATGAAAGAGTTGGAGGGAGCAATACATCCATGGTCAACCTACAGTCACTCCAAAAAAACATTTCATACTGAATAGTAAGTGGAATTATTGAAGTAAAAATGACGCTGGATCATCTTTCCAACCAAGAAGAACTGTGAAAGAAAGGTGGTTTAGAATCATGTCCTCAGCACCCAGGGTTCCTAACTGTATCATTAATGTAGTGACATCCAGAGTTTATTTCAGACTCATCCATCCAGTCTAATAGCAAGAAATCTCTTAGAGGAACTCAGAAGTATATGTTCATCACCCAGAACTGCAAATGTGGGATGACCCAGAAAAAAACATGTAGTCACTATTCCTCCCAGAATAGAAATCTAATAGAAATTGAGGAGTCTCCCAATGAGAGAATTAGGATTGAGGACTTAGCATAGAATTTACAGCTTAGCCAGTAAGTCAAGATGCTCAGAGCAGATCATCAACTCAAGCCCAGGCCCAAAACAGATGGGAGTATTCAGCATTCTCTTTCTACAAAGTGGTGAATGAACTTTTAACCTCAGTTCTAGGAAAAAAAACTGTTTATTTGTCTAGAACCTACTATGTGGTAAACCCTGTTCTAAGCACTAGGAACAAAAAGCCAGGCAAAAAAGAAGTCCCTGCTTTCAAGGAACTCACAATTTAACATGGGTGGCAACATGTAAACAACAATTTATAAACACTACATATAGGATAAATTAACTTACTTATTCAGGAGCACACTATTTAAAGTACCAAAGAATTACTTCAAAAACCTATAAAAATATTAACAATTCATCTGAACCAATAAAATAACAAAAATCTTGAGGGAAATAATGAGAAAAAAATAAATTGGGCAAGAAGAGGTTTAGCAGCACTAGATGTCAAACTATGCCACAAAGCAAAAATGTGGTATTGTTTTAAGAATAGTCAATGTGTTGTACAGAGGAAGTGTAAGTCAAATGAATGCAAATGTATGTATGTGTGTGTTTATTCTTCTGTACATATGTAAGCATGCATGTGTGTCTATACATCTACAGAATATATTTACCTATATGTGGAATAAATACAGATGTGTATACATACTTACACAGATATGAATGCATATATATGTGCATATATATATATATACACATGGTTTTATATACATATGCATGTATATAAAACCATGTATACACATTGTAATGGTAATGTAATTTGAATTTGAAGACCCTTTTTTGTACTGGCAAATAAGCAGGTACTTAGCACCTTGTTTCAAGTTAAGCAAAGGTAGTAGGTAATTAGCACTTAGTAACTTATCAAGCCTCTGTTGGGGAAACAGAAGGTATGAACTCCTGTCTCCTGTTATTAGTGTAACAGGAAGGGGTTGGCTGAAACAGGAGGCAGCTAATGCTGTGTGTATGTAAGGAAAAGCCCCAGAGAGGAAGGGCCAGAATTTCTTGGAACATTGTGGAGGAGGCTGAAGAGGAGCCCAGGAGCCCAGAAGCCCTTCCTCCTTGCTTCCCCATCCCCCGAGGCTGGACAAGGTGATTCTGATTTTTTGAACAAGCTGCAAAAGATTGAGGAAGCATGACCAAGATGCTAAGACTTTGTTTGTGGCTTGGTTGAGTCTTGAATTTCCAGGAACAGAAACTGTAAAGGATTTGAGATGGACTGGACCCTGTGAGTTCCAGTATGGAGCAGGAATTGCTAGGAGAACTGGACAAGTACCCAGGAGCTGTCTGCCTCTGAATCCAAGTGACTGTTTGGTGGATTTAGGTAGGAGCTGGGACCATGGAAGGGGATCTAGGGAATCTGAGAGACCATGCTGAGTCAAACTGAAAGAAGACTTTATTTGGATACTGTATGACAGAGGAATTGTAAATTTACTAGTGACCTGGGGTGGAGGGTCTTTGTATTTTCTAAAGATTGTACTTAGTAATTAATGATGCTTAGTAAGTGATTACTGAATAAGTGACTAATTGAGTTAACTTAGTGTGCCCCATGAGTAGAAGACTTTGAATATTGTACCCCGAGATGACTGAACGACTGAGTAAGGAGGTAAACCTCTTTAGGGATGATTGAATGCACTACATTATTGTACTTTGTTGAAAACTATTGTGACCAATATGATGGAAACTGTGGCCATTTTAATGATATGCTGTTGTGAATACTATATTGTGATTTTCTGTGATAAGTTGTAACACTGTGAATGCTGTACCTTCATTTTTCTGTGCTGATTTGTTATGGAATAAATAGAGTGCTTGTTATACTGTGTTATCAGAACCTTAAAAGCTGTTCACAGAAGTATTCTTCTGAAAAATTGCTTGTGCATGACATTACACACATACAGAATGTGTGTGTATATGGAATCAGTTCAAACTTACAAAAAACAAGTCCATTCTTCAACTGACCAATGGTCAGTTAATATTGAACAAGCAGCTCCCTAAGGCAGAAATCAAAGTTATCAATTGTCATATTCTTTTCATCAGCCTCTGTAAATTATTCCCTTGACTTCAAAGGCAAACCATTTCTCATGTCTCTGTAGTGAATTTTTCCCCTTTCACTTGTCTCTTTAACTGTTCATAGCTTCAATAATCCATTGTCATGGCTAGCCCCATATGCTGTGCCTTTATTAGAACCTCAATTAGCTATTTTAATGACATCTACCTGCTTTCTCAGCCCCATTCACTACTTTCCCCCTGTCTTTCCTTCACTATACTGCCAATGAAGGCTATGTGGAGCAACACAAATAATGCCTGCTGTATTTTGAGACAGAAACCAAAGTTTGAATCTTGGTGCTATTACTTATTACCTGAGTGGTCTTGGTCAAGCTTTCTCACCTCTCTATGACTTTTTGTTCCTCTATTTCATTTTAACAGAAAAAAATCAATACTTTTTAATGTTTCTAAATATTTTAAGAATCAATGTTATGCCTAGGTCCATAGCTCCCAAACTGTCCCACACCCTGGGAGGCCCCAGAGAACTCCAAGTTACGGATCGTGATAGTTTGAATTTTCTCTTTTTTTTCCTTTCTTTTTTAATGTTTAACTTTCGCTTATTTTTAGTTTACATCATTGATTTCCATAAGATTTTGAGTTACAAATTGTCTCCCTGTCTTTTCCCCCAATCTCCCCAAAACAGCAATCTCATTGTATACCCCTCTCCCAATCTGCTCTCTCCTATGTCCTCCCCCATCACCCCCTTTGACTTTCTGGTAGAGAAAGATGGGTCTCCCTATTTCCATGCCTGTATACCTTATTTCCCAGTTGCATGTAAAGAAAAATTAATGATCTTCCTTAAGCTTTTGATCATGCTACTCCTCTGATTGAAACCCTGCAGTAGCTTCTTACTGACTGATAAACCATAATGTCTAACTCCCTTGACTGTCATTCAAGGCCTTCCATGGCATACTTGATATTTTCAGTTTTATCTTACCTCTCTTACCTAGAAACATTCTATGCTTTGGTGACTTGACAACTTGCCATTTTTCATATACATCTTATGATTCCTCTTCTTCCCTTTTAAAACAATTCAATTATAAACTGAACTTTTGAGGCTAATAATAACAACTAATATTTATATGGGGATAAAAGGTTTTCAGCACACTTTAGAAATATTATCTCATCTTTCCTCACAACAGCCTTGGTTGGGGTAGGTTCTTTTATTATCCTTATGTCTGTTTTTTCCTTCTTTCTTTCTTTTTTACTTTCTTTCTTTTTTTTTTTTTTACAAATTTGGATACTGAGGCACAGAGGGATCAGATGATTTGCCTAGGCTTACAAAGGTAGCATTTTTCTGAGGTTGGATTTAAGTTCAGGACTTCCTGACTTCAAATCAATACTCTATGCACAAGGTCACCTAACAGCAAATGCAACATGGTAAGAGAGGTAAGACTAGGCAATACATGCATTGATATTTCCTAATATGTAGGAATCCAAAAAGCCTTGATCCAGGACTCAGATAAAATCTTGACACCTGTAATGGTAATTAATTTGTTTGATCAGATGTTAAGTAGATCCTAGTAACCTAGTGTTAAGTATAGAACTCTGCCCATTGGTGAAAAGGTGTGAATTCCCAGAACTCTGTCCATTGGTGAAAAGGTGT
>CM053601.1:67618229-67634987 GCA_028646575.1 Pseudocheirus occidentalis | reverse complement strand
AAGATTGTATATAATATTGTGAACTGTTGAAACTGTGAACATTGTACTGAATAAAGATTTGTAATGGAATAAACAGAGTGTTCACTAATACTATGTAATCCAAATCTTAAAAGCTCCTCACAGAGGCATTCTCTCAGAAATCTACTGCTGATTAGCTTTACAACACCTGACTCTAAAGGAAATCCTTTGTGATTTGGCCTTTGAAGCTGGCTCCTGGATTCTCCTTTATGATATGGTTGCATTTAAAAAAGAGGTTATCTAAGTGCTAAGATCAAAGGCTTTTAGGTGTTAAATCCTTATTAGATTAGAGACATTTTGTTACTTCCAAGTTATTGATACATTACCTAAATCTCCTGTACTAATAGTGATAAGAAAACTTGAGTTACATTTTCCTTTTGTCTCCTTGCTCTATAAAAACCTTGTCCAAAGAATCAATAAAAGGAGTTCTTTCTTAAACTATACCCATGACCTGGTTCATTCTCTATCATGTCTCCAACCACACTTAGTGCTGGACATTAAGCAGCTCCTGGCATTAATAGGTGGCAATAAGTGGTTATAGGTGACATAAGAGGAATTTGGGCTTTACTCAAGTCTTTCTGTATGCCTGTAATTCCTGCTATTCCCACATGTTGAATTCACAACCCTTCATATTTCAGTTGTTTGTACATGTGTCCTATTTTAGAGATACCAGAGAGGGATAGTAGAAAGAGGACTAAACCTGAATTAAGAGAGAGACTTGGATGGAAATCCTTATTCTGAAACTGTCCATATGACCTCAGTCAAATTACTTGCCTGATTTGAGCCTTAGTTTCGTCTCTCTCTAGAAAAGAGATGTTTATGGTTTGACCTTTAGAACTATTAATGAGGATAAAATAAATAAAATGTGGAAAGCAGTATTCAACCCTTAAAAAGAAAATATGCTAATTATAATAATTAGTAGTAGTAGTAATTAAAAGTCATGGTAATTCTAAAACTTTCAGAGTCATAGTAATTGTCCATTGAATTTATTTTATGAGATCAACTCTAATTGTCCCAGAAATCATATAATAGGAAGAAAAATGCACAGGTGACAGTTCCTTCAACTCCCTTGTTATGTTGCATTTGCTTCAAGTTCAAAGCTAAGTTTATCATCTGACTATCCTGGAATGGAAAGTGGTCTTATTCTCTTGAGTCTAATGTCACCATCTGCTCTGACTAAATGCCTACCTTGTTACATTCATTCAAATCGAATCTCTCAGGATTTTGGCTCATGTCAGGAATGACTCTTATAATGGAATTAGAATCCTCCCTTAACTCATGGGACTAAAAAAAATACTTCTAAGCAGAAGTGACAAGTTTAGCAAATTTCAACTGTCTTGCCAGGGAAAGAACTCCCAATTGGCTCATTCAGTAGAAATTCCACATATGGTAACAAAGTTACCAGGGCCATTAGCTTACAGGATGTGGAGGGGTGAATGAGCTACCCAAAGAATTATTAATCTGACCAGCAAATGGCAAAAGTCCTTTCCAAGTCTATTACCATTCTCCTTGGCTTTGGGAATAGGAAAGAAAAGGGAGAAATAAGAAAGTAATAAAGCAAAAAAGATTTGGTGTATGCTAGAGATATTTAAGCAATGGACAAATCACCATTGCTACAAGAGCTACTTTCTACAAAAAATGAAGTCTCAAAAAATTAATGAGATCTCCAATTAGTAAAATAATAAAACTTCAGGAAACTGGAACTTACTTCTAAAGAACAAAGACATTTTTGTTAGGTATCAGCTTACGAGTATTTTTCCACCTTATTCATTTTAATGACCTTATTTTTAATTCATATGAATTAATTTTCTTGGAAGGCATTGGAAGCTGGTAGCCCTCCTCACCTACATAAGCATCACAGGTAACCCTCATTACATAGTGTTTCACCATGGTCCAGCTAATACACTAACCAACAAATATCCTAATTAAAACACATGAAAGGAAAGAGGAAACCAGTCAGTGGGGGATGAAGACCAAAGGGATCTCTGATTAGTAGCCAGGCCTTTCCTGGTAATTCTAATAAAAGAAGCAAATAGAAGAACTAACTTTTACAAAATAGTTAATGGAAGGCAGAATTTTCAAGAATTCTGGCTAGGTTTCAGTTTAGAGCTAGTCACTAAAATGTCTAAATTTTGGAGAGTAATTAAGCTGATTAATAACAATCAGTAGGTTATATAGATTTAAATATGAATAAATTAAAATTAGTGTTCTCATTACATTTCTTGTTAAATATTAGATGTAATTTCTAATTTTTTCCCCTTTATGCTGACTCTATTATGTTTCACAAGTCCCCAAGTAATAACAAGTGATCTTTAGGAAATTCATTACTTTAAGTCTTCAAATTCAACAAGTCTTAATGGTTAGACTACCAACATTTTCTTAAATTAGTCTGTCAGGAGGACTATGAGTCTCTCTTTCCCCACTAATACCAAGGGAGTTTAAATGCCTATTTTAAGAGATCCAATTACCTTGAGACCTGTGAGATTCCATAATTTTGAGGTTTAATCTCAAATGTCTGGAAACTACATATGTTCAAAATTGTGTAAGACCTGATTAGGTAAGAATGTTAAATGAACAATAAACATTACAATTCTGCTTTGTTGCATATGTTGGTTTTCTTCTGGAAGGTTAATGTAATAAAATATTGGACTTGAATGTTCTGATTAAGAATGGTAACTTCATGGCAACATATACTTCAAAAGACAGGAACAAATGTCGACTTTCTCATGTAACTAACTTCACTCACTTGCCACTGTTGTACCATAGTGTAAGAGATAAGAGGGGTGTGTCCTGATTGCACAAAGCTTTAAGAGGATGCTCAGAAAACTCCCCAAGATTATGATTGTCTGCTATGATCACAATATAGCATTGATATCATAGCAACTGGTTGGTTTTCCTTTATGGATAATTTATGACTACAGAAATTATTTCCAAAGAACCCATCGATTCATTCCCCCATTCCCCCCTTATTTCTCTTTCTGTTGTTCAGACTGTATTTTCTTTGCTCGAAATTGACTTTTACACTTTTGTCTCCTCATTGCTCCTGGGCAACTAATGTACTTTAACCACCTCCACTGCTTTTCAGTGAAACTAAGTTAGCAATAACTTTTCCTAAATATTAGACTCAGAACAAAACAGTGCTCTAGATGTGCCTTGAATATGACAAAATATAGCAGAAACTCTGAATTTCTGAATTCCTTCTGAATGCCAAGCTTCTCATGATACAGATTAGGATTGCATTAACTCTGTTTGCAACTCTGTTATAGTCAATACCTTTTAAAAGAGCCATAACAAAAATAAAACCTTCAGATTTTTTTTCGATTAAATTGTTTTCCAGACATACTTTCATCATCTTTTACTTGTAACACTGATATTTTTATTCTTTTTTTTTTGGAGGGCAGTTGGGGTTAAGTGACTTGCCCAAGGTCACATGGCTAGTTTTTTTGTGTTAAGTGTCTGAGGCCGGATTTGAACTCAGGTACTCCTGACTCCAGGGCCGGTGCTCTATTCACTGCGCCACCTAGCCACCCCCTTATTCTTTTTTTTTAAAGTTGATTTATTTGTTTTTAGTTTTCAACATTAACTTACATAAGTTTTAAATGTTCTCCCCTTTCCTACCCTCTCCCCTCCCCAAGACAGCATACAATATGATATAGGTTCTACATATATCTTCCTATGAAGCATATTTTCACCTTAGTCATGTTGTGCAGAAGAATTAGAATGAATGGGAGAAACCATAGGAATGAAAAAACAAAAAAAAACAAAACAAAAAATAAAAAAGATAACAGTCTGCCTCGGTCTGCATTCAGACTCCACAGTTCTTTCTCTGGATGCGGACGGTATTTTCCATCATAAATCTTTTGGAATTACTTTAGGTTCTTGAAATGTAGAGAAGGGCAAAGCCTATCAAAATCAGTCGTCTCACACTGTGACTGTTACTATGTACAATGTTTTGTTTCTGTTCACATCATCAGCATCAGTTCATATAAGTCTTTTCAGGTTTTACTGAAATCCAACCTGTTCATCATTTCTTGTAGTGGAATAGTTTTCCGTACATTCATATACCACAACTTGTTCAGCCATTCCCTAATTGATGGGCATTCCCTCAATTTCTTGTTCTTGGTCACCATAAGAGAGCTGCTATAAATATTTTTTGTACAAGTGGGTCCCTTTTCCCATTTTTATTACCTCTTTCAGATACAATCCTAGAAATAGTATTTCAGAGTCAAAGGATATTCACATAGTTCCAAATTGTTATCCTGAATGGTTGGAGCACATCACATCACCAACAATGAATTAGTGTTCCAATTTTCCCATATCTTCTCCATCATTTATTATTGTTCTGTTTTTATCATGTTGGCCAATCTGATAGGTGTGATGTGGTATCTTAAGTTGTTTTGATTTGCATTTCTCTAATCAATAGTGATTTAGAGCATTTTTTTTGTCATATGAGTATAAATAGCTTTAATTTATGCCTCTAAAAACTGCCTGTTCATACCCTTTGACCATTGATCAACTGGAGGAATTAACTGTATTCTTATAAATTTGACTCAGTTCTCTATGTATTTTAGAAATGAAGTCTTTATCAGAAACGCTGGTTGCAAAAATTCTTTTCCAGTTTTCTGTTTCCCTCCTAATCTTGGTTGCATTGACTTTGTGCAAAAATTTTTTAATTTGATGTAATCAGAATGATCCATTTTGCATTTCATGACATTCTTTATCTCTTGTTTGGTCATAAATCCCTCCATTTTCCATAAATCTGACAGACAAAGGATTCCTTGTTCCCCTAATCAGTTTATAGTATCAGCCTTTTTATCTAAATTGTGTACGCATATTGACTTTATTTTGGTAAACAGTGTCAGATGCTGTTCTTTGCTCAGTTCCTGCCATACTATTTTTCAGTTTTCCCAGCAGTTTTTGTCAAGTAATGAGTTCTTATCCCAGAAGCTAGAGTCTTCATATTTATCAAATATATATTGCAATAATCATTGACTACTGTGCCTTATGTACCCAACCCATTCTATTGATCTAACCCCTCTATTTTTTTTCACCATTACAAAGTTGTTTTGATGATTGTGGCTTTATAATGCAATTTAAGATATGGCATGGCTATGACACATTCCCTAGCATGTCTTTTTATTAATTCCCTTGATATTCTGGACCTTTTGCTCTTCTAGATGAAATTTTGTATTACTTTTTCTAGTTCAACAAAATACTTTCTGGTAGTCTGGTTTGGAGCTTAATAAGTAAATTAATTTAGGTAGAACTGTCTTTTTTATTATATTAGCTCAGACAACCCATCAACAACTGCCCACTCCCCATAATTTAGATCTTAACTTTATTTGTGTGAAAAGTGTTTAGTAATTGTATTCATATGGTTCCTGGGTTTGTTTTGGCAGGTAGAATTGCAGATATCTTATAATGTCTTCAGTCACTTTAAATAGAATGTCTCTTTCTATCTCTTGCAGTTGGGCTTTAAATTAGTAGTGTATAGAAACACGAATGATTTGTGTGGGTTTGTTTTATATCCTATAACTTCACTAAAGTTGTTTATTATTTCAAGTAGCTTTTTACTTGATTCTCTAGGATTATCTAAGCCTATCATCATATTATCTGCAAAGAATAATTTAGTTTGTTCTTTTCCTATTCTAATTTGTTCAATTTTTTTATTCTCTCTCCTTCTCTCTCTCCCTCTCTGTCTCTCTGTCTCTCTGTCTCTGTCTGTCTGTCTGTCTGTCTCTCTCTCTCTCTTTCTATCTCTTTTGTAAAGCTAAAATTTCGAGTACCAAATTGAATAACAGTTGTGGTAATAGAAATCTTTGTTTCACCCCTGATCTTATTGGAAATGCATCTAGTTTATCCCCACTACATATAGTGCTTGCTGATGGTTTTAGGTAGATGCTATTTATTGTTTTAAGGAAGGCTCCATTTATTCCTGCTCTCTAGTGTTTTTAATAGGAATGGGTGATGTATTTTGTCAAAAGACTTTTCTCTATTTGTTGAGATAATCATATATTTGCTATTGATTTTTTTGTTGATATGGTCAGTTATGCTGATAGTTTTCCTAATATTGAACCAACCCTGAATTCCTGGTATGAATCCTACCTGTTAAAGTGTATTATTCTCATGATAAGTTGCTGTAATACTTTCAGTAATATTTTATTTAAAATTTGTGCATCTATACTTTTAAGAGAAATTGATCTATAATTTTCTTTCTCTGTTTTGACTCTTCCTGATCTAGGTATCAGTACCATATTTGTATCATAAAAAATGGTAAAACTTCTTCTCCAATTTCCCTAAACAGTCTATATAATATTGGAATTAATTATTCTTTAAATGTTTGATAGAATTTGCTAGGATATCCATCTAGCCCTGGAGGTTTTTTTCTTTCCCTAGGGAGTTCATTGATGGCTTGTTCAATTCATTTTTCCAAGATGGAGATATTTAAGAATTTTACTTCCTCTTCTGTTAATCTGGGTCATTTGTGTTTTTACAAATATTCAACCCCTTCACTAAGACTGTCAAGTTTATTGGCATACAATTGGGGAAAATAGTTTCTAATCATTGTTATCATTTTTTCTTCCTTAGTGGCAAATTCACCCCTTTCATTTTTGATACTAGTAATTTTTTTCTTTAATTTTCTTTTTTTTAACAAATTAACCAAAAGTTCATCAATATTATTGTTATTTTCGATAAAACAAGCTCTTAGTTTTATCTATTAGTTCAATAGTGTTTTATTTTAATTTTATTACTCTCTCCTTTGGTTTTCAGTATTTCTATTTTTGTATTTAATTGGGGATTTTTAAGTTGTTGTTTTTCTAGCTTTTTCAGTTGCATGCACAATCCATTGATCTGTCCTTTTTCTATTTTATTCATGTAAACATTCAGAGACATAAAACATCTCCTAAAAAACACTTTCACTGCATCCCATAAGTTTAAGTATGTTGTCTCATTATTGTCATTCTCTTTAATGAAGTTATTGATTGTTTCTATGATTTGTTGTTTAGGATTAGATTCTTTAGGATTAGATTATTTAGTTTCCAGTTAATTTTTAGTATATCTTTCCATGATTCTTTATTACATCTAATTTTTATTGCATTATGATCTGAAAATGATGTATTTAATATTTCTGCCTTTCTGCACTGGATTATGAGTCTTTTTTTGCCCTTGTACATGATCAGTTTTTGTGTATGTACTGCTGAGAAAAAATATTCCTTTATATCCCCATTCAGTTTCTCCAGAGGTCTACCATATCTACCTTTTATAAAATTCTACTCTCTTCCTTAACTTCTTTCTTCTTTATTTTGAGGTTAGATTTGTCAGGTTTGGAAAGAAGAAGGTTGATTTCCCCCACTAGCATAGTCTTGCTGTCTAGTTCTTCCTGTAACTCCCTTGACTTCTCTAAGAATCTGGATGCTATACAACTTGGTGCATATAAGTTTATGAATGATATTATTTCATTGTCTGTAGGGCCATTTAGGGGATATACTTTCCTTTCTTAGCTCTTTTAATTAGACACATTTTTGCTTTTGTTTTGTTTGAGATTAGGATCACGAACCCTTCCTTCTTTAGTCCAGCTGAAGTATAATACATTCTACTCCAGGCTTTTACCTTTACCCTGTATGAATTCCCCCATTTTAAATGTGTTTCTTATAAACAACATATATTAGGATTATAGTTTTTAATCCTTTCCACTTTCATTTTATGGGAGAGTTCATTACATTCACATTCACTAATATTATAAATATCTATGTATTTCTCTTCATCCTAACCCCCCTACTTATGCTCTTATTTTTCCTTCTCCCTTTCCCTCCTCAAGAGTTTTGATTTTGACCATCACCTCCCTCAATCTTCTCTCCCTTCTATCAGATCCCCTCCCTTTAGCTCCCCTCCATTTTATTTTCCCTTACCACTCTTATTGCCTGTAGAGCAATTTAGTTTTTTATACCTGAGTATGTTCTTCCCTCCTTGAACTGAATTCAATGGGAGTAAAGTTCAAACAATGTTCCTCTCCCTCCCTTCTTTCCCTCTTCTATAATATGTTTTTGT
This sequence comes from Pseudocheirus occidentalis, assembly GCA_028646575.1. Taxonomy (NCBI): domain Eukaryota; kingdom Metazoa; phylum Chordata; class Mammalia; order Diprotodontia; family Pseudocheiridae; genus Pseudocheirus; species Pseudocheirus occidentalis. The sequence goes on along the minus strand of CM053601.1, from coordinate 67,626,920 downwards.
GCCTCACCAAGTCATGTAATTTATCCTTTTCTGCCTCCTTCTTTCTTCTTCTCCCACTACAATTACTTTTCACCCATAAATTAGTTTTTTCTTTAATCATCACATCAGTTAATTTAAAACCACACCACTGTCATATGTATAAATGTCATAATAAAGATACAGTTCTCAAGATTTATAGGTATCATTTTTACATGTAAGGGTTTAAACAATTTGTCCTTATTGAATAACATTTCCTTTTCCTTTCCTGTTTACCTTGTTGTGCATATTTTGAGTCCTGTATTTGAAAATCAAATTTTCCACTGATCTCTGGTCTTTTCATCAGAAAGGTCTGGGAGTCCCTTATTTCACTGACTATCCATCTCCTTATTGGAAATATTATGTTCAGTTTTTCTGGGTAGCTGATCCTTGGTTGTAATCCAAGATTCACAGAATATTGTATTCTAATCCCTCTGATCTTTTTGTGTAGTATCTGCATGGTCCTACGTGATCCTGACAATATTTGAATTTTTTTCTTTCTGGCAGCTTGAGGTATTTTCTCCTTGATCTGATAATTCTGGAAATTGGCTACAATATTCTTTTGGTGTTTTCAATTTGGGATCTCTTTCAGGAGGTGATTGGTAGCTTCTTTCAATAACTATTTTACCGTCTAGTTCCAGGTCCTCAAGGCAGCTTTCCTTAATGATTTCTTGGAAAATAGCACCCAGGTTCTTTTTTCCATTATGGCTTTTTGGTAAAGCAATAATTCTTAAGTTATCTCTCCTGGATCTATTTTCCAGGCCACTTGGTGTTGTTGTTAGTGTTTTTTTACAATGAGATATTTTACATTTTCTTCTATTTTTCCATTCTTTTGATTTTGTTTGACTGATTCTTGATGCCTCATAAAGGCATTAGCTTCTAATTGCCCAATTCTAAATTTTAATGAATTGTTTGGTTAACTTTTGTATTTCTATTCCCATTTGACCAATTTTACTTTTTAAGTGAATTTTTTTTCTATTTTGTCAATTGTCTTTTTAAAGGAATTGTTCAATTTTTTCTTCTACCTCTCTAATTTGGCTTTTTAAAATCCTTCTTGAACTCTTCCAAAAAGGTTTTTAATGGCTTAAGACCAATCAATATTCTCCTTTGAGGTTTCAGATGTGGGTATACTGACAATATTGTCCTCTTAGGAATTTATATGTTAATCTTCCCTGTCCCCACAGTAAGAATCTGTGATCTTTGCTTTTCTAAGTTGCTTTTTGCTCATTTTGTTTGCCTTTTTTCTGACTTATAAAGTGGATCTCTGCTTCCTGGGCACATAGCGCTCTGTCCCACACTTCTTGTACTGGGGCCTAGGTGCCTGGTTACTGGCTTTGTGTGCTGGGGCCCCAGGTTCTGGCAACTGGAAACTATAATGCTGTAAGCTTACCTGATGCTGACCTGTAGCTGACTGGTGCAAGCTGAGGCCAGGTGAGGTCTTTCTGCATTTGCCCGTGGTTGCACTGAAGTTCAGCTGTGTGAGGTGTAGGGTAGGGGTAGTGTGGCCACTGGAGGTCTCCTCCTCCCCAAGGACTAGGCTAGAGCATGGGTAGGCTCAGGAACTGGTGGATGCTGCCCATGGAACAAGTGGTGATTCTTCCGTGCTGGGATCTGCAGATTCCCTGTGCTGGTGTCTGCTGGTTCTCCCATATGCAGGAAAGCATATGGGGAGTCCTGGTTTCAGTGCTTTCCTGAAACACCATTGTAGGGCTCAGGATCTCCCACTGGTTTGCTGACGTGCGACTTGATGATGGCTTGTGGGGATGCCTCCCGTCTTGTAGCGGTCCTCTTCAGTCACAGCAAGAGAGGATTTTCTTGGGGTGGTTAGGTGGTAAATTGAATAGAGTACCAGCCCTGGAGTCAGAAGGACTTGAGTTCAAATCTGGTCTCAGACACTTAACACTTACTAGCCATGTGAGCTTGGGCAAGTCACCACCCTGATTACTCTACCTTTCCCCCTCCAAAAAAAGAAAAAAAAAGAATTTTCTCCTTAATCCCTCTAGCCTCTCGAACTAAAAAATTGCTGCATCCTCTCTTTCTGCTGGCTCCACTCTTCTAGGATTTTCCCTGGGGTGATAGTTTCTGAGTTCTTCAAGGTCAGTAAAAGAAAGTAAGAGTGACTTATTCTTTACTCCAAAATATTGGCTTCTGGAAAGTGTTTTAATATATGTGTAGGAAATTGCACTTATTTATATTAAATTATACTTATTTCATTGTTCTAAGCTATTGAGTCCTTTTTGGATCTAAAGTCTCTTCTCTTTTGTATTACCTGCCCTTACCAGGTTTGTGATTATTGTGAGTATGGCAAGCATAGCATTCATATCATTATACAAATTAATTTTCAAATAAATTTGGATATAAATTTTAATATTATCTACTCTCCAGGGCACAGCCAAGATGGCGGTGTAGAAGCAACAAGGTTCCACAGTCTCACATAACCACCTCAAATATCCATAAAATATAACCCTAAACAAATTTTAGGGCTCCAAAACTGACACAAAAATATAGAAAAACACATCTCCTGCTGAAGGCAGCTAGGCAGGAAGGGATCATCACAATACACTGGGAGCCTAGCCCAGCCCAGCCTGAAACCAGGGCTTGGCCCTGGGTCAGCCATGACAAGCTGCTCCTGGAGATTTCAGAAGAGTCGATCAGCTCCACAGCTGTAGCAGTTTCCAGAATTATCAAGCCATAAGAAACAAGGACTAAGTGAAAGGTCAGTGGAACTTTGTTAAATTTGGGGGAGTAAAGCAGTCTGGCTGAACTGCCTCCAGGGCAGAGAAGCAGCAGAAGCACAGGCCCTGCAGGCTCCTTCACATGGCTGCTTCAGAGCTCCCAGCCTTCAGACTGCTGGGGGCCAAGTGTTTGTTCAGAGGCTAAGTGCTCTTGTGTTGAGCATCCTGGATCTGGATTGCAGTTTTGGGTGGTAGTCCTGGGCTGCCTTTTTAGTGAGCCAAAGCTGGCAGGGGTGGCAAAAATGGCACCCTCCCAATAGCTTTGGCAGCTATGAAAACCCCAGTGATTTGGGACGGAGCTTACCCCTCTGGAAGCAGAGTCCCACAGAGCTAAAAAATCAAGCAATTCACTGGCAACATGAGCCTGCAAAGGAAGCACAGTAAGAACAGCAATAAAATTTTAGAATCCTTTTTTGGGGACAAAAGAGAATCAAAGCATGGAATGGGAGGAAGACAACACAGTCAAAACTCCCACGCCAAAAGCTTCCAATAAACATGAAGACTGCCTACAAGCCATACATAAGCTTAAGAAGTATTTTGAAAACCAAATAAGAGAAGTGGAAGAAAAATTGGGAAGAGAAATGAGAAGGATACAAGAAAATCATGAAAAGAGAGTCAACAATCTGACTGAAGAAAATAACACCTTAAAAAATAGATGAACTCAAATGGTAAAAGAGGCCCAAAAAGCCAATGATGAGGAGAATGTCTTAAAAAGTCGAGTTTGCCAGATGGAAAAAGAATCTCAAAAGCTTTCTGAAGAGAATAATTCATTCAGAATTAGAATGGAGCAACTGGAAGCAAATGAATTTATGAGAAATCAAGATACTATTGAACAGATCCAAACAAATGAAAAAATAGAAGGCAATATGAAATATCTCCTTGAAAAAACCACTGACCTGGAAAATAGATCCAGAAGAGACAATTTAAAAATTATTGGAGTACCTGAAAGCCATGATCAAAAAAAGAACTTAGCATCCTTCAAGAAATTCTCAAGGAAAATTATCCTGATATTTTAGAACCACAGGGCAAAATAGAACTTGAAAGAATTCAGTGATCACCTCTTGAAAAAGATTCCCAAAAGAAAACTCCTTGGAATGTTGTAGCCAAGTTCCAGAGTCCCCAGATCAAGGAGAAAATATTACAGACTTCCAAGAGGAAGCAAGTTGAATTCTGTGAAAACTCAATTAGGATAACCCAGGATCTGGCAGCTTCTACATTCAGGGATTGAAGGGCCTGGAATATGATATTCTGGAGATCAAGGGATCTAGGGTTAAAACCAAGAATCACCTACTCAGCAAAATTGAGAAGGAGGACATAGGAGAGAGCATATTTGGGGAAGAGGTATACAGTGGGATGGCCATTTTGAGGTGGTGAGTAGGGGAAAGATTGGGAGAAAATTTGTAACTCAAAATCTCATGGAAATGAGTGATGTTAACAAGAAAATAAATAAATTAATTAGAAAAATACTACCTATTCTCCTCTTGTATCTCTTCACTTTTTAATTCCCAGAGAGTGATTACTTATATAAGAAAAAAATAGGTGAATGATAGATAAATAGACAAGTATGTATGTACAATCCTATTTTCATGAACTGTCTTGTTGACATCTTTACTCCTTTCTTCTTCACTGCTTTTGTCAATCATTTGGTTTGTTTTACAGATTTACTTAATTTGTTGATTTCATTTTTTCTTTCTTCCTTTTATTTATCTCATTCTCTCTACTTTTTCTCCCTTTTCTTTTTCTCAATTATTTAGTTAATTCAAAATTGTCCCTCTCTCCTCTCCACTGACCACTTTTCTCTCTTAGTTTTGTTTCTGTTTCTTTGCATTCTCAAAATTTCTCTACATTTCACTTTCACTGACTTTCTTTCCTTTCTCTCTATTCTAAACTTTTATTCTTTGATTCCTAATGTGTACATTTAATCATTATTTAATATTTTCAGTTTTTCAGAGTACTGAAGTTTCTAAAGCACAATTTTGAGTTCATCTCTTTCAATCATTTTTTAAATTTCCTACAGCTCTTCCTCAGTTTCTTGTTTTGTGTTGTCCCTCCCTCTTAGAAGCATTAATTCATGATATTAAACAGTTCCCCATTGTTGAAATTTCTTTGTGTCTCATATTGTGCAGTCCATGTCTAATCCCTGTCCTCCCCATGATAATTTTCTTATCCATCTAACAGTTTCTTCTCTGAGTCCCATGTCCACTCATCATTCCACATACTGTTTTACCTCAAGAACTCTGATTTTCTTTCTTTGAGATAGGATGTTGTCTATGGAAGCACAATAGTCTCAGAAGTGGTATCCCTGTACACCAAGTTCTTGAAATCAGTAAGTCAACAAAAATGTTAGTAAGTGCTTACAATGTGTCAGGCATTGTGTGAAGTTCTGAGGATACAAGTTAGATCCATTATATATCTCAATATCTCTTTTCAGAATATAGACAAGTTTCTCAAATGCTTTCCCCCTCAAAGGGACTCTGTCTTAATGCATCTTTAGAAAGGCTTAAAATGATAATTGTCTGGTATGAAGAAATGTGGAACACACAGTACAATAACACATAGTCCATTTTTATTGACATGATGAAAACAGTAATCAGAAGAAATGAAAATGATCAGGTCTTCTTTGATCTCTGATGGAATGGGCCAACTAAAATGAAATAAGACCTGGTGGAATTTTTTCCATGGTTCCTATCAAGGTTGGGTAGGACCACTCATAGAAGGGAGAGCGTAAGGAACTCTAACTTGGGATCTGGTGCTAATGGTTGTGTTTTGCTACTCATACTAAGCTGATGGCAGGAAAAGGAGCTTTGGGCATTATCTTATTCTGACAGGGTGAGGAAAGTATTTTAGTAGGATAAGAAGTCTACTAGAGTCATCATAGACAAGTTCCCTTATTGAATTGCCATTTCCTTCTTTCTTTTCTTGTGATTCAATTCTCCTCTTTACCAATTCATTATCCTCTTATTTTTCTTATTGAGAAATGGTAGGGGTTATCTTTCCTTCATTATTTACTGTTGATTAGGGGACCTTTATCTGCCACATCCAGAATCTCATTTTATATATTCTCACTCTTTAATTTAGTCCCATAAACTGCACTGAATCATCTGTACAAAGGGGTGAGAGGGGAATTTTTTTATATTCATAGTATTTCAAGCTTATTTCTCTATATTCACTTCCCATTTTTTAAAATCATGTTTTCCTGTTTATCTCTTCATATATTTTTAGAAAGAATTTTAATGGTCTCTCTGCTGGTGTTTATTTCAAAACCTAATATGTGCCTTTATGGTCCATGTTTTCCTTTAAAAAATTGCTTGAAATGGGGGTGTTATTCCTTTAGTAATTGTAAGTATTTCCCTTTCTTGTGTTTCTACTATTTGGGGCTTTAGAAAATGGAATAATTTGCTCATTTAGCTTGTCTTTTTTTTTTCCAGAAATGCTTCAGATCTCTCTTTTATTGTATGCCCATATTTTTTCACTGATGATTGTGGCCAAGTTTGCAGAGTGTCATTTGGGCTACATCTTGAGCTCGTTTGTGTCTTAGAATATGTTTTTCTATTCATTTCTTTGTTTTCTCAAAACTGTTGAATGAATTCAATTTATTCAAATTTCTTTTCCTTCATATTTGACAGTCTTTCTCTTGGTCATTTGCATAAGTTATTATTCACCAGTGAAATTATTATATTTAAATAATGTGTATTTTGAAGTTACAAGCAGAAGGTGATTTGTTCATTTTACTAATGGCTATACTTTCCTTAGTGTTTTTCCCCAAATTCAGAAGTTTTAGATAATTTTCTTATATTATTTATTTTATCATATCATTAATTTTTTAAAATTTGTTATTCTCTTATCGAGGGACTAAAACCCATGGATTGTCTCTACACATTAATGTCTTTAAAATCATTGCATGTTGTTCAATATTACAAAGATTACACATACTTTATATATATATACATATACATATATATATAGCTATTCATCTTTCATTTTATTTTTCAGTAAGGTATATTTGTAATTCCAATCTGCTCTTCACTCTGCTACATTGGAGAGAATCATCATCAATATGGATTAAAGTTTTCAGCTAGTAACTATTTCTGTTGTGCAGGCCATAAATTCTTCCATTTTTCCTGTCTAACTTCTTTCAAGATTCTGATTCCTCTCATGAACCTTTCTATAGCTTTATATCAGTGTTCTATGATCTCTTGGGAATCTTTGGAGTGAACATTTTATCATATGTTTGCTTAATTTATTGTAACTTGAAACTTCTAATTTAAAAATCTTTAATTTTTAAAAAATGTCCTGGTACCCACTTTCCCTGTCTTCCAGTACCTTCCCTACTGACTCATCTGTCTATGCTTTAAGATTTAAAGCAAATTGTCTTCCTCCTGTGATTTTTACAGTTGTAATATTTCTTGCAGCCCCTTATAATCCTTTGTCACTCACTTTGTGCCTTTTCCCTTTTATTAGGCTTATATCTCTGAGACTGGACCCCGAAATGATCTCAGTCTCCTCCTACTTTAAGGAATTTACTTCTCTGAGGAGACTAATTGTTATGGCAGGATACTATCTCCTTTCATTCAAGCCCAGTGCAACCTGCCATACTAACTTCCACCTCAACTTTTATCATTTTGGTGTGTCTCTCTGGATTTTTAGCATCTGGCTGCTTTTTGCCAGCAAGAAGAAATGCAGCATGAGTGTTTTTGGCTGAGTTTATAGTTTCTTGGAGTTGATACTGTCTTGGAGTTCTATAAGCACTACTCTAAGTAGAATGAAGCATAGTTCTTTCTGTCTATGTTCTCCCTTTGTCCCACCATGTGAATGAATAGAGCTGAAATTCACTTCTTACAGGATGCTGCAAGAAAGGTGGGGCAGAGAACATGAGAATTACTGTTGAAGGATTGTAATCCCTGTTTGGGTACCAAAGTACAAATCCATAGCCTGAGTTTTGTGTTCTGCCTTGGAAACTGGTGGATAAGGATTCTGAGAGAGTTCATTAAAGATTAACATTTCCATAGTTAAATCATAAGATTGTAGAGCTCCTTTCTTGTCTCATGGAAATAGTTGTAACTTCTCTATAATTTATCCTTGGGAGTTTTTTTCTCAATCATTAAATACACATTTTTTAAGCACCTAGTATGTGTTAGGTATTGTGCTAAGCACTGGGGACACAGAAAGTGCCAAAAGACGATCTTTGCCCTCAAAGAACTTAAATCTAAAGCCCAAGGGGAGGGGGAGAATAGAACAAGCAAACAAATATGTACAAATAAACTGCATACAAGACAGAAAAAAAATGTTTCAAAGAGGGATGGCACTAAAATTAAGAGGGGATAGGAAAAGCTTACGTTTGAATATAGGATTGTGTTTGGAACTTGAACTAGGGAATCTAGGAAGTGAAGATGAAAAATGAGAGTATTCCAGGCATGTGGAACAACTAGAGAGAATACTTAGAGCTGAGAAATGGAGTGCCTGCCTTACTGAAGAGTAAGGAGGACAGTATCACTGGAACAATGTGTTTGTAGTATATTAGAGAGGGAGGGGTAAGATGTAAATAATAGAAACGTATGCATGATTTGTGTGCATTGTGGGATATGTGGGATTTGAAAGCCAAGCAGAGAATATGTGGGGACTGAAGAAAATATTTATTTTTCCATCTTGTGCATCATGAGCCAAAGGATCTTTTATTGTCTGGAATTTGAACATAATCCCTAGCCAGATTCAGCACAAATATATATTAGATACCTCCCAAGTACAGGGAACCATCTTAGGTCCTAGAGGAAATACCAAGGTTAAATAATGGAATAACCCTAGCAGGAGGTAAGAGGTAATCTAAAACATTCCCAACTTCTAGATGGACATCATATGCCACACTAAATCACACTATGCCTTCCTTCTTCCTTCCTTCCTTCCTTCCTTCCTTCCTTCCTTCCTTCCTTCCTTCCTTCCTTCC
>CM053601.1:67567444-67617729 GCA_028646575.1 Pseudocheirus occidentalis | reverse complement strand
TGGGCTTTGGAGGGGGTCTGGGGGCAGCACCCGCGGGCCTGAAGCGGGGTGGGGGTGTGCGGTCCTTGCGGGCCTCCCGGGACCGATTCCTCACCACCTTGCTGTGGATTGCGCAGCTCACGCAGTAATGCAGCTTCACGTACAGCTAGGACAGCACGTAGGAGTTGAAGACGCTGGCCTCGGAGATGTCCCTGACGGCCGCCGCCTCCACAATGTTGCGGATGACGAACTTCTTGATGGCCTTGTCCTTGGGCACGCAGTGGGCACAGTTGGTACAGCGGATGGGCTGCACGTGGCCGCGGCCCTTCTTGGCGCGTCCGTTATTCCTCCTCTTCTTGGTCATCTTGAAAGCCAGAAACCGAAAAACCATAATACTCTTTTTAACAAAGTGAGAAGAGTATTATTTTGAAAAAAATTCACTGCAAAATTAGCGTATGTAAATTAAGGAGAAAATGAAAAGTTCTACAAAGTACATTTAATATTTAAAACTATTGTTTTAAATACAGCTTCCATGTGTAAAATATTAATTGATACTAACTTATGTGATAGTGACTATTGATAGGAGACATTTAAAATATCATTTTAAATGCTTTAGTAGTATTAATTTTTATTATTACTCATGGAATTACTATATTTTCAATTGATAAGTAAAGCAAGAAGAAATATAATATAAAAGATTTTCAAAGATCTAAAAATCTGTAGTGTGTTTATATTCTAGGCGATTGTTGATGGTTTTTGGTCCCAAAATAAGGATCATGAAGCCCAGAGTCAGAGAAAATTATCAATATCCTATCTAAATTAAAATCTAAATTAAATCTGTTTTTCCTATGTTGTAACGTATTCTCTTTTGTGAATCTTCAATTATTGGAGGGAATTTATCGTTGTTCCTGAGAATAGAAGGGGAAAAAAGAACTTCAGCATCACAGAAAGAATCCTTGGGAGCAAAGTTACTTCAACATTCTATTCAGAGATCAAAAAAAAAAATCAAGAACTTGAATAATAACAAAATAATGGTGAGAACAGAGCTCTGAAAAATGTCAAGGGATAGCATCTGGGAGTGCATATGACACTAGCTTTATCTTTTCCAATGAATTTATCTTAATCATTACAAAGCTAGGATATTCCCTTTTCTGTGTTCGAATGTTCCTATATATGTCTATATACATACATACATAAACACACATACATATATGTATATATACATATATATCCATATATGCATATATATATGTGTACATATATATATACATACACATACATATCTCCTATCAATATAAAAGGATTGGCATATGTTTTTTCAAAACTAAATAGAAAAAAATTCAAACAAATATTTTCCTTTAGCTGAAGGTGAAATAAAGTAATATTTATACTGTCTGGAGGCTAGCACATCTCTAATTCCAATGAGATTAAATCTTTGAGAAAACATAATAGGGAAGTTTTCCATATGCATTTTGAGGATTGGAATCTGGCAACTTGGGTTGGGTAGGCAATTTAATGTGTGGTCATGTGAATAGGTTATGGAAGTTAATTCTAAATCTCATTAACGTTTGTTTCATTGTTTTTTTAAAAAAACCTAATTAAAGGGTTCTTTTGACTGGGCCTGAATAATTATGAAACACAGCAGGTATGGGGCAAAGTGGAAGAGTTTTCCTAAATAGAATTGAAGAGTATGTATTACTGATCTGATCACATGATTCTTGTGATTCACTAACAAAAGGAAAACACAGCACATAAAAAGTATCTTATAGATAAAATTATTTTCTGACTATTGGTTGAAAAACATGCCATTGAAGTGTTGAAATTTGAAATTCTGTGATTATATAAACACTTAATGACCCAATAAGCACCTAGATGCTATTATGTACATTTTGTGCAATAAGAATTCAGTTAATAATTAGCAAAACAACTGGAATATCTGTAGTCAGCTATAGAATCTACCTGATCAAGCTGCTTTTTCAGTCTAACAAAGAAGAAAAAAAATCAATAATGTAATAATTCTTGAGATGTTTTCAAGGAATCACTAAACAACAACATAGCATGAAGCAAACAGTTTTGAGGTATACAGAACAAGTCTGTCTAATGTCTTTTACTTAATGATGTTATACTTTCCCTAAGTCTATAAGTTAAAATTCTTGGATCATCTACCATAATTTAAGTGATTGTCAAATAGGGAATATTCTGTTATTCAAAATCAGACTGATTATTGGATACTTATTGTGTATAAGTGAAAGTTTACTTCCATACAACTTCAACAGAGTTAACTAAGTATAAAAATACACAAAAGCTAGCTGCTTACAACATACTTCTAAAGATAGCTTTTTTGTGTGATCTGTGTGCTAAATTTTGAACTTGTGATCTTTGACTCCAAATTCAATACTACTTGAACTACAACAGAGATTACAACAATCCCATGAGGAATGCAATTCAGGTGTTATTATACTGATTTATAGATTACAAAATTAAGTTCTAGAAAGTATACTTAATTTGTCCATGTTCTCACTGTTCAGAAGGTTACAGTTTTACAGATATTAAGAAGCATAGAATTCATCTAATATGACTCTTTCTGTGATGTAGAAAAAGAGAAGTTCAGGTCACATATGTAGTAAGCAGCAGAGTTCAGATTTGATCTGAGATCCTCTGAGTTCAAATCCATTCCTCTTTCCATAGCACTGTAATAGACTTGCCCCATTTCTAACCACTGCCCCCTTCATGGTGAAAGGATTTATTGGCAAGCTTGCTTCTCGTAAATGGAGAATGCAAAATGATTGGCACATATGAGTTAGCTAATTTGCATCAGAAATATATTACTGAGACAGCTGTGGGATTCAGTATTGCATGATGGAGATTACAATCCATTAATCAATTTATAGACACAAATAAATTATTGTTTGAGAATAAACAAGGATTTAAACCACCCAAATCAATAAGCATAATTAAAACAATAGTATGCTACAGTCATTTATTTGATTGTCTTGCAGCTGCCTGGTGGAATTAGTGAAGCATGGAGCCAAACATCTAACACTACATTTAGTTTCATTTACTGAAATAATGGAAGCATGTTAATGACAAAATACCAAAGTATATAATAGAAATTAATGTAGCATGAAATAAAAGTATGTTTAGAAATCAAGGAGAGTTCAGTAAAAGTTGAGAAGTCTTCAAATGAACATTGTATAATACATATTTGGAAATGACTACTATGTTATTTTTACACAAGGGTATCTGCAAATTATAGACCATTAAAAATGACAGCAATAAGCACAAGATAGACAAGTACTAGTGTATAAAAACATATTAAGTTCAAATGCTCAAAATAGTTTTCTATAATCACAGATAATAGGAGCTTCAAAACATCTGTACACACAGTGCCTCTTTTCTTTAATTTACATCACTAAGCACTTTCAACCAAGACTCTTTTTGATATGGTATTTTTCCCCACTATAAAATTTTCTTTATATTAAAATGAATATCTCAGTGAGACAGGATTGTCCAATAGAAAGAACAGCTATTTAGATAGCCTATGTGTGAATATCTTCTATATTTTATAACTGTGTGACCATGGAAAAAGCACATGATCCATGGTGATTTAGTTTTTCTTCATTTGTAAAATAGTTAATCTTGGTTATTACTAATACAGTTTTCAGTTTTAAATGTAACATATATGTCATATATATGTCATGTGCATGTCTCATATATATGCACATATACATGCGCATATATGCACATATATGCACACATACATTTTTATGTCTCCAATAAAATACCATACATAATGAACATGTCTCAAATTAATATTTTGGAACATTTATGTGTAGATGGGATGCCATGTATGAGCAGCTTCCCAACAGAATTATACAATGAACAGCTTTTAAGGTTCTGATTACACAGTATAGTGAACACTCCATTTATCCCATAATAAATCAAGGCAAACATTCACAACAAATCACAATATGATATTCACAACATTACACCTTATCACAGAAAATCACAATATAGTGTTCACAAAAGCTTGACATTAGAATGGTCATATAGTTTTCACCAAAGTGCTCACAATATTTAGAACAAATAACAAAAGAATAAGCATCTGGTATCCCAAAGGAGGTTTTCCTCCTTACTCAGTCATTCAGTCATCTCAAAATACAATTGTCAGTATTCCACTCATGGGACAATCATAGGTTAACTTAATCAGTCACTTATCTAGCATTCGGTCTCTATGTATAGTAAATTACATTCAGTCATTAGAAAATTATACAAACCCTCTACACCTTGGTCTTTAATAAACTTCAGTTTAATCACTGCATTCAATATCCAAGGAGAGGCCTTTTCTTCAACTTGATTCTCAGATTCCATGGATCCCCTTCCATGGTCCCAGGTTCAAATTGAATTCAGCAAACAGTCACCTGGATTCAGAGGCAGACAGCTCCCAGGTTCTTGTTCAGTCCTCCAGGCAGTTCCTGCTACACACTGAAGATTTACAGGATCCAGTACAACTCAAAACCTTCATAATTTCTGTTCCCTGGAATTCAAGGACCAACTAAGCCTCACACCAACAAAGTCTTAGCATCCTGGTTATGTTTCTTCAGTCCTCTGTCATTTAGTTTGGCTCTAGGACCCAGAAGAACTCTCAGTCTTCCAGGCACCCTTCTCAGCAGTAACTTCAGCCTTCACCAGATTCTGGCCTTAAGAAAACTCCAACTAAGTTCTCAGTCCTGCAACTAGCAACCCAGCTTCCACATGCTGGGAAAATTCTGCTTCCTCCACAAGGAGCCTGCCAGGAGAAAAAAAAAATCTAATACTGATGGTCTCTCTGGGGCTCTTCTTATATACACACAAAGCATTGACTTCCTGTTTCAGCCAAAAAACCCTTCCTGTTACATCAGCAACAGGAGACAGAGTTCACACCCTCTGCCTCTTAGCCATAAAGGTTTGATTACTTACTAAGGTCCCTGCTTACTTGCATAACAAAAAGTGGTCTTCAAAATTAAATTAATTACCATTACAATAGTCAGTAAAATTATAAAAGACAGACTTTTTAAAGTACTTCTCAATGTGGGGGGAGGGGAAGAGGATTAAAAACTACAAGTATATGATTTAATCAATGTGGGGAATACCAGTGGAAAAGTCACTCCTCTAGCAGAAATGGAAAACTCATTTCAGTGACCACTCTCAGAAAACTTTTCAGGCTAATGGGAGGTAAAATTACTTGCTTATGGTCACATAGCTACATGTTCAAGGCAGGGCTTGGACCCAGGTCCTCCCTACTCAAAAGCCAGCTTTCTTTCTCTTCACACTAGAGATTACCTCGATTTCTATCAAACAGCACCTAAGGGATTTAAAAAACACAGCTTCATAAATCAATACATGTTTAATGTCATAAATTTATACCATTTCTAACAAGAATGTTCTATTTTAGTCATAGACATGTTAAATAGAATTAGTTAGCTCTTCTAATGTTATTTAATAAGAAATAATCTGTATCCAGAGAAGTAATTGATAAATAAAAAAATGTATAGAATAATTTTACACACATACACACATACACAATATACATATACATACACACATCTCTCTCCCTATCTCTCTCTTTCTCTTTACATATGTGTATATATATATATATATATATATATATATATATACATACCTAATAGGTATAATATACCCATTTGTGTCTAATGGTAGTCATCTATACTATAGCAGAAAGGGGAGGAAAAATTTTGCATGATAAATTTATCAATTATTTAAAAGGAATAGAAAATTGTACAAATAGATTTAAAGTATTATTGTAATCATATTTTTATTATATTGGCTTATGCATAGTCTTGTTTTATTACTTAATTTAAAATATAATAATTTTTAAAAAGAAACGTGAACTCTGTTGCAGAATTTCTGGTGAAATTCTTTATGGAGAATTTATGAGAGAACATGGATAAAAACAAGACAAAAAATTATTTGGGATTCAACATACTAGGATTAAACTTCAGGTTCTGCCAGCCATTTACTATTTAAATAACTGTAGAAGTTACTTGACCACAACAGTCATTTTATCTCTCTGGGACTAAATATTTTCAACACTACAATGAGGGAGTAGCACTATGTAAAAATAAAGGTCTTCTAAGTTCTAGACCCTAAAATAAGAAGAAACATCAGGTTATTGTGGGAAAAAAATTCTCCTATCAAGGAAGTTATTCATCCTTTTTTATTAATTCATTTATCTTTAATTGTCAACATTCATTTCCACAAGATTTTGAGTTACAATTTTTTCTCCCCATCTTTCCTGTACCCCCTGCAACAAAATAGCAATCCTATTGAATACCCCTCCCCTGAATCTGGCTTCTCCCCCATATCCCCCTAACTTTCTCATAGGGCAAGATGGATTTCTGTACACCAGTGCCTGTATATCTTATTTCCCAGTTGCATGTAAGAAACACATTTAAAAAAAACATTTGTTTTTCAAACTTTGAATTCCAGATTTTTTCTTCTTCCATCCTCAACCAACCCCACTGAGAAGATAAACAGTGCAATATAGATTGTACATGTGTACTTATACAAATCATTTCCATAGTAGTTATATCATGAATGACTAACTATATTTCCCTCCATCCTACACCCTCCCACACACATTCTATTTTCTCCTTTGCACCTATGGGAAAACTGTCTTTTTCAAAATGTTTCCTTCTAACTACCCTCTCCCCCAATCTTCCCTCCCTACTATTATCCTCCTTTGTATCCCCTACCCCCCAATTTACCTGTAGGGTAAGATACCCAATTGAGTGCATATGTTTGTGCCAAATAGAATGAGAATAAGATTGTCCCATTGTCCCATTCCCTTTCAACTTTCTGCTCATCCCCTTCATTACAATAGTCTCCTTTTTCCACTTTGATTTGAGATAATTTACACTAATCTATCTCTCCCTTTCTTCTTCTCCCAATAAATTCCTCTCTCACCTCTTAATTTTAATTTTTTGATATCATACCTTCATATTCATATACACACACACACATTTATATTCTCTTCAACCATCCTCATACTGAGAAAAGTCCATAAACTACAATGATTGCTTTTTCTATGCAGGAGCATAAATAGTTCAACTTTAATAAGTTCCTTATGATTTCTTTTCCCTGTTTACCTTCTCATGCTTCTCTTGCTTCTTGTATTTGGAAGTCAAAATTTCTGTTCAACTTTTTTTTCATCAAAAATGCTTGAAAGTCCTCTATTTCATTAAATGATATTTCCCCCTGAAACATTATTCTCTGTTTTTCTGGGCAAGTAATTCTTGGTTTTAATCCTAGCTCTTTTGACCTCTGGAATATCATTTTCCAAGCCTTTTCATCTCTTAATGTAGAAGCTGGTAGATCTTGTGTTATCCTGACTGTGTTTGCACAATATCAAATTGTTTCTTCTTGGCTGCTTGTAATATATGCTCTTTTACCTGGGAACTCTGGAATTTGGCTATAATATTCCTAACAGTTTTTTTTGGGGGGGTGGGATCTTTTTCAACAGATGAAAAGTGAATTCTTCCAATTTTTATTTTGCTCTCTGCTTCTAACACATCAGGGCATTCTTCCTTGAGGGTTTCTTGAAGGATCATTTCTAGGTTCTTTTTTTGATCATGGCTTTCAGGTAGTCCCAAAATTTCTAAATTATCTCTTCTGGTTCTATTTTTTTCAGGTCAGTGATTTTCCCAATGAGATATTTCACATTGCCTTCTATTTTTTTTTTCATTTCCTTGGATCTGTTTTATAGTATCTTGATTTGTCATGAAGTCATAAGCTTCCATTTTTTCCATCTTAATTCTGAAGGAATGTCTCTTTTCCGGGAGCTTTTGAAATTCCTTTTCTATCTGGTAAATTCAGCTTTTTAAGGCATTCTTCTCCTCGTTGGATTTTTGGGGCTCTTTTGCCATTTTAAGCTGTCTATTTTTTAAGGTGTTATTTTCTTCAGTCAGGTTGTTGACTCTCTTTTCATGATTTCTTACATCATTCTCATTTCTCTAAACATTTTCCCTGTACTTCTCTTACTAGTTTTTCAAAATACTTTGGAGCTCTTCCATAGCCTGCAACCAATTCATATTTTCCTTGGAAACTTTTTATGTAAGAGCTTAGACTTAGCTAGCTTATTCCAGTTGTATGTCTTGATCTGTTTTTTTTGGACACCAAAGGAAGATTCTATAGTCTGATTTTTTTTTTACCCAGGTTCCTCATTTTACCAGTCAAATACTTTACTTTCTGTTTTTTTTCCACTCTGAATTTATTTATTGATTTTTCTTCTTTACATCACTAATTTCCTGGAGATTTTGAGTTACAATTTTTCTTCCCATCTTTTCCCTTCCCCCGCCCCACAACAGCAAACCCACTGTAAAGCCTCTCCCCTAATCTGCTTGCTCCTATGTCCTCCCCCATTGCCCCTCTACCTTTACGGAAGGACAGGATGGATCTCCCTACCCCAGTGCATATATATATATTAATTCCCAGTTGCATGTAATTAATACTAATAATAATCTTTATACATATATATATATATATATATATATATATTTTTAACATTCAATTATAGACCTTTAAATTCTAGAATCTTTCCCTTCCTCCCTCGTCACCCACAAGCACTAGGAGGACAAACAATTCAATACAGGCTGTACATGTGTAATTATGCAGAACATCTCCACAGTAGACATATCGTGAGACTGATTATATGTCCCTCAATCTTTTCCTGGCCACCCCAACTTGTTCTATTCTCTACCCTGTCCCTGTCCCTTTACAGAAGTGTGTACTTCCAGCAACCCACCCCCCAACCTTGCCCTCCCCTCCATCATCCATGTTCTTATCCCCTTCTCCCCTACTCTACTTTAGGGCAAGATATCCAGTTTAGAGTTTATGTCATTCCCTCCCTAAGCAAAATGGTTGACCCTTTCCTTTTTACCTTCCTGTTCTTCCCCTCCATTGTAACAATTATCATTTGCCTCTTCTATATGGGATGATTAACTCAATTCTGTCTCTCCTGACTCCTCTCATTCTAATCCTCTCCCACCTCAGATTTTCACCTTTTAAAGTATCATCCTTTCCTATTAAGTTGATCCTGTGTCATCTATATACATATATTCAGATATGTATTCATATGCATATATATATATATATATACTCTCCTATATAGACATGTGTATGTGTATACACACACACAAACACACACACATACATCTTTATTCCCTTAATCTATCATCATACTGAGAAAAGTTTCTTAAGTCACAGTTATTATTTTTTTCCATGTAAACAGTTTAAATTTGATAAATTCATTATGATTTCTTTGCCATGTTTACCTTATCATGCTTCTTGTATTTGAGTGTCAAATTTTCTTTTCATTCCTGCTTTATTCAGCAAGGATGTTTGAAAGTCCTCTATCTCAATGAATATTTACCCCTGGAGCATTATACTCAATTTTGCTGGGTGGGTGATTCTTGGTTTTAATCCTAGCTCCCTTGATCTCTGGAATATCATATTCCAGGCCCTTCAATCCCTCAGTGAAGAAGCTTCCAGATCCTGGGTTATCCTAATTGCATTTCCACAGTATTCAAATTGTTTCCTCTTGGCAGCCTGTAATATTTTCTCCTTGATCTGGGGATTCTGGAATCTGGTTATAATGTTCCTAGGAGTTTTCTTTGGGGATCTTTTTCAAGAGGTGATTGGTGAATTCTTTCAAGTTCTATTTTGCCCTCTGGTTCTAAAATATCAGGGCAATTTTCCTTGAGAATTTCGTGAAGGAGGCTTTCTAAGTTCTGTTTCTGATCATGGCTTTCAGGTACTCCAATAATTTTAAAATTGTATCTCCTGGATCTATTTTCCAGGTCAGTGGTTTTTCAAGGAGATATTTCACATGGCTTTCTATTTTTTCATTTTTTTTTTGATCTGTTTAATAGTATCTTGGTTTCTCATAAAGTCATTTGCTTCCATTTTCTCCACTCTAATTTTGAAGGAATTATTGTCATCAGAAAGCTTTTGAGATTCTTTTTTCATCTGGTAAACTTGACTTTTGAAAACATTCTTTTCTTTCTTGGCTTTTTGGGCCTCTTTTGCCCTTTGAGTTAATATATTTTAGGGTGTTATTTTCTTCAGTCAGATTGTTGACTCTCTTTTCATGATTTTCTTGCAGCATTCTCATTTCTCTTCCAAATTTTTCCTCTACTCCTCTTATTTGGTTTTGAAAATCTTAAGCTGATCTATGGCTCGCAGACAGTCTTCATGTTTCTTGCAAGCTTTTGTTGCAGGAGTTCTGATTGTGTTGTCTTCCTCCCCTTCCAGCTTAGATCCTTTTTTTCCCCCCAAAAAGGATTCTAGAGTTTGGTTGCTGTTGTACTTATCTTCCTTTACCTGCTCATGTTGCCAGTGAATTACTTGTCTTTTTAGCTCTGTGGAACTCTGCTTCCAGAGGGGAAAGCACTGTCCCAAATGGCTGGGGTTTTCACAGCTACCAAAGCTATTAGGAGGCTTATTAAGCCCCCACCAACTTTTGTTCACTGAAAACACACCCCAAGACCACCACTCAAGACCACGATCTGGATCCAGGCCACTCAACGCATGAGCACTTGGCCTCTGAATAATTGCGTGGCCCCCCTGCAGGCTGCAGGCTGGGAGCTCTGAAGAAGCCAGATGGAGATGGCAGCAGGACCACCACTTCTGCTGCTTCCTTGCCCTGGGGGCAGTTTGGCCAAACTGTGTTTCTCCCCTAAATTTAGCTGTTTTCAACTGACCTTTCACTTAGTCCTTATTTTTTCTGGCTTGATAATTCTGGAAACTGCCACAGCTGCTGCTGATCAGCTCTCCTGAAAGCTCCAGCTGCAGCTTGTCCTGCCTGTCCTGCTAGCCCCCAGGCCAAGCCATGGTTTAGGGCTGGGCTGGTTTCAGCTTCCAGTGCTGGAATGAGTCCCACCTGCCAACCTGCCTTCAGAGGGAGGTATATTTTTGTGAGTTTTGGAATCCTAAATTTTGTTTAGAGTCATATTTTATGGGTATTTGAGGTGGCCATGTGCACACTACAACATTTTCCTGCTTCTATGCTGCCATCTTCCAAATACTTTACTTTGTAACACTTTGTCAAGGTAGGACTCTTCTTCCAATTTTAGTAGACAGTACGTGTGGATGTACTGTCCAAGACATCAGTGATTTTGTGTAAGCAACTTTATCCGCCACCATCTGTGGGCTCAGAGCTCCAGAAGCAGCAGTTTCTGATGCCCCAAACACCACTACCACCTCCAGTGTCTCTTGGGTTGAGGCCACACCATGCTCTTCTTTCACCCAGGTAGTATTTTCTCACTGACCTTCTATGAGTTCTTTGGTGTTTTGGGGTTGAAAAGTCTGGAAACTGCCACAGTTGCCAATTGCTCAGTCCCCTGAGGCCTGCTCTAGCCCTTTCTGTGCCGATGTGGCCCATGCTGGATTGTACTCCATTGCCAGTCCCGTGTGATAGACCTTTCTGTCAGCCTTTTAGTGTTTCACTCTGTGTTTTTGTGCATTCTGTAAAAAGAAATCCATTCATTTTTGCAGGTATTTGGATGGATTTTCATGGAGAGCTGAAGCAAGTCCCTGCTTTTACTCCTTCATCTTACCCAGCCCTGCCAATTCTATGTTTTTAGCAGTTTTCTAAGCTGCTGAGACTTTTTTCATGTTTCTCTTGAATCAGACTCATTTGTTTCCCCATTTTTTCTTCTGTCTCTCTAATGTGATTATTAAGATCCTTTTGGAGCTCTTCTATGAGTTCTTTCTGGGCATGAGGTCACTTCTCATTTTTCTTTGGGGTTTTTCCCAAAGGTGTGCTGACATGTTTTTTCTTCTTCTGAGTTTCTGACTTGAAATTCCCTGCCGCCATATTGACTTCCTATGTTCAGATTCTTTTTATTGTTGTTTTCTTCCTTTTTGGTTATTTTTTCTGTCTTTTAAATTTTATCTCTGTTCCCAGGGGCAAAAGGACTCTGTTTTAGACTTCCTATGCCAGGGCTCTCTCTTAGGCTTCTTGTGACTCTTTACCTGGTGCTGCATCGACGTTCCCCTGAGGTTCACACAGTATCCTAATGTCTGATGCTCTGTTGAAGGCATGGAGAGGAGGAAGGTTGACTGTTGATCCTGGAGGTTGTAAGGGTTTGGTATCTTTCATGTTTCTAAGCTGGTGTCCTAGTGGTGGTATTCAATATGTGTTTGAGATCAAGTGGAGTTTTCTGCCTTTCCACAGAGTTACAATGAAGCATGTGGAGGTTTGGTTCCTGGACGATGACTGTTTATCCTCGATTACACTGAAGTACATGGAGGTCTAGCTGCTGTTGGATGACTGTGAAAAGCAACACTGAAGCATTTGGTGGTTTTCAGAGCTGGAATCCGTCAGTTTCCTTGGTAATGATAAGGTATGCTAGTTGGGGTAGGGGAAGGCTGGTGTAGAAATTTTCCTGCTTGGCCACATTCTGGCTCAGAATCTCCCACTCACAAGCTCACATATTTAGTGGTTCCTAATTTATTCCCCAACTTGGTGCTTGCATAATTTGATATTTTACCTAAGCACAAATAAGAGTCTTTCACAAAGTCACATACCAAGGCAAGATTTGATTTCATTTTCTGACTTCAAATACAATACACTTTTCCCTACAGCCATGGTTCATTCAATGCCTCAGATTGGAATAATTTCATCCTGTGGTAAGATTGACAATAGTCTTTCAGCAGAAACTGCTAAAGGATAGTTTATTTAAGAAATCAATTTGCCTGATAGTTAGCATGCTAACAGTACAAGAATATTTCTAATGTGATACTTTTAGAATATTTAACTCATTTTGTTAGTTATATTATGCAAAACTCACCTTAAAAATGCTACCCCAGTTTAGCACACCATAAATATCAGAGAAATTCTTTTCAGCAAGAGTAATGTAGCTAGCATAAATTGTATTTTTATGGTGCTGTAACCATAGCTTTCTCTTACTGAAAGTAACAGTAAGGAGCCAATGTGAACTTGCAGGTAGCTAAGATAGATGCTGGGAGTGTATATTAGATCTCCCTTTCTACTGTGGAGGGTGCTGAAAGTTTTGGCTCTCAAAAATATCCACCTTTCAACTGATGGAAGAGAGGAAAATCATCTTACAAAACTGTAAAATAAAATGGTGCATTTTCCCTCAGAAAAAGCATGAATTAAGAGCTAAACACAGAGAAAGCCTCCACTTCTATTGGCCTCATATTAAGGGACTTACAAACAGATTGATAGGTAGCCAAAGATACAAACTTTTTTTTGTAAAAACAATAAAGTAATTGCCATGATGAATGATTGCCAAAAATCTCTTTAAAAATAAGAAAAATCTAAGGTTAAAAAGCTCTGGGATTTTACCTCACATAAATAAGTTACAAAAGATTACCTGAGAGAAAGAAATGATCAAAGTGAGGGAGCATGAAAAAAGATAGCACATGGAGGGCCAAGATGGCAGAGTAAGGAGCAAGTCACATTTACTCTCACTTACTGACCTTGAAAAACCCAGAAAATATTGCCACAGGAAAAATCCTGGAACAGTGAAGCCAAGAGAAAGACTGGGTTCAGCACACTTATAGCTTATGAGGTTAAAGGAAATTTTCCTTCCCTTTTGCTGTGGCTCAATGGGACCGGTATGGGACAGGAGGCATCCCTGCAAAGCAGCAGCAAATTCTACTTCAGCAAACCAGCGGGAGATTCAGAGTCCCTGTGTGGAGGAGCAGGCAAGTGCCAACACCAGTACCCTCAAGTGCCTTCACACAGACAGAGGAACCATCAGACACCAGAATAAGCAACCAGGCAGATACCAGTATGGACAACCACCACTTGCACAGCAGATGGAGCTGAGACTACCCCTGCTCTAGGGCAGCCCTTGGGGAGGAGGAGACCTCATGTGGCCAGACTACTCACGCTTCCACACCTCACACCAAGAGCTTCAGTGTAACCTAAGGGAAACATCTTGTTGAATCTGCACACACCAGCCACCACCACCAGGTAAGCTAGAGCTTCTATAGCCTCCAGCTGCCAGAAATTGAGGTCCCAGTGCACAATGCCAAAAGCCAGGTCCCTATGCCCCAGTACAGGAAGCATGGGTCAGTGCCCCTTGTGCACCAGAAGGAGAGAGCAACTTTAAAACCCAGGAAAAAGGCAAACACAATGAGCCAAAACTGATATATAAAATCAAAGACCATAAATATTTATTATGGGGACAGAGAGTAAAAAAAAACAACAAATTCAAATGAGAACATCTTCTAAGAAATTCTTAAGAAACATAGCCCTAATATTTTAGAAGCAGAGGGCAAAATAGAAATGGAAAGACTGCACCAATTGCCTCTTGAAAGAAAACTTTCCTGCTCCCCAAAAAGAAAACTCCTAGGAATGTCATAGCCAAATTCCAGGTTCCCAGGTCAAGGAGAAAATAATACAACAATCAGGAAGAAACGATTTGAGTACTGTTGAAAGACAATCAGGATATCAAAATCCAGCAGTTTCTATAATAAGTATTTGGGGGCTTTGAATATGATATTCCAGAGGTCAAAGAGCTAGGATTAAAACCAAGAATCACCTACCCAGCAAAAATGAATATAATACTTCAGGGGAAAATATGAATATTCAATGAAATAGAGGACATTCAAGCTTTCTTGATGAAAAGACCAGAGCTGAAAAGAAAATTTGACTTTCAAGTACAAGAAGCAAGGGAAGTATGAGAAGGTAAACAGGAAATCATAAGGAACATATTAAAGATGAACTATTTGCATTCCTATATAGAAAAACAATAATTGCAACTCATAAGACTTTTCTCAGTATGAGGAAACTTGAAGGAAATATATATATATATACATACTTACGCACGCACATGTATACATATATGTATGTACAGGAGGGTATATTGTGTATATGTGCGTCTGCCTGTGTTTGTTTGTACATGCATACATAGACAAAGGGCACAGGATGAGTGTAAAGTCAAGCATGAGTAGCTTTCCAGAGGACTGCTGCTGTGAACAGCTTTTAGGTTCTGTTCACATAGCATAGGGAATTCCCTAATTATTCAGGAGTAAACTAAAGCAAAACTTGTACAGAAACCAAAGAACAAAATTTACAGTGTTATAACAACGTATCACTAAAGTAGCCACATAGTTTTCACCAAAGTGGCCACAGAATTTTAAACAAAAGATATCATTCAATAAGTCCTTAAGTCAGTCATCCTTAAGGATCAAGCCTCCATAAGGGACACTAGTCCAAAGGTCAAAGTTCCCCACTCCTAGGTCACATTGTCTCAATTTCTCAATCAAAAAGTCTTCTTTCTCCTTCATTGCAGATTAGTTTCCAATCATCCTTAACTCAATCATCCTTAAGACATACAAAGTATAGAGTATAAAGTTCTCCCATCCCTAGGCCACAGTAAATCATGATCTTCTCAGTCAGCATTAAGCACACAAGGAGAAATCTTTTTATCTTGACTTGAGGCTGCCTCCTAAATTCTATGGTTCCTCTTCCATGGTCCCGACTTTTGCCTCCTGTCACCTAGATTCAAAGGTAGGCAGCTATCAGCTATTTGTCAAGCTCCTCTTCCTGCTCCTCATCCAGTTCCCTGTCTAGCTCCTCATTACATACTGAAGGTCAGTGTCCATTCCACTCCAAGTCCTTCAGTTTCTGTTTCTGGGTAGACTAAGCTTAACAGAGCCGAAACAACATGCATACACATTGCTGATACCATTATCAATTCACCTTCTGGCTGTTAAATCAACACAGACTCACTAACAAAGTCTCAGAACTTAGCACATATTGCCAGTATAGTCCTAGGACCTCTGAAACCCTCCTCCATGACTTCTGTAAACAGACAACAAGAAAATCCTCTTTCAGTGCTTCCAGTAAGGTTCCAGGGATTCTGTAGAAAATATTACAAACACAAATCAACACAGAGAGAACAGACAAACAGAGTGCTGGGATACCACAAGTTTTCTCCTTCTCGACTTTGCCACCATATGTGCTCCCTTCTCAGTTCTGCTCTCTCCCAGCTTGTGCTCAGCTTTTTATCTGGTCATTAACTCCTCCTCCTGTTCCATACACGGTGGCAAGTCCCTCCCACTGTGTGTTTTACACTTTTTGTTTCTTAACAAAGAATTTATATAATCATGGGTAGTTTTCAAAAGAAACTTAAACTGAAACAAGGTGCTAAATAATTATATGGCTAAAAGAAGACACTAAGTACTTCTTTTCATGCCATTACAATGGCTCAAATGTGAAGGGATAATATCTAAAAAATAAAATTAGCGGTAGCTAAGGGGCACCACAAATAGAGCTTTGGCCCTAGACCTAGGAGGACCTGAATTAATAAACTCCAACCTCTGACACTTAACAGTTACTAGCTGTGTGACCTTGGGCAAGTCACTTATCCCCAATTGCCCTGCCTTTCCCCCTCCAAAATAAAAGGGAAAAAAGAAGATAAAAAATGAAATTAAAAGCTGAGAGAAAAATATATTGGGAGAAGGAGAAAGGGAGAGATAGAATAAAGTAAATCATCTCACATGAAAGAGGCAAGAGAAAACTGTTATGCTGGAGGGAACGAATCTGGAAATCAAAGTTTTAAAACAAATGTCAAGACCTGTATTTCACATGCAACCAGGAAATAAAATATATAGGCAATGCAGCATTGAAATCCATCTTGGCCTACAAGTAAGTACAGGTGTGATGGGGGAGGTCATAAGAGAGTACAGATTGGGGAAGGGGTGTTCAGTATGCTTACTAAATTGGGGTGGGGGTTAGGGGTTAGAAATGGGGAGAAATTTGTAACTAAATCTTATGGATTTGAATGTTGGAAATGAAAAACTAAATAAATAAATTTGTAAACAAAATGAAAAGGATAAATTTGCTACCAATGAACAATAATTCGCAACTATTTTGACCAACTGTGTGCCAACAAAATTCACAATCTTGGTGAAATGGATAAACATTTACAAAGAAATATAAATTATGCAAATTAAAGAAAAAGTAGAATATTCAAATAACCTCCATTTCAGGAAAATATATTGAACAAATAACCAATGAACTCCCTCAATACATGGACAAAAGGCTTTTTGACAAAATACAACACTTATTTGTACTAAAAACACTAGAAAGTATTGGAATAAATGGAGTATTTCTTAAAATGATCAGTAGTATCTGCCTAAAACCATTTGAAAGCATTACATGTAATGGGGATAAGCTAGAAGCATTTCCCACAAGACTGGGTGTGAAACAAGGATGTCCATCATCAACAGTCTTAATCAATATGGTACTAGAAATGTTAGCTTTAGCAATAAGAAGAAAAAGAAATAGAAGGAATTAGAATAGACAAAGGAAAGACTAAGGTATCACTCTTTGCAGATGATGTGATTCTATGTTGAGAGAATCCCAGAGAAACAAGTAAAAACTATTTGAAATAATAAACAACTTTAGCAAAGTTACAGGATATAAAACTAAACCCACATAAATCATCAGCATTTCTACATTTTACTAACAGCACTCAAAAGGAAGAGATAGAAAGAGAAATTCCACTTAAAGTTACTGCAGACATTGTAAAATATTTGGTAGTTTACCTGCACAAATAAACCTAGGAACCATATGAAGATAATTATCTGAAATTTAAATTATATACGTTATTTTTCCTTGATTTTTGCAATTAAATTTTTGTTACAATTTTAGTATATTTTCCTATCTTTGCTTTCTTCATTGTGTTTCAGTCAGTGCAAATCCTCCCATATTCCCTTGAATTTGTTGTGTTCATCATTCTTATGGGAAATCATTATCTCATGAGTTGATTATATCAAATGTATACAGTAATTTCTCCAGTTAATGAGTATCTGCATATTTCTCTGAAGTCCTTTCTCAGGACAAATAGTATTATGGAACAGGTTGTTTTTTCCCTTTACTTGTGGACATATATGGGAAATTCCCACTTTGGAGTGAAAACAAATGTGATTTATTAAGCAGTTTTAAACATTCAAAATCTTTAGATTATATTTAAGACCCAGATTTGGAAACTTATAGGATATTACCAATCGAAGAAATTATTTTTACAAATGAGGAAATGGAACTATAAAAAGGTGTTTTTTTTTTCTTTTCTAAAATCACAGGAATCAGTTAGTAAGGATACATTTATTAAGCCCTTAATATATTCTAGGCACTATTCAAAATTCTGGAGATACACAGAAACATAAGGACAGGCCTGTTCTCACAGCCTCAGTCTTATTGTGTAGACAACATGTCAACAACTATTTGTGTATGTACACACACAAATCATATATACGTATCCACCTATTGATATATGTGCATGGGGTGGGGGGAGAGCCAAGATGACAGTGTAAAACCAGGAGCTTACTTGAGGTCCTGTTCCAACAACCTCCAGTACCTGTAAAATATGACCTAACAAATTTCAGAGCTAGACAACCCACAAGGTGACAGAGAGAAACAAATCTCCCCCTTCAGACAGCCTGGCAGGCTGACAGGAAAGGTCTATCACACAAGCAGGGAGCCAAACAGAGTCTTGCATGAGCAGTGCTGGACCAGTCTCATGGCCCATACCAGCAGGAAGAGACTTCAGGAGAGTAAATCACCAGCAGCTGTGGTGGTTTCCAGACTTCTCAACCCATAAATGAAAAAGAGAAAGTAAAAGGTCATTGGTGCACAGTTGTTGGTGGTACAGTGGCTGTAGATACTGCCATGTGGCTGCCTCTGGAACTACTAGCCTGTATAAAATAAAGGGACTAAGTAACCTTTTAGAGGGTAATTGTTCTTTCTTTGACCTGTTTTTATTTGGGTCACAGTCTTGGATGGTGTCCTGGGGTGAGGAATGCCTGTGTGCCAGAGATTGTGGTGGCTGCTGGGAGGGCATCCTCCTCATAGCTCTGACAACAGCTTTCAAAACATTTGTGAAAACCCCAGCAATTTAGGGACACAGATCTCTCCACTCTGGAAGCAGAGTTCTACAGTGGCAAAGAGCTCAAAAGTCAAGTAATTGGCTGGCAAGATGACCAAAGAGAGGAAGCACAATAAGACCAAAGAATCTTTTAGGGGGGACAAAAAAACCGATCAAAGCATGGAACCATAAGAAGAAAACAAAGTCAAAAGTATTGCACCAAAAGCTTCCAAGAAAAATATTAACTTGTTGCAGAACATGGAAGAGCTCAACAAGGATTTTGAAAGTCCAATAAGAGAAGTAGAAGAAAAATCAGAATGAGAAACGAGAATGATGCAAGAAAATTGTGAAATGTGAGTCAAGAGCCTGACTGAAGAAAATAACACCTTAAAAATAGACCAACTCAACTGGCAAAAGAAGCCCAAAAAGTCAATGAGGAGAATAATTCTTTAAAAAGCCAAACTGACCAGATGGAAAATAAATTTCAAAAACTCCCTGAAGAGAATAAGTCCTTCAAAATTAGATTGGAGCAACTGGAAGCTAAAGACTTTATGAGAATTCAAGATAATATAATATAGATCCAAACAAATGAAAAAAAAAATAGAAGGCATTGTGAAATATCTCAATGGAGAAAAAACATTGAGCTGAAAAATAGATCTAGGAAAGATAATTTAAAAATTATTAGACTACCTGAGAGCCATGATAAAAAAAAGAGCATAGAAATTATCCTTCAAGAAATTCTCAAAGAAAATTGTCCTGATATACTAGAACCAGAGGGCAAAATAGAAATGGAAAGAATTCACCAAACATTCTTGCAAAAGATCCCCAAAATAACATTCCTAGGAATATTATAGCCAAATTCCAGAGTTCCCAGGGAAAGGAAAAATATTACAAATAGTCAGGAATAAAGAATTTGAGTACCGTGGAAACACAGTCAGGATAAGGCAAAACATGGCAGCTTCTACATTAAGGGATAGAAGACCTTGGAATATGATGTTCTGGAAGTCAAAGAGCTAGGATTAAAACCAAGAATCACCTGCCCAGCAAAAGTGAGTCTAATGTTTCAGGAGAAAATATGGGCATTCAATGAACTAAAGAACTTTCAAGCATTCCTGACTAAAAAATTACAGAGCTGAACAGAAAATTTGACTTTCAAATACAAGAAACAAGAGAAGCATGAGAAGGTAAGTAAAAAAATAAATCATAAGGAAATTATGATTGAACTGTTGAACTATTTACATTCCTAAATGGAAAAATGATAATTGCAAATCATAAAACATTTTTTTCAGTTTGAGGATAGTTGAAAAGAATACAGATATATGCATGTATATGAAATTATATGTGTATATAAATATTTATGTGTGTGTGAATATGTATGTTTATGTATACATAGATAGAGGGCACAAGATAAGTTGAATCTGAAGGGATGATATCTAAAAAATAAAATTAAAAAGGGAGAGAAGACTTTATTGGGGGGAGAAAGGGAGAGATAGAATAGGGCCAATTATTTCATATAAAAGAGGCAAGAGAAAATTGTTAAAATGGAGATGAAGAGCAGGAAAGTGAAATTGTGTGGAGCCACCTTATTCTCATTGAATTTGGCTTAAGTAGGGAACAACATATACACCCAATTGGGTATCTTATTCTACAAGAAAATAGGGGGGTAGGGGACAAGAGGAGGAATGATAGAAGGGAGGGTAGATTCAGGGAGAAGGTAGTAAGAAGTAAACATTTTTGAAAAGGTATAGGGTGAAAGGAGAAAATAGAATAAGTGAGGGGGTGGGATAGGATGGAGGGAAATACAGTTAGTCTTTCATAATATAACTACTATGGAAATGATTTGGGTAACTACACATGTATAACCTATATTGAATTGCTTCTCTTCCCAATGGGGGTGGGTGAGGAGAGAAGAAAGGAAAAAATCTGGAACTCAAAGTTTTGAAACAAATATTATAAAAATGTTTCTTACGTGCAACTGAGAAATAAGATGTACAGGCTCTGCGGTATAGAAATCCATCTTGTCTTGCTAGAG
The DNA here is from genome assembly GCA_028646575.1 of Pseudocheirus occidentalis. Classification (NCBI taxonomy): domain Eukaryota; kingdom Metazoa; phylum Chordata; class Mammalia; order Diprotodontia; family Pseudocheiridae; genus Pseudocheirus; species Pseudocheirus occidentalis. Next base: position 67,596,813 of record CM053601.1, on the reverse strand, counting down.
AGTTAGCAGGGGGTGGGGGTGTCACCAGGGAGGATATGCGAGACAACAGATTGGGGGAAGGGGTCTTCAGTAGGATTGCTATTTTGGGTTGGGTCATAGGGGAAAGGTGGGGACAAATTTGTAACTCAAAATCTTGTGGAAAAGAATGTTGTAAACTAAAAATCAATAAATTGGAAAAGATAAAAAATTATATATGTGTGTGTGCAAACAACAACAACAACATATTTAAAGATGGTCAGGATAGACCATAATGGAAATAGGATTTTGCTTGGGATATTGAAGAAGAAAAGACAGAATTCATATCTACATCTTTTAACTCCAAATATAATTCTCTTTCCAATTCAGGGATATTAATCAACATCTGTCATGTCTACACCACATGTACAGTTAAATAGAATTCCCATAGTAGACCTTTATTTGGGATGAAAAAAATGAAAACTTTACTTAATTTTGTGTTAAACTGTGTCTTGACCTAAATAATTGTTTTTAGTTATTTTGATAAGGTATATAAAATATTTTTCTTATATTTTTCCTCATCTACATGTACAATATATATATATATATATATATATATATACATATATATATATATCACTAAGATAGGAAAATCCCCATATCATGTCCATAAATGAATATAGAATTTAATTGATAGAATGATAATACAATGGTCATTTTAAAAAATCCAACTATTTAAATAAAGGGGTAGACATTCACCTATTCACACTTAGTTACCAGCATAATAAATCTAATGCTAATAGATTCATCTAAATTAGTTTATGGTTTTTGTAAAATTTATTGTGTTTCTATCATTAGCAAATTCTGACAAGTTCCTTTAGAGTCTGGTTATATTTTAAGTTCACTCTCTTGGGTTAAAATACTTTGTTCTGCTAAAAAAAGTTACTGACAGAATTATACTTTTTTCCTGTATTTTGTTCATCACCTTCAAAAACTTGTCTGCCTATCTTCATACTTAATTCAAGTAAGATAATACATTGAAAAGACCATTGGTGCATGGAATCAATATGGCAGAATAGAAGCAGCAAGGTTTTGCAGCTCCCACATAGCCACCTCAAATACCCATAAAATATCACTCTAAATAAATTTTAGAGTTCCAAACTCAAAAAAATACAAAAAACACGTTTCTTGCTGAAGGCAGCTCAGCATTAAGGGTTCATCACTACAGGCTGGGAGCCAAAACTTAGTCAGCCTGAAACCATGGCCTGACCCCAGGGTGGTCAGGAGGAGCCACAGCTGAAGTCTTTAGGAGAGTAGATCAGTGGCAGCTGTGGCAGTTTATAGATTTTTTTTATCAAGCCAGAAGAAATAAGGACTAAATGAAAGGTCAGTGGAACTCAGCTAAATTTGGGGGAGAAAAGGGGTCTGGAGAACTGTCCCCAGGGCAAGGAAGAAGCAGAAATGGTGGTCTTGCGGCCTCCAAGTAGGTGCTTCAGAGCTCCTGGCCTACAGACTGCAGGGGTGCCAAGCAGTTGTTCGGAGGCTGTGCTCTTGTGTTGAGCAGCCTAGATCCAGATTGTGGATTTGGGTGGTGATCTTGGGGTGTGTTTTCAGTGAGTCAAAGCTGGTAGGGGCTGCAGCAGCCCCCCAAAAGCTCTGACAGCTGGGAAAATCGCAGGGATTTGGGACAGAGCTTTCCCCTCTGGAAATAGAGTTCCACAGAGCTAAAAAGACAAATAATTTACTGGCAATGTGAGCAGGAAAAGGAAGCAAAGTAAGAACATCATTCAAATTCTAGAATCCTTTTTGGGGGACAAAAAGGATCAACCCATGGAACAGGAGGGAGACAACACAGTCAGAACTCCCACACCAAAAGCTTCCAAGAAACATGAAGATTGTCTGCAAGCCATAGATCAGAAGTAGAGGAAAGATTGGGAAGAGAAATGAGAATGATGCAAGAAAATCATGAAAAGAGAGTCAACAACCTGACTGAAGAAAATAACATCTTAAAAAACAGATTAACTCAAATGATAAAAGAGGCCCAAAAAGCCAATGAGGAGAAGAATGTCATAAAAAGTCAAATTTCCCAGATGGAAAAAGAATCTCAAAAGCATTGTCAAGAGAATAATTCCTTCAGAATTTGAGTGGAGCAAATGGAAGCAAATGACTTTATGATAAATCAAGATGCTATTAAACAGATACAAACAAATGAAAAAAATAGGAGGCAATGTGAAATATGTCCTTAAAAAAAACCACTGACATGGAAAAAAGATCCAGGAGAGACAATTTAAAAATTATTGGACTACCTGAAAGCCATAATCAAAAAAAGAACTTAGAAAGCATCCTTCAAGAAATTCTGAAGGAAAATTTTCTTGATATTTTAGAACCAGAGGGCAAAACAGAACTTGAAAGAATTCACCAATCACCTCCTGAAAAAGATCCCCCCCCCAAAAAAAATAAACTCCTCAAAAGCTTATAGCCAGGTTCCAGAGTCCCCAGATCAAGGAGAAAGTATAACAGACTGCCAAGAGAAAGCAATTTGAATACTGTTGAAACACAATTAGGATAACCCAGGATCTGGCAGCTTCTGCATTGAGGAATTGAAGGGCCTGGAATATGATATTCCAGAGATCAAGGGAGCTAGGATTAAAACCAGGAATCATCTACCCAGCAAAATTGAGTATAATGTCCCAGGGAAAAATATGGTCATTCAGTGAGGTAGCAAACTTTCAAGCATTCTTGCTGAAAAAAACAGAACTGAACAGAAAATCTGACATTTTAACACAAAAAGCATGAGAAGGTAAACATGGAAAAGAAATCATAAAGAACTTATCAAAGGTGAACTATTTACATGTCATTATGGAAAAGTGATAATAGTGCCTTATGAAACTTTTCTCACTATGTGGATAGGTGAAAGGAATACAAATGTTTGTGTGGGTGTGTACATATATATATATATATATATATATATATACATACACCCGCACACACCCGCACAGACACATACATACACACATACATACATACACATATGCACACATATATACATGCATATATATGTATATATGTGTATGTATATGTATATGTATATGTATATGTATATGTATATGTATATGTATATGTATATGTATATGTATATGTATGTATGCATTTGTCCATATAGGAGGGTATACATGCATATGCATACATATCTGAATGTGTGTATATGAGTTCATAGAGGGCACAGGATCAATTGAATAAAACGGATGATACTTTAAAAGATGAAATTTTAAGGAGGGAGAGGATTAGAATGAGAGGAGACAGGGAAAGACAGAATTGGGTTAATCATCCCATATAGAAGAGGAAAAGGATAACTGTTACAATGGAGGGGAAGAACAGGAAGGCAAAAGGGAAAGGGTCAACATTACTCTCATTGAATTTGGCTTAGGGAAGGAATGACAAACGCTAAACTGGGTATCTTGCCTCACAGGAGAGTAGGGGGGATGGGGATGAGAGATGGGATAATGGAGGAGAGGTCCGGTTGGAGGGGGAGGGCTGCTGGAAGTATACATTTCTGTAAAGGGACAGAGACAGGGTAGAGAATAGAACAAGGGTGGGGGTGGGATAGGAAGGAGGGACATATAATCAGTCTCTCACAATATGTTCCCTGTGAAGATTTCCAGTGTAATTACACATGTACAGCCTGTATTCAGTTGCTTGTCCTTCCAGTGGGGTTGGGTGATGAAGGAGTAACTAAAAGAATATAGAATTTAAAGTTCTATAATCAAATATATATATATATAATCATTATTATTGTTGTTGTTATCATTGACTATATGCTACTGGGAATTAAGATATATAGGCACTGGGGTAGGAGGACCCATCCTGCCCTACCAGAAAATTAGAGGGCTGATGGAGGAGGACACAGGAGATTGTAGATTGGGGTAGGGCCTTTACAATGGGATGGCTGTTTTGGGGTTATGGTTAGGGGAAAGAAGGGAATAAAATTTGTAACTAAAAATCTAGTGGAAATGAATGATGTAAACAAGAAAATAAATAAAATAATTCAAACAGAAAAAAAAGAAAAGAAAAGATTACTAGGTTTGGAGTCAAGGTTGACAGTCCAATTCTTTGCTCTAACCCTTTACTACCTATGTGAGTTTAAGAAAATCACTTTGCCTCTATGGCCTCCAGTTTCCCCATATTCATATATGAAACTAGTTTAGATAGAATTCTCACAGAGACTCTCAATGCTGTCATATCTTTGAGAAGCAAAGAATTTAGTCTTTGGAGAATTGTTGTTTAATTGTCATCTGGAGAGAGTTAGCTGTTATGGCTGAGAGAGACCATATGATGCAAAGAAATGAATTTTAAAAAGCTGATTTCCTGAGAGACTGACGGAGTAAGCATATTTCAGAAAACTCAGTTTTCTCAAAATCTTCAATCTAACTCTGAGTCCATACAGAAGATATGTTAAGGAAAATTATTGAAAGACTTTAAATTAGCAGCCTGAAATAAGTTTGGCAGCATTTCAACTGCACCAGGAAGTACCCATTAGTCTCAACCTCCCACACTCCTATGAAATTACAACAGATGATCTGAAGAACACAGTTTGGCATGGTAAAAAGATTGTTACACTTAGAATCAGAAAGATCTAGTTTGAATCATATTTCTAAATTGCTATCATGATCCTAAATGTGTATCTATAGATGAAACTCTGTGATTCTCATTTTCCTTATCTGGCAAATTGAAATATTACTGGTAAATTTGAATTGTAGTGTCTGGAACACTTACTTCACATGGTTTGTAAAAGGCTCACAAAAGGAAGTAACATATGTAAATCTTTTTTTTTTAATTTTAACTGATATTGAAAATATAAAGTAGCATTGATTCTGAATAGTTAAACAAAAAGTGTGTGTGTATGTGGGGGTGGGTTCAACTTATTTCATGTCAGAAAATTTTAAAGAAAATGAAAAGAAATGTTATATTGAAAAGGATACACATGTATCTCCTTAATATATGCATTCACTGAAAGTGTGAACTATGATTGGTATAAAAATCTTTCCTTTTTTTCTTTTTTTCCTTGGAAAAGTAATGGTTAAATGAACAATCTAATTATCAAGTATCAATGAACAGAATGGACATTTTTAGAATTTGATCTTCTGAGTGTCACTAATGTGAAAAACTTAGTTATTTACATTATCAGATGCATTTTCAGTAGAGAACCAGATAAATGGGCAATTACAGTATGAATCTGGAGAATAGAAATAAGAAGATAAAAAGTGGCTACACCTAATTGTATGAGTGGAATTTTGCTTGTTAATGTATTTTTTTATTTTGTCTATATTAGGGCATAACAGAAATGTGATAATTGAAAAAGACATTTAAGCAGATATTTACCGTATATAATTTAAACCTTCAGGACAGAAAGTCAGGTTAGTGGAGGACTTCATTAGATAGCTAGGGATGAGAAGCAAGGTTGTGAGGAGAGGATACAATTAATTTTATAAACATATTTTAGCTTAATCACTATACTATACTCTTGTGTCTGTTAGGACATAGGAGTAATGTTGTAATTCACAGATTATTTGGATATCAAATTATGTCATTTTGAGAAAGTTTCAGGAGACTTGCCTTTAGTTGTGATTGACTCAAGAGATTCAATGATTAAACCTCCAAGAAAGATAAATAGAAATTATGACTACATGGTTTGCCAAAAGAGTTAATATGAATGATAAGCCAAAAAAGCTATGAGATAGAGGAAAAGAAGTGAATACCTAGGATGAGCCTTGCTTGGCAAGGCAAGATTGAATGTAGAATATGCAGAAAACGTGATCAAGGGTAGAGGGCAGGGGTGCTAAGTGGTGAAGTGAATAGAGTACCAGCCCTGGAGTCAGGAGGACCTAAGTTCAAATCCAGCATCAGGCACTTAACACATACTAGCCATGTGACTTTGGACAAGTCACTTAACCCCAACTGCCCCTACAAAAAGCAAAAGAAAGAGTAGAGGGCAGTGTAGAATTAGATTGGTTCATCAAGGGTTAAAAAGGAGACTGGAGAATATAATGAGAGCAGGGATGATAGCCTGAAAAGCACTGAGGTTTTGTGGAATTAGAATTGTAACGTATACAAATATGAGTGCTTGTGGTTTCAAGGTGGAGAAAAAGGTGGAATGAAAGGAGATTATGGTCAGATAAGGGAATTTTAGAAGAAGTGTTTTATTCATTGGTGATGCCAAATTCAAAGGCATCTAAAATCTCCAGTACAAATCAAGCTCTCTCTTCTCTCTTCCTGGCAACTTTTACAGGGAGCAAGAAAACCTGCTATAAGTCTCTAGGTCAAAATGGTGGAGAAACTTTGGCCATGAGGTCACAAGTGGCCTTGAAGCCAGAGGCTCCCCATCCCTGCTCTGGGATGTGTAGCAAAGGCTGCTTGTACAACTGTATCTCCACACACGGGCTTCCATGTGGCTTGTGAATGCATAGATATATGCCTTCTTCTGTCTCCTTGTGCTTATTTCCCCACCTTAAGGGGATGTTGAAAGTGGAAAAATCTCATGAGATCTGAAAGACTGGTAGAGGCAACAAAGTCCTAGTAATATGAGTCAATGACAAGAGGACACCGTAGAGGCTTCATCTGAGTCAGTTGTGGAGTGAAACCTGTCCAAAGCAGCTGTCAAGTAGTCCCAATGACTCTGAATAAACCTAGTATCCAAGATGTCATGTGCCACAGACAAGAGAGTGACCTAACCATCAATTATGACAGTTTTGGACATTACTTTAACAAAGAATATTTGTGATGATCACTTTAAATTTGAGCTCATTCTCACCAGTTACTAAATTAATGGAGTAAACTTTTACTCAGATCAAAGGAATGTTTTGTATTCTGATTCTTATTACATCTCAGGAAATACCCCTTTGGGGAAGCTAATTTATATTGATTTTTTATCAATATAATTTTTAATGTTTAATTTATGTTAATTTTTAGTTTACCTTTTCATTTCCACAAGATTTTGAGTTACAAATTTTCACTCTGTCTTGCCCCTACCCAGCACCCCAAATCCCACTGGATACCCCCTGCCCCAATCTGCTCTCTCCTATGTCCTCCTCCATCCCTCCTCCTACGTTCTGGTAGGGCAACATGTATCTCCATATCCCAGTGCCTGTATATTTTGTTTCCCAGTTGCATATAAAAATAATAACAAAAATAATAATTATTTTTAAACATTTTATTTTACAACTTTGGATTCTAGATTCTTTCCCTTTCTCCCTCATCACCCACCTTTACTGGGAAGATAAGTAATTAAATATAGGTTGTGCATGTGTAATTATGCAAAACATTTCCATAGTGGATATATTGTGAAAGACTGACTGTATTTCCCTTTATCGTATCCCATCCTCCACTTATTCAATTCTCTACTTTGAACTTGTCCCTCTTCAAAAGTGTGTGCTTCTAACTACTCCCCCCCCAACCTGCTCTCACCTCCATCATCACCTTTCTTATCCTCTTTTTCCCTACACTCCTGTAGGAAAATATACCCAATTTTGTGTGTATGTCATTCCTTCCCTAAGCCAAATATGATGAGAGTTAGGATGACCCATTCCTTTTTGCCTTCCTGTTCTTCCCATCCACTGTAACAGTTATCCCTTGCTTCTTTCATGTGAAATAATTTACTCCACTCCGTCTCTCCCCATCTCCTCTAATTATATTCCTCTCTCACCTCTCAATTTTATCTTTTAAATATCACCCCTTCCTATTCAACTGATCCTGTGCCTTCTCTCTATGTATATCTATACACATATATAAACACACCCACATACTCACATGTATTCATATGCACATATACCCTCTAATATAGACATATATATGGACACATATACATATACACACATATTCCCTTCAACTATCCTCATACTGAGAAAAGTTTCATAAGTTACAATGATCATTTTTCCATGTAGGCATGTAAATAGTTCATTTTTGTTCATAAATTCCTTATGTTTGTTCTCCCTATTTACCTTCTCATGTTTTTCTACCTTCTTGCATTTCAGTGTCAAATTTTCTATTCAACTCTGTGTTTTTCATCAAGAATGCTTGAAAATCCTCTATTTCAATGAATGACCATGTTTTCCCCTGAAACATTATACTCAGTTTTGCTGGACAGGTAATTCTTGGTTTTAATCTTAGCTCCCTTGATCTCTGAAATATATTCCAGGCCCTTCAATCCCTTACTGTAGAAACTGCTAGATCCTGGGTTATCCTGATCGTGTTTCCAAAGTATTCAAATTGTTTCTTCTTGGCTGCTTGTAATACTTTCTACTTGATCTGGAAACTCAGGAACCTGGCTATACCATTCCTAGGAGTTTTTGTTTGGGGATGTTTTGAAGAGGTGATTGGTGAATTCTTTCAAGTTCTTTCAAGGATGCTATCTAGGTTCTTTTTTGATAGTGGCTTTCAGATAGTCCAGTAATTTTTAAATTGTCTCTCTGGGATATCTTTTCCACCTCAGTGTTTTTTTTTAAATGACATTTCACAGCATCTTCTATTTGTTATTTGTTTGGGTCTGTTTAATAGTATCTTGATTTCTCATAAAGTCATTTAGTTCCATTTGCTCCATTCTGATTCTGAAGGAATTATAATCATCAGTGAGCTTTTGAGATTCTTTGTTCCATCTGGCAATTTCAACTTTTTAAGGTATTCTTCTCCTCTTTGGCTTTTTTGGCCTCTTTTGTCATTTGAGTTAGTGTATTTTTAAGGTGTTATTTTCTTCAGTTAGATTGTTAATTGTCTTTTCATGAGATTCTTGCATTATTGTCTTTTCTCTTCCCAATTGTTTTGACATTTCTCTTACTTGGTTTTCAAAATTCTTCTTAAGCTCCGTTATAGCCTGTATGCAGTTTACATTTTTCTTGGAAGCTTTTGGTGCAGGAATTCTGACTGTGTTGTCTTTCTCCCATGCCATGCTTTGATCCTTTTTCTTCCCCAAAAAGGAATCTAAATTTGCATTGCTGAGCTTTCTTTGCTTCCTTTGTCTGTTCGAGTTGCCAGTTAGTTACTTGACTTTTGGGCTCAGTGGAACTCTGCTTTCAGAGGGGAGTGCTTTGTCCCAAATTGCTGGGGTTTTTGCAGCTGCTGGAGCTACAGCCCCACTAGCTTTGGCTCACTGATCATGCACCTCAAGACCACCACCCAAGACTGCTATTCCTATCCAGGCAGGTCAAGGCAAGAGCACTTAGAATCTGAATGATTGCTTGCTCCTCTGCAATCTGCAGGCCAGGAGCTCTGAAGCAGCCATATGGAGGCAGCTGCAGGGCTGCCTCTTCAGGTTGCTTCTACCTGTGGCTTTTCCTCGATGCCTTGGGGCTAAAAATGAATTGGGCTGGTCTTTGATCCCAGCATATTGCAATGAAGCCTTCATGTCCAACTCCTGTGCTGCTTTCAGTGGGAGCTTTGTTACTCTGTCATTTTGTAGGTTCTGGAGCTCTAAAACTTATTTACAGTCATATTTTGTAGGTATTTGAGGTGGTTATGGCACAGTTCTCCTGCTTCTATGCCGCCATCTTGACTCTAGCCCTAGTCCAATAATTTTTAAGTTTTCTCTCCTGGATCTATTTTCTAGTTCAGTGTTTTTCAAATGAGATATTTCACTTTGCCTTCTATGTTTTCATTTGTTTGGATCTGTTTAATAGTATCTTGGTTTCTCATAAAGTCATTAGATTCCATTTGCTCCAATCCAATTCTGCAGGAACTATTCTCTTCAGTGAGCTCTTGAAACTCCTTTTCCATCTGGCAAATTCAGCTTTTTAAGGCATTCTTCTCATCATTGGCCTTTCAGACCTCTTTTGCCATTTGAGTTCATCTGTCTTTTAAAGGTGTTATTTTCTTCAGTCAGGTCGTTGACTTGCTTTTCATGATTTTCTTGCAGTATTCTCATTTGTCTTCCCGATTTTTCCTCTACTTCTCTTATTTGATTTTAAAAATCCTTCTTGACCTCTTTCACAGCCAGCATGCAGTTCATATTTTTCTTGGAAGCTTTTGGTGCAGGAATTCTGACTTCATTGTCTTCCTCCCATTCCATGCTTTTTGTCTCCAGAAAAGGTATCTAAAATTGTATTGCTATGCTTGCTTTCCTTCCTTTGCTTGCTCATGTTGCCGCTTAATTACTTGACTTTTGAGCTGTTTTCCACAGCTGCCCTCTGCTCCCATAGGGGAGAGTTTTGTCCCAAATTGCTGGGATTTTCACAGCTGTTGGATCTATTAGGAAGGTGCCTTCTCTGCAACCGCCACAAACTCTGGCTCACTGGTCCCATACCTCATGACCACCACCCAAGACCATGATCCAGACCCAGACAGATTAAAGCTAAAGTGATTACCCTCTGAATGTTTGTCCCTCTCCCCCCCCCTCCATGACCTGCATGCCAGGAACTTTGAAAAAGTCATATGGAATGGCCACTGGGCCACCAGACCTCTGCCACTTCTAGCCCTGGGAACAGGGACCAGACCAGATCTTCTGTTAGTCCCAGTTCCAATAGAGTTCTACACTGACCTATCACTTTTTCTTTGGTATTTATGGGTTGATAATTATGGAAACTGCCACTGCTGCTGGTTATCCACTCTCCCAAAGTCTGCTGCAGCCACTGATTGGGGCTACCCTAGGGCTAATGCTGTGGGATCACATGGGGCTGGGCTAGGCTTCCAGTGTGCTGTGATGAACCCTTCCTATTTGCCTACCAGTCTTTCTTCAGTGGGAGATTTGTTTCTCTCTGTAGTTTTGCAGGTTCTGTAGCTCTAAAATATGGTTAGAGTTGTATTTTATAGGTATTTGAAGTGGTGATGTGGGGATCCATGGGGACTTTTTCTGCTTCTATGATATCATCTATGTGGGACTTCTCTTTTACAATATTATTTAGGAAATATCAGTTATCCAAATAACACCGAGTAGTAATTATTGACAATTATTTTATGGGGAAAAGATACTAAAATGGATTCTCAAGCTTATCATTTTATAAGAAACCAAAAGACTCCCATAAGTAACCCCAGAATCCTAAGAACAAACAGTACCCTTGTTCTGGGTATCAGAACAATTATCAGTGCAATTACACATCTAGAAAAGAACTCTCATAGACTCATATAAAATAATCATGTATTTTATATAGAAAAGAGTAGTTACAGTCTGGAGAGTATGTACAGTTTTCTTGGATGATGCAGTCCCTTTCTACTCAAAGGTGGAAAGTATGATTACAGAAAGGCACGCTGATGTGTCATAGAAGTGCCCTAATCTCTGAATTCATATTATACATAGATAAAACACAACTGATCCTACACATATAGTTATTACCTCATGTGAATGTAAGCTTCTTTAAATCAATACCCATTTCAATATTTATAATTTTATCACTAATTTAGAACAGTGCTTGGTGCATAGGAAGCTCTTTATAAATGTATAATGATTGACTGAAAACTGTGAATTTTTCCCACCATCATAACAATCATGTATTACTCCTGGAGTTCTAAGTTTTCACTTGGACATTATAAAACATTTTTATCATTTAAACAAGAGATATTTAAAATGTCTACAATCAGTTTCAAAGTCTAATTTAATTTTTATAGAGAAGGAAGATTCCACTGAAGGATGGATTTTGAAGTTTATGCTTTTTTGTGCTCTGAACCTTCATTCTGATCTTTCAAAAATGACTCCAACCACAAAAAGTAATGTGATCATTTATTATAGTCAGTTGTGGAGGATACACAGAGTAGAAGAGTTCTCAAGCTACTAGTGATTCCTTCTAAAGAACAACTGAAAAGACCTGATACTCATCAGCAGGCGCCATTTCTAACTCAGTGTTACAGCAGCCCTTCTGTTCCTCACTATTTAAATAGAATATCAAAGGAAGTACATATGCATATTTTAATATTTAGAATGCTATTTAACTGATCGAGCTCTTTTTATGCTATTTTGGTTCTTTGGGTTTTAGAAAGGAGAAAATAGTTGTCTTAAAATACATTCTGTTGCAGCTCTTCAAAATGTAAAAATAAATGTGGAGCATTTACTATTGAAATGTTGGAATGAGACATTATAGAATAGATAGGACCAGACATGCCTGGATTTGAGATGCCAAGATGTTGATATATTTATCTAATCTTTATAAAAGTGGGCACTGTATTTATTCTGAGTGAGTCATAAGCATATGCTAATCCCAGTAAAGGGAAAAAAGAATCGAAAAGCACAAGTTAAACATTATCTTTAGTCACAGAAACAAGTCCATTTGTAGGGTTTGAATTTTCATTTTGTTTGGAGAAAAATTCTCTTTCCCAAAGTAGAGAGGTAGGATATAAGTTTCTGTTAATTTTGAGTTTATTTTTAACTAAATGGGACTCACAAAAGGAATATGTGTCCTTTTCTTTACTCGTAATTTAATGATGTAGGTAGAAGAAAAACAAAATCTGTGGAATAAACACATATATACATTTATACACACATGCATGTATACCTATATATGTATACATGTGATGATAATTACATATGCATCAACCTGATATAAATACATATGCCTATATCAATAAATGTAGACATAATTAAAGGGTCTGTGATTTCACCAATGCAAGGAAACCCAGATGAGAGAATTCCTTTTTTGGCACTATATATAGCTACATAATGTGAGAGGATCATATATTTAGATTTAGAAAGGACTTTCGAGGTCACCTTGACCAAACTCATCATTTTGTCTATGAAGAAACTATGATCCAGAGAGTCTAAGTGGTTCACAATTAAAGAGACAGAGTTGGGATTCTAATTCAGGGTTTTTTATTCTCAATCCAACACTCTTTTAGATTGTGCCATACTGTATATTCACTTTTATTCCTTAAATATTGTGTAAAGACTAAGCTCTGAAAAGTACATCATTATTGGCACTGATATGCTAATAAGGATGCTATATGTCAAAATCTTTTCTAGCTAGTAATATAATAGAATTAGGCCATCCATAGCAGTAAGAGTTAGTGTGGAATCTTCTGGCTATTGAGAAAATTACTGTATAATTTCTATTAAATTGTCCATGAAGATTAATGAAATTAAATAAACATCTAGTAAATGTCTGAACTGTTCAAGGTACTGTCCCAGGACACGGAGTAAAAAGGCAAAAACTAAAAAAATTCCTTCAAGAGGATTATTTTCTTTTGAGAAAATGAACATACACATATGTATGTATAAGTAAGTACGTTCATGCTAAAAATAAAGCATCCTTAATATTTTTTCATTTAATTCTGATCTAGGACCAAGTAGGAGGCTAGCAGAAAAGCAGTACAAACTTCTTTAAAAATTTTATGTTATAATTTTTATGTTAGTGTATTTATTCATTAGGTAAAAAGTACAACCACTTATTTAGCCCTAGAAATTTGAAGGAAGGAATTTGTTAATACTTCAAACAATTTCAGGTTCATGATAATGACATAAAAAAGAAGTAGCATATTTGGATGAGATATTTAGAAAGAGTTCATGGCCAAAACTTGATTGCTATAAATACTGATTAATTCAATGTCCAATACAAGTCTAATATGCTAATAAGCTATGACAAAATGACTCCTTATTTCATTTGATGTTAATTTCATCAAACTTCATAGTTTTCAATCTTAAAACCTACATTGTTAGCAAGATTTTTTTTTTGCTTTTTGAAGGGGGGAGGGCAGGGTATTTGGGGTTGTGACTTGCCCAAGGTCGCAGGGCTAGTAAGTATTAAGCGTCTGAGGTCACATTTGAACTTATGTCCTCCTGACTCCAGGGCTGTTGCTCTATGCACTACATCACCTAGCCTCGCCATTAGCCAGATGATTCTTAAGTAGATATTTGGGCTTCATAAATGAAGGTGAAAAAAATGTAGAAGTTCCAGCATTTAAATATAGGTATCAAAGTAGCTTGTGGGTGTAATACTACATGTGAATATAGGATATGCAGAGAAATTGAAGATTTTTATAAATTGCTTTTTTACTCCTTTGAATAATTCCTAATGGTATCTGTAATAACATGCTGAAGTTCCCTTTGTCCATTTTTGAATTAGATATTACCAATATAAAAGTGGTCCCTGAATTCAACGAATACATTCCTTAGGAAAATTGAGTTTTTGCATTGGTGATTTTAGCTAAGGAATTAATCAAAACTTTTTTATATCTAACTTCCAAATATGTATTATAGTGGAAAAGAAATCCATAGGTAAATCTTACTCAAACTACAGTTTTTGCCTTTCTGTGCATAAAACTTCTATATGAATCTATTTCAAGACACATGGATGATAAATGTGTACTTCTTTGCATTACCCTCTATTAGATATGCTCCCAAGATGATAAAGCATCAAAAAATGTAGGAAGGATGGGGAGAAAAAGACATGAAAATAAGGTATTTCATAAATCAATTAAAAGGGTGTAGCCAGAAAGAGCTACTTGATCTTACTATGAATACAAGATAGTAGATTTTAAACAAACCGGATCAAATGAAAAAGTAACATATAAGTTAACTTTTATTTGAGATGTTGTGTTGTGAGAAGAGCACTGCTTTTAGTTCACAATTTCCTCTATGACACTAACAGTGTTAGCTCCTGAGGCTAAACAAGTCAGTTAGCCCATCTGAGACTTAGTTGTCACCTCTGAAAATGAGGTTATTAATAGCTCATAATTATGAGGTTCAAGTGAGATTATGTGTTTGTATTTTGCAAACCCTAAAGTGACCTATCAATTGTATTTCTTATTATTACATTATCAGAAATATTAACAGAAATGGATAAATGTTAAGATAGATATTTATCAATAGGTTTGAGATGACAAGATACCAACGAGTAGAAAGAGTAATAGGCACAATCTGAAAAGATCCCAGCATTAGACCTGCAATCAGTAATAGGTACATCCATTTGAATTGGGTTTCACAGATATTGAGGTGAGCACAAACAATAGTTTAGTCAATATTCCAGAAAAACAAACAAAAAACAAACAAACAAAAAAACAAACCCAAAAAACTAAACAGTTGAGTGAAGTATATAGGTATTGAATGGTTAATAAAAAGTAGGAGGCCAAAAAAGATGCTCGAATCAGTTTCCCTGAAAAGATCAATATGTTGGAATGGACGTGGAGTAATGGCTTTACACCGATTGTAACCCAGTGAGAAAACATTTGATCTAAAAGACTGAGCACATTTAGAAAAGAATCTAAAAATTACTGCTGTAAAGTGGAAGTGATTTCAAAACTCATCTACTGTAACCCAGACATTTTTAAGATGAAAATGAGTGCCAGCTCCTCTGACATTAAAGAACTTTCTGTCATACCATAATAAGGGGAATGCTTATTGAGAACAAGTGATCAATTGGTCACTCCAGATCCTTCAGGAACACTTTTATTTTTTCATTTTGTAAACACTTAAGTTATTTCCTGTGGAAGAAGTTTGTCTAATCTATAATTTGCAGATAGGGGTAGCTATTGACCCTGTATTGACCCTGAAGTAGGGAGAACTTGGGTTCAAATCCAGATTCAGTCACTTAATATTGTATGACCCTGGAAAATCACCCATTGACCTGTTTGCCTCAGTTTCCTAATCTATAAAATGATCTTTAGAAGAAAATGGCAAACCACTATAGTATCTTTGCCAAGAAAACCCCAAATGGGTTCATAAACAGTCAGACATGTCTAATCAACAAAATAACAAAAAAATTTGCAGATGAACAAATAGCTAGTCTTTTAAATGTTTTCTTTCAAGGGGCGGCTAGGTGGCGCAGTGAATAGAGCACTGGCCCTGGAGTCAGGAGTACCTGAGTTCAAATCCGGCCTCAGACACTTAACACAAAAAACTAGCCGTGTGACCTTGGGCAAGTCACTTAACCTCAACTGCCCTCCAAAGAGCCAAAAAAAAATGTTTTCTTTCAGTGATCCAAATATGTTGTTAATATTTCAAGTTATTCAGTGAAGAAAAAAAGTCACTAAAGGGCTCAAATATTTATAACAGTACCCTTTGTGAAAACAAAAAGAAGTCACATATTTATTAATTGAGGAGTAACTGAACACTGAAATATGTAAATATCGTGGAAGTGTATTGTGCTCTGAAGCCCTAATGGATATGAAAATAATTAAAGAAACAATGAAAAATTGAATGAATTATTGCAGAATGAAAGAAGGAGAGCCATGAAATAATCCATGTAACATCTAAAATAATATAAATAGAGTAACACAATCTGGTCAAACATAGTGGTAAATGTTGATTTCAGTTATTTTTGATTAAAATACTATTCCTTCAATTGTGTTAAGATATGTTAACATAGACAGGTCAGAATTTTACGTGTTTATTCAGTGGTAATCATTGGGAAAGAACATTTCCCATCCAAATGCACAAAAGTGTTAACTTTCTCCTTGCTTAAAGAGATTATTTTCCACATAAATGTAGCTCAACAAGAGACTGAATTCATAAGGGATGTTATATCAGGAATTCATGCCTAAAGGGAGGGTAACTTTTTCTTCCAAATATTAAATACATGGGATCATGACCCTCCTTTATATGAGTAGGACAATCTTTGTTGTATATTGATTTAATTTTTCCTTAAATGTTATTGAAACTTGGTTGGTTCAGAAGGTCAAAGACTCAGACTATTGGTCTAACAACTTGGTTATCTTTGAACCAAATGGTCTAGAAGAGTTATAGGAAGTTTTCATGATTTTTGATGGTGGAAAATGTTGGACAACTCAGGTAAGGAAACTTTTATCAGCTGAATCTGCTTGACTTTGTGCCCAGCATCTATGAATATCTTTTTCCTGATAAGCTAACTAAACTTTTTTTTGTTTCTTTATTTGTCTAAATTTGAGTAACTTGTGGATATATTTCATTCTTAAATCACAAATGATCCCTTGAAGAAACAAAAGGGAAAAAAAAAAAGAAATTGTTCTACACAAATCATGACTGGTACTGTTCATGCTATCTATATGAAAATTCTAAATATTATCTTATTTGGGAATATTGCAGGCAGGAACTATGAAAATGATCATACTCACAGGTTGGCAGGTTATAGGACATGGCATCTTGTCTGGTCAACAATTATAATCTGTTGATTCTAAATAATGCCTGGAAACATAGGATGTTATTTTCTTATGAAATTGTCATCCCATGATTTTCTTCTAACATTTTAAATATCTCCCCAGTGTTATTCCCCAGGTACCTTTCTCTTTTGTCTTGCATCTTATCTCACCAATATTCTCCAGGGAATGAACGTTATATGAATGTACATTATGGTAAATATAGAGTAGAGTTTAAGTTCCTTGAAGGGAGAGTCTTGTTCATGTTTTGTGTTTGCAATTCCAGCACCTGCAGCATTTGACATGGCTCTTAATTAATATTTCTTGAAATGGACTGAATGAACTAAACACCACAATCTCTCAGAAGAACCAGAATTTCCCCAAATAAATCATTGTCATTTCTATATATTACTAACAAAACCATTTAAAATTAATATAGACTTTATAAAATATTTGGGAGCCTACCTGACAAAACAAATCCTGGAACTATATGAACAAAATTATGAAATACATTTCACATAAATAAAATCAGATCATAATAATGGAGAAAATGTCAGTTGCTCATGGGTAGGCTGAGGTGATATAAGAGAAATGACAATTCTACCTAAATTAAATTACTGACTCAGTGCCATACCAATTAAACTATGAAAGATGTTTTATAGAGCTAGAAAAAAAATAATAACAAAATTCACTTAGAAGAACAAAAGTTGCAGAAAATCAAGGGAATTAATGAAAAGAAATGGAAGGGAAGGTAGCCTAGCTGTACCATATTTAAACTACATCATAATGTAGCGATCATAAAAATTACTTGATAATGGCTAAGAAACAGAGTGATCGATTGGTGGAATAGGTTAGTGTTATGGGAATTTGAAGATCTTCCCTGCCCCTAGACCCTTTGCTTAAGTGGCTCTGAGAATCTTCCCTAATTTGAAAGTGTACTCTGACCTCTAACAGGCTGAATGTGGTCACATGGAGCCTGTGGCAGGATGCTTGTTTTTCAGGAATGCCCACACCTTGTTACTTTGTAACTGGGCAGTGGGTCAAGAGGGCTGTGACATTCTCTGACCCAAGAGAAGGCTACACACACACACACACACACACACACACACACACACACACACACGCTCTGATGTGAGGTTTTGCTTTGGGGCTCATTTTGAGAAGAGTTCTGTGATTTGGCCAGATGAGACTCTGGGAAGCCATTGAGCCCCAGGGCTTTGAAAAATCCAGGTGTTGGTGCTTCCCTCTCTGATAACTGCAAATAGGTATGGATGTAATGGTCAGATGGTTGGAAGCCCATCTGCTGATCTGTTTCTTGGTCTGCTTGTAACTTGTGCTTGTAACTTGTGTTTGTGTTCTCTGAAGTTCAGGGTGCTGACTTTTTCTCCCGAACTAGGTAAATTATATGTGTTTGATTGATTAAAGTGACACTGTTAACCCATTTGAGTTGTTTTCCTTTTAGGAAAGCAGATCTAAATAACCTGTGCTAGCAGGCAAACTGGGTATGCTAGGGTGCTTGCTGATACAGCTAGGTATAGAAGACACAATAGTCAATGACTATAGTAGTTTATTATTTCATAAACCCAAACACTCAAGCTCCTAGGATAAGAACTCACTATTCAGGCAGCTAGGTGGTGCAGTGAATAGAGCACTGGCCCTCTAGTTAGGAGGACCTGAAAACTGGCCTTAGACAGCTTAACACTTGATAGCTGTGTGACCTTGGGTAAGTCACTTATGCCCAACTGCCCTGCTGTCCCTTCTAATAAAACTGAAGGAAAAAAAGAACTCACTATTTAACAAAAATTTCTGGGAAAACTGGAAAACAGTACGGAAGAAAGTGGGCATAGAAGAACATCTCACATCGTATACCAAAATAAGAGTCAAAATGGGTACAGGATTTAGATGAAAAGTCTGATACTATAGGCAAACTTGGAGAGGAAGGAATAGTTTACTTGTCATGTCCATGGAGAAGGGAATAAATTATAACCAAACAAGGGATAGAGAACATTATGAAATGCAAAATGAATAATTTTGATTAAATTTATTGAAAATTTTTTGCAAAAACAAAATTAAAACAACCAAGATTAGAAGTGAAGCAGAAAGCTGGGAAACATTTTTACAGCCAGTGTCTCTCATTTCTAAAATATGTAGAGGACGGGTGGCTACGTTGCGCAGTGAATAGAACACCAGCCCTAGAGTCAGAAGTACCTGAGTTCAAATCTGGCCTCAGACACTTAACACAAAAAAACTACCTGTGTGACCTAGGGCAAGTCACTTACCCCCAACTGCCCTCCAAAAATCAAAAAATAAAATAAAATATGTAGAGGAATGAGTCAAATTTCTAAGAATACAAGTCATTCCTCAACTGATAAATGATAAATGAATATGAACACAAAGTTTTCAGAGGAAGAAGTCACTGCTATCTGTAGTCATACTAAAAATGGTTTAGATCATTATTTATTAGAGAAATGCAAATCAAAACAACTCAGGATCAGTTTGGCTAGCATGACAAAATAGTAACATGAGAAATGCTGTAGAAGATGTGGGAAAATTGAAACACTAATGAATTGTTGGTGTATTTGTGGATTGATTGAACAATTCTCAAGAGCAATTTGTAGCTATACTCAAAGGTCTATGAAAACGTATATACCCTTTGACCTAGGAATACCACTCCTAGTCCTGTATCCCAAAGAGATCATGAAAATGAGAAAAGGACCCATATGTACAAAAAGTATTCATAGCACCTCTTTTTGTGGTGGCAAAGAAATGAAAATCGAAAGCTTCCATAAATGAGGGAATGACTGAACAAGTTGTGGCATATGTATATAATGGAATACTATTGTGCTATAGGAAATGATGAGCAGGCAGACTTTAAAAAACCTGGAAAGACTTAAATGAACTGATGCTGAGTGAAATGAGCAGAACCAGAAGAACACTGTACACAGTAATAGACATTGGCTCTACTCAGCAATGCAAGTAACTATGAGAACTCCAAAAGACACATGATTGAAAATTCTATCTACATCCAGAGAAAGTACTTTGGAATCTGAATGCAGATGGAAGCATACTATTTGCTTTCCTTTTCTTTTGTTGTTTTCTTTTGTTCCTTTTTTCTTATGGTTCCTCCCATTAGATCTAATTCTTCTTTACACCATAACTAATGTAAAAATATGTTTAATGTAAATGTATAAGTAGAAACTATATCATATTGAACACCATCTTGGGGGAGGGGGGAAGAGGGAGAGGGAAAGAAAAAGATTAAAACTCTAAATCTTATGTAAGTGAATGTTGCAAACTAAAAATAAATAAATTATTAAAAATAAATGATAAAATGAAACAAAATTTAAAAATAATAAAATAAAAATAATCAGAGTTCTATGAATAACAACAAACATCGAGTCAATGTACGGCTAAGCCAAGAAGACAATATTGGTTAAACAAAGACAATTTGACTATTATTGACTATAAAATATATCAAGAAGGTATATGGCAAAAAAAGTGGCAGACTGGTCTTGAGCTTGTTCAAGACTCAGTTATAGAACTGATTTTCTATATTGAAAGTAACAGTGGAATTTACTTAGCCTTTCTCCACCCTTTGGATTGATCCTCTACAGAGAGGTCCTATTATATGGAAAGATTTAGGCAAGAATTGCCCAGGATGAAAAGGCATGGATGGGTTAGCAAACACCATGCCATTATAGAGTTCTCGAAGAATTGAAATCTGGAATTTGGAAAAAGTCACTAGTTTCAATCGCAATTAAAGCTGATTCTTTGGTTTTGTTTTAATTTTAGAAAATTATTTATCCTAGAACCAAGAAAAAAAGTTATTTCTTAGACCAAGCACTCTTAGAAAACTAAAAGTCAAAGTAGGATTTCTATTGATGAGATTTTTAAAATTAAATTCAGTAGTCTTGGAAACAGGTAATTTTACTCTATCTTTGCTTTAGAGTTACTTATTAATTCTGATGTGAAGAATCTTAGCATATATATATATATATATATATATATATATATAAATTATAATGTGCCTAACATGCCCTAGCTCTTTAAGGAATAATAAATCATATTTAATTAATGATTAACAGGCTACAAGGTACCATTTCCTACAGAAACCTAAAGAAATTAGTAGAAAAATATATTTTTTCCAATTTTACATATGAAGAAATTGATATGTCTAGAGGTTAAGTGACTTGTTCTGGCTAACACAAGTAGGTAAGTAGTATAACTGAAATTTGACTGCAGGTTCTCTGACTCAGGAGCCACTACTTATTTGTATCATTCCGTGCTATTTCTCTAACGCTAGATTACTTACTTTTCCTTAAATGAAAGAAGAGGTTTTTACAAGTATATTTCCAAAATATGCTTCTAAAAAAGCACATGCTCTAAATGTACTAATTTGGAGCATATGATAATATCTTGGTAAAATATCAAGTATAGAAAGTTAATAAAACTTCATGCTTCCTTTTGAACTATCAAATTATAACATGTAATGGCAAATTTAAACATAATTTGACATATATAAAGATAGGAGACTAAAAAAATTCTGTGGCATAGTGGATCGAGTATTTATCCTAAGGTCAGTAAGACTTATTTAAATCCAGCCTTAGAAACCAGCTGTGTGGTACTGGCAAAAATCATTTCACACTGAGGCAAAAATGACAAATCATTCCAGTATCTTTGCCAAGAAAATCATAAATAGGGTCACAAAGAGTTGGACAAGACTGAACAACATTTTATGTATATAACAAGCCTTGTGTGAAGATATTCTTGTTATTCCCATTGTGCAGATGAGAAAATTGAGGCAAATCAAAATTAAATGTCTTTCCTAGAGCCACAGAAGTACTAAAAATCTGAGTCTATATATTTCTACTGATTTTTCAAAATTAACTTTCATTATTTCTGTGAAGAAATATAGTTCTCTTCCTTCCCCCTAAAGGAAGTCTTCAGTTCAAATTATATGCAGAATAGTCAAACAGGATGTACAATTATGAAGAGTAATGCAATGACAAAGTGTAACAGTTAATGTTGTCTCAGAAATGTCATTCTCTCTCTCTGTCTCTCTTTCTCTGTCTCTCTGTCTCAGTCTGTCTCTCTCCACACACACACACACACACACACACACACACACACACACACGCATGCATGCACGCAGGCATGCACGCACAGACACACAGACACACACACACACCTGTCTGTCTTTCTAACCTCCTTAAATTATATTTGACCACAAAGAGAACTATTTGAATAAGAATTAGACCTATTCTACATGTCCCCAGTGGACTGGGTTTAAGGGGTAAAAATTGAAAAGGAGCAAATTTAAGTTTGCTATTAAAATGCACTTCCTAAGAAATAAAGTTATTTAAAAGAGGAATGGACCTTCCAGGGGGGTAGGAAGCAGTTGCCTAGTCCCTAGAAACTCTGTCAAGTTTTTTTATAAAGGATATTGTTCTGATATATACAGTAGTGGAAAGAAAAATGGAATCTAGAGGGAGATAGTATGTATTCAATTCCCTCTTCCTGCTTTTATTCTCTATACAACCTTGAATATGTCACGTAATCTCTGTGGCACTCACATTCCTCATGTGCCTAATAGGAAGTAGATACCATCAATGTGTTTTAAGAAGAGCTACAAAGTGGACTTTTTTGTATTTAGATGAAGCAACATAAAAGGTACCATCAGCTGAGCAAAAGGATGAAAGCAAAAGGCACCAAAATGCCACCTTACTAAAAAGAGAGACTCCAGGGCACAACGTGAGACTAATGTTAGGGAGAAGAAGGGGAGAATCTTACCCCAACCTTTAAGAGGCATCAAGTCCTGTGATGCTATCTGAATTTAGAGTCCCTATGAAAAAAAATCCCCAATCACTTTATAGTAATTTTCCCTTTGTTTCTAAAATTCATTCTAACACTAGCTACATAATTCCATTAGAAAGATGGCCTCTAAGCGTCCCTCCAACTGTGATCCTGAAGAATATTTTTGGAAATGAAAAAGTGTACGTTTTCCAATGCACAAAAGAAAAAAAAAAACTAAATGTGTTTCTTGCATAATAATTGTGGACCTGAAGATTCTTTACATATGATTTACCATTGCTAATCACGGACTTTATTGTCACCATAAAGGGGTATCAGGGAGTCAACTAAGAGTGATATGTGAAATAGAAATCAGAGCATATGTTAATTAGAAAATAGAATACACTCTAAGAACTGATGGCCTAGCACAAAGCATAATTTTAAAAGTGACAAAAGTCACTTTAATAAACCCTCCTGGTCTCTTTCTGTATGTTATTTTGGCTTTGCATCTACAAGCAAGGACTTGCCTTTGCTGAAAAAAAAAAGGTGAATTTTTTCAGAACCAAGTAAATGAAGATGAGATGACAGAGCATATTAAATGAAATATGCTTTGACATGTGAAAATTGCATTTTAAATATGAGATTTGTATGGGGAAAGAATTCATTTGGATCGCAAAATAGAGGTCTATGGACACTAGTGCTGTCAATTTTTAAAGCTGATGCTAAATTTGCAAATTTATTTGGCCTTCCAATTTGTCTGACTAAATTCCTCAGGTTTGCAAGAATGTTACGATGTCTTCAATGCTATGAGAATTAAATGTAGCATTGATTATGTCATAGAATTCCTATAGATCAGAATATTGCATAGAAAACTGAAATTATTTGGCAGTAAAGTTCATTGAAATGCAAATAACCTCTTTTCTGTTATGTCATTTTGAGTGTTGACAGTTAAAGAAGCCACATACATGTCAACTTTATTATTTGCATCTTGAATTAAGTTAAGTGAAAATTTTAAATGTTTAAATCAACTTTTGTTTGCAGAGATCCTATAGATACTAAAATTGTTTCCAGTTGGATTTTGAATTTATCTAATTAAATTTAATTCATTTTCATTATAGAAATAAACATACTGTCTTGGCATGGATGATTATTAGCTGCTAATTTCTGTCACCTAATTAACCTTATTTGACACTCTGTGCTATATCATTCAAAAACCCAGGAACTCCTGCTTTGTAGTTCTTCTGCATATGTCCTTTTATGCCCTCCTTCCCAAGGATTTGGTAGTCAGAGGTTCAATTCCTATTTGCACTTGTCTATTAGAGCCTACAAAAAACAGAGCTCCCAGAAAAAAATGGCAAGTTGGAACATGGAGCATTGGGTTAATTTTTAAGAGTAGAATTATAGAATGTTAGAACTAAAGGGATCTGAGAGGCCAACACCTCTGCTTTGCAAATAAAGCAACAGGAGCCAAAAAAAAGCAAGTTTCACAATATTGCACAGAAACATTGGGAGTTGAAGTTCTTTTTATTTCTGGAGAGGCCTTATCTGCTTGTGGTTCAGCCACCAAGCAGTACTCTAGTTTCTGTTTAAGACAGGTTCCATAGACATCTAGGAAATAGGTCCAGCAGGCCTAAACTATATGCCCAAAGAGAGTATATAGCCAAAGTGGGAACAGATTTGTTAAAAAAAAATAGTGTACAAAATGTTCTCCTATATGCAGCATAAACTCTTCACTCACTGTTTAAACACCATTGCAAATGTCAGGTAAGCTACTCAGAGCTTAGCTAGCTTCTTGTCCTCACAATGTTCTAGTGTAGTGGTTCTCAAACTTCCTAATGCCGTGACCCTTTAATACTTGTATGTGAGTATATCTGCATGTGGGCAAACCTGCCTGGAGACTGATAGGGGAGTGGTGTCTTGGTTCCTAAGACCTTTGGAAATATGTTTTCTGATGGTCTTAGGTGACCGCTGTGACCCCTGTGAAATGGTCATTCAACCCCCAAAGGGGTTGCGATCCACAGGTTGAGAAGCACTGTTCTAGTGGAAGCCCTAAGAGATTGTGGGCATGTTTCTAACTGTATTACTCTTGATTCTCTACTGCATTACCTTGGCAATTGTAGTTATCTGTTTATATCAAATACATAGTTAGACTTAAATAGCTTTAGAAGGATGCATTTATTAAAGTGATATATTAAGAATAATCAACAAAATACATCCCCATCTACCCTAAAATAACTCAGTGACATAATCTCCCACCAATGCATAGTCTTCAGGGAATATGAGCTCAAATTTAGGTAGTACATGTGATAAAGGAGTAACTTACAGCTCCTGATTTGGGGAATATCTTTTTCACTCTTTTGTGAGGTCTTCATAAAATTCTATTTTTGTATGCTGTAGCTTTCTTCTGAGCTTCTTTTCACTTTTGCAAGATACTTTTTTCCCCTTAAGCTGACTAGTTTTTACTCAACTTCCAATAAAGTTGCTACCAATACATTGTTCTTGGGCATGGAAGAGGGTAAAAGCTGACATGCACATTGGAATTCCAAAATCTTCTGATCTTTTAAAGTTCCCAAATTCATCCCATGGTGAACAGGTATGGACAAAGTCCTACCAAATGATTGCTTCACAAGGATGTGGCTAACAATGTTTACACCAATAGTTTGTCTGAACACTTGGAGGTAGGGTTCCAAAATGTTTTGTTCTTTTATTCACACTCTGAGTCATTAAAAATTCCAATATGCTTCCTACTTCATTTCATCCAATGGGTTTAAACATCAACTTTCACAACTTGAGTAGACTCCTCACACTTAATTCAGTACCTTTGAATGATTCAATAGAAACATTCATTCTAAATAAAAAAAAATGTAGCATTTTGTTCAGTTACTTTAAGAGGGGTGAGGATGATTTGCTGAATCAATAAAACTCCTACTTTATATACAGATTGCAATAATTTTTAAACAGGAGGGGGAAAGTAGAACTATACTAGGGGCTGCTTAAAATGAATTTTCAGGCTGTTGGGGTAGAGTGGGTAGGAGCTATAATGAACTTGTTGAGCAAACCAGGGATTAGAATAAAGCTAGAAGCAAGAATCAAGGCTTTTAGGCAAGAGTATAATGAATTGAGTGGTAGCAGCAGTTAATAAGATGACAGATTTACAATATTATGTTTGATTTCAATATTAGGACCTAAAGATAGGTTGAGGGACATGTATTGACACTGAATGTATCCAAGGTCAGACTGAATCAGGGTATGTTGACATGACTGAGGACAGGAATAAGGGTGAGAATATAAAGTAAAAGTCAGAAGGATTTTGGAGGAACAAGGCTTTAGGTAGATAGCAATTATAGTAACTAAGTGAATGGTTACCTGGAAAAGCAAGTCACACAAAATGAACTCTCTTGTCAAATTATGAACTTTAAAGGATCACAAGAGAGGTGTATTTGCCCCAATCAGTAAAGTTCAACTTAGCCTTAGAGAAACCTTTGCCAATTCACAGTTGGAGGATGATTGTACATCTTAAAGTCAAATAAAGAACGCTTTTCAAGGTCTAACTTAGAACCAGGGATTGAGACTCCATGGAAAGGCTGCTCTAGGAGTTTCTCCTAGAACCTAAGACTGGGGATATTAGTATTGGCTCAACAGAATTTAGTAAGTGATTTCCAGAGGTTCATGAACTTGGAGTGGTATTTATATATAAATTTACAATCATATGTGTAAATGTATTAATCTATATCTGTATTTTTTCTCTGAAATCCTATTATTTTCTTTAAAAATATTATTCAGTGTAACTATTCATAGGCTTCATAAGAGGGCCAAAGTGATTCATGACACAGTGACAGCCATAATCCCAAAATTATTAAGAACCCCCAACCTTAAAATATTCTGGGTTTTAATTGTTGCTATTGATTAGGCAGAAATGGATAGAAAAACTTCTCCATGAAAAAGCACATAAATATGAATACCAAATGGCATAAAAGATGAAATTATAACAATTTAACGGATAGGAAACAATTCCTTCCTGAATTGAGAATTAATCTAATACCATATATCTGTGTGTAGTAAGGTCATTATATCTTTAGAGCAAGAGATTAAAATTAGGGTAAAGGAAGGAGAAAAAATTGAAATGAGAAAGTTAATGCATCAAATTAAAATATATACTTATTTCTTAAACAAATTAAATAAATGGAATATTTAAGCATGCATATTTTATTAGAGCTGTGCACTAACCTTTACTATTTTCCTTGTCAGAGTTTTACTTTTATGAAAACAGGTGTCAGTGTGTGTTTTGTTTTTTTTAGAGGACTATTCTTCCATTTAGCTGAAACATTTTTCTCTCTCCTAGTTTTATTATTGGTGGAATGTCAAGATGGCCACATTTTCTCCCTCTACAGAATGTCCATCCTTTGATTACTATGAAATTATCTCACATTTATAAAACAAATATCTAAGATAAAGCTTATAAACACTCTAAAATCTGTTTCAATCAGTACCATGTACTTCCTTTCCTCTACTCTACTGCTGTACTGCACAGGAGTGAAAACTACTTTGTATTTTTCTTTGTTTCATGAGTAGCCATGGTCTAAGAAGTTAACTTAGAAGTTAACAATCTAATGGAAATTAAATTAAATTTCAATTAAATTAAATAAACATCTATTAAGCTCCTACTATTTGCCAGGCACTATATTAAGTGATGGGCATACAAATAAGAAAATGTAAGATAATATTTGCCTTCAAAGAGTTTACAATATAACATAAGAAAACAAAACATGTAAAAAAAAGGTTAAGGGGACTCAGTAGTACCCAGCATGTTCTGCAGATTTGAAACAAAGCAGAGTTGCTAATGGAAAGTGTTAAGTTCCCTAGAAAATTGAGATCCTAGTCCTTTACAAAGGAAGACTGTAGGGGCTACTTAGTGTTTTACCTTCCAGCCCTCCAATTGGAAGAGAAAGGAGGAAGCTGCAAAGTTGTTGAGATGTAAAAACAAAAACAAAATTTAACCACGTTCATTTTGATAATGTACTCTCCTGTAGTTAGGTAGGCTGTAATGCAGTAGCACCAATCAGTTAAGGATGTTGTATTTGCTACAGGAGAATCTTGGATTGAGTTTTTCTATTTTTTCCCCTCATTATAGTTGGAAGAAATGAGTCCATAACTGAGGACTTGATGCTCCTGGGGGAAAGGAGAGTAGTATGCATAGATAATTTTAAAAGCTAAATCTTTCTACGTTAATAAAAGAGGATATATAGAGAAATTCCAGGAAGCAGACTGCGCTCTGGTCAAAGGAAAATATAACAATTACCCTATACTGGATTTTTTTTTATTAATTGGTTATACTTGTTTGTAGCTATGAAGAAGGTTTATAAACCCCCTGTCTGTCTGTCCAGTCACACATCCTCTTTTCTAAGACCAATAGAACTTGCTAAGTTTGTGAGAATAGTATCATGAATTCTAAAGTATCATGTTTAGACTCAATAAGTTCCTGGAGATGTGCTTGAGGTCTTTCCTGACTGCTTCAAACTTCCACAGCTTGTGTTGTGCTGGCAAAATTTCAGAGGTTCAGTATTACATACACTTGGTGAGGACTCATCAGAGTTTGAAAGTATATTGAAACTTAAACAAAAAGGCGGCAATCTGTAAGTTTTTGAAAAACAACTGGCAAGGGGGAGGAGCCAAGATGGCAGCGTAGAAGCAGCAAAGCACCGCAGCTCCCACACAAACACGCTAAAAACTCATAAAATGGGACTCTAAACAGATTTTCAAGCTCCAAAACTCTCCAAAAGACAGAAAGCACATCTGTTGCTACAGGCAGCTCAGGAGGTGGGGCTCTTCACAGCAGTCTGGGAGCCTTGCTGAAACCCCAGCCTGGTCAGGCCCTGGGGCATCAGGTGGGGAGCCGTGTCTATAGGAGAGCTGATCAGCTGCACTGGAGGCACAGTTACCACATTTATCAGGCCAGAAGAAAAAAAGGCTAAGAGTAAGGTCAGTGGATTTTGCTAACTGGGGAGGAGAAGAGTGGGTCCAGCCAAACTGCCCTCAGGGCAAGGAAGCAGCTGGAGGCGGCTGTAACAGCAGGAATGAAGCAGCAGCGGCCTCCACTTAGCTGCTTCAGAGCCCTCGGCCTGCAGATAGCAGTGGGGCTGAGGCGATCCATCAGGGCCAAGGGCTCTTGTGTTGAGCGACCTGGATCTGGATCATGGTCTTGAGTGGTGGTCCTGGGGTGCGCTTTCAGTGAACCAAAGCTGGGGGGGCTGTAGCATCCCACTAATCGCTCTGGCAGCTGTGAGGGCCCCAGTGATTTGGGACACAGCTTTCCCCCTCCAGGAAGCAGAGTTCCACAGAGCTAAAAAAAACAAGCAATTAATAGACTGGCCAACATGGGAAAAAAGAAGCAAGGCAGGAAGAGCAGTAAAACTCTAGGATCCTTTTTTATGGACAAAAAAGATCAAAGCATGTAGCAGGAGGAAGACAACTCAGTCAGAACTCCCTCACCAAATGCTTCCAAGGCACTGGAAGAATGCCTACTAGCTATACATCAACTGAAAAAGAACATTGATAACCAAATAAGAGAAGTGGAGGAAAAATTGGAAAGAGAAATGAGAATGATGCAA
>CM053601.1:67551318-67566944 GCA_028646575.1 Pseudocheirus occidentalis | reverse complement strand
TTGCAGTCCCCATCTGCTTTGGCTCACTGAAAACACATGCCAAGACACCAATCCAGATCCAGACCACTCAACACAGAAGCACTTAGCCTCTGAAGGATTGCTTGGCCCCTCTGCAGTCTGCAGGTCAGGAACTCTGAAGCTACCATCTGGAGGCAGCTGCAGGGCTACTACTTCTTCCACTTCCATGCCCTGGAGGCAGTTTGTCCAGACTGCTTTTCTCCCCCAAATTTAGCTGAGTTCCACTGACCTTTCACTTTGTCTCTGTTTCTTATGGCTTGATAATTCTGGAAACTGCCACAGCTGCTGCTGACCCACTCTCCTGAATGCACCAGCTATGGCTTATCCTGGCTGCCCTGGGGCCAAACCGTGGTTTCAGGCTGAACTGGTTTAGGCTCCCATAATGTGTGATAAGGCCTTCCTTCTGAACTGCCTTTAGCGGATGATGTGTTTTCTGTAATTTTTGTGACTTTTGGAGCCCTAAAATTCGTTTAGAGATATATTTTATAGGTATTAGAAGTGGCTATGTGGGAGCTGCAGTATCGTTTTGCATCTACACTGGCATCTTGGCTCTTCCCTGCAGTCCCTTTCTATATCTTATTCAATTATCTACCCTATTTCACAAAATTCTCTATTGTAGTCAAACTGGACAACTTGCTCTTCCCCTAAATTTCCAAGTTAAATCCTTGGGGCCATGTATAGATTGTTATTGAGGCCTGGAATGCTTTCCTTCTTAAACTTTGCCTCTTATATTTCCTAGGTCCCTTGAAGACTCAGCTCAGGCACCACCTCCTCTCTGAAGACTTTTCTGATGCCCATAGGCATTATATCTGCACAAGATGAAGAAAGGATTAAAGGAAGGAAGGAAGGAAGGAAGGAAGGAAGGAAGGGAGAGAGAGAGAGAGAGAGAGAGAGAGAGAGAGAGAGAGAGAGAGAGAGAGAGAGAGAGAGAGAGAGAGAGAGAGAGAGAGAGAGAGAGAGAGAGAGAAGTAAAAATAAAAGTTAAGATCATATCCTAACTATGGTTCCTATGTCTATCATCTAGGTAATAAATTTGAAGATTTATTTCACAGGGAGATATAGCTAATGGATGACAAAATTTACTTGAGTATAATAATTCCATATTTTATCAATTAAAGCATGAATGTTTTGAAATCTATATTGTTAGGAAGAATGCCTCTTTCAATAGACTTAGGAAGTGTTGAAATCATAGAGTACTATTACGAAAATAGCTGAGTGTTAGAGGGGGTCTACTCATGCTTTCTTTTTTAACCCACCAGTCCTCTTAGCATTCATATTTAGTATATGCAAGTATTATTTTCAAATTTCTCCTCCAGGAAACAATTCCCTGAAATTGCATAATAATAGTCAAGGGATTCTGCTCAAATAATTTCTTGTAACCCATCATAAAAACTAACAAAATGTCAAGCCCACTATATTTAGCAAAACTATTCAGTAAAATTATTCGTTGATTTCTTAGGAACTCTTTTTTTTTTTTTTTTACAAATTTTGTGAGTTCCAACTCTCAGGTAACAAAAACAATATTAAACATTGTACTCAGAATGTCTGCTGATTGGTTGGAAAACTTCTGGCAAAAAAATAAAAAAAATCTTTCTTCCTGTCATAATAGAATTATCTTTAGTTTTCTGTAATCATTTCTTTTTCCCTCTTCAAACTATTTTTCTGTTCTATAGAATATAAAGACCCTTGTGGGTGCTTAAGTCACATACAGTACTATATTTATTTCAATGATCTATGAACAGCTTTAAAATCAATTTGACCCTGAAACGGACAAAACCCACAATTGTTTTATTTTTTTTCTTTAACTAAAAAGCATTCAGTCACTGGGTGTGTACAATACAATAATTTTCCCTCAGAGTACTGGATATCATCTCTTCAGATGTAGGCCAAAAAAATATAGAGTGATTCTGAAATGAAAGTCCTTTGTATAAAAAAATTAAATATTAAGCATTTAGTAATAAGCAATGAAAAGAGTAATATTTTCATTTTGGTGGATTCTATGGGTTTTGTTGCTAGTTATATATTTATCTGTGTAAATCTAACATTCATTTATAATGTTGAAAATATTTACTGAAGAATTTTTTAATGAGGTCCATTTTGTGCATTCAATTAACCACATCTAAAATGAACAGGACGTTTTGAAATAGGTTTACAACGAGAGTATTCTTTAGTATTTTATAATTTTTAGTTTTTCCCCTTGAGCCTGAAAATGACTCTAAATACAGGTTTCAAAGGAAAAAAATAGGCTCAGAGAACTTAATTGACTTAGCTATATACATATAACTAATAAATTTCTAAAGTGTCATTTGAACACAGATATTATTACATAGAAGTCCAAAACTAGAACTGCCCAAAACAAAGAGAAATCAAACTCTTTATAATGGCTAATAATAAGCAATAGGTTCTAGTGAAGAGGGAATCAGACTAGAAACCAAGACAACCTAGGTATATTCCTAATACCTGACACTAGCTACCTTCACTAAAGCATGTCACTTCACTGCTCAGTGTTCTAAGGAAAGCTTTATGCTATAAATTGCAGAGAAGGTGATGACTCACATTGATAATGTTTCCTTGCTAGAGAGTTATGTATACCAATTAAATGACAGATTTATTCCCTATCCTTGCTCTATCTGCATTAATTATATGAGCCTTATTTGATGCTTATGTAGTGTGTATAAGCTTACATGGTACTCTATATACATTAGTAGAAGTGACTTAATTCATGCTTTTTGATTGAATATTATCTTGCCTGTTCCTCTGGATGACTCTTTGAAGTACTTAAAGGAATTTGTCTTGTCCAAATGTGGAAAGAAAGGCTCAGAAAATCAGAATTTCTTATCTGTGGTCACTTGATTAGTTAAATCTCAAGGCAGGTTTGAAAACTGAATCTGACTAAAACCCAACACCTGCCTTTTCCCCCACTACAAGAAATTTAGGAAGCTTTAAAGTTAATTTGACCAATTCTTTTAGTTTTTCAAAGCATCATGAGGGAAAATAAAAACCTGTGAGTATGGGGAAAAGATGCAGTATTAAAAAAATGGTCTTGAGTTAAGAATGCGAGTTTCAAAATCAAATTATGAGGCTAAGTAGCTGTGTGATCATGGGCAATCCAACTTCTATCTTTTTAAAAAATTATGAAGACAATAATAATCCCATTTTCCACTAATAGATCAATATTGGGGAAATAACATTGTAAACAATAAAGTGAAATATAAATTTCAATTTTATTTTTTCTTTTTATTAAATATTTTATTTTTCCAGTAATATATAAAAGTTTTTTTTTTAATTTTGAGTTCCACATTCTTCTTTCCTTCCTACCCTTTGTGTCACATTGAAAGGCAAGCACTCTAATATACATTGTATACATGTGGTAATGCAAAAACATATTTCTGTATTATTCACACTATAAAAGAAAATGCAAACAAAATATGAAAAAGTATGAAACAATATGTTTCAATCTGCACTCAGATTCCATCAATTCTTTCTCTGCAAGTTGATAATATTTTTTCATAATAATTCCTTCAGAATTCTTTTGGATCTTTGTATTGCTGGGAATAGCTAAGTCGTTCACAGTTGATCATCCCTGCAGTATTGCTGTTACTATGTACAAGGTTCTCCTCGTTCTGATCATTCCACTTTATATCAGTTCATGCAGTTCTTTCTAGGTTTTATGAAAACATCTTGCTCATCAATTTTTGTAGCACAATATTATCCCATCACAAACTTTTACCACAACTTGTTCAGCTATTTTCTGATTGATGTGTAACCCCACAGTTTCCAATTCTTTGCCACCACAAGAGAGTACCTATAATATTTTTGTACATATAGGTTCTCCCTGCCCTTTTTGAAAAAAAATCTCTTTGGTTTACAGACTTATTAGTGGTTTTGCTGGTTTTATAACTCCTGCAGTATAGTTCCAAATTTATTCTCCAGAATGATTGGATTAGTTTACAAATCCACCAAGAGTGTGCTAGTATTCCAATTTTCCTGTATCCTCTACAAAATTTGTCATTTTCCTTTTCTTCCATATTAGCCAATTTGAAAGGCATAATGTAGCACCTCAGAGTTGTTTTAATTTGAATTTCTCTAATCAATGGTGATTTAGAACATTTTTCCATATGACTACAGAGTGCTTTGATATCTTCATCACAATTCTGCATTTTTCATCTTATAATACTCTCCATCATTTCCTTCTTCATAGATGTGATAGGTAAATTATTCTGTGCTCCCCTAATTTGCTTGTATCATCATTTATGTACTCATTTTAAAAGGGACCCTTTTGTTCTTATATTTATATCCCCAGCATCCATAAAAGTGCCATACTGTAATTAGTTATTAAGTTATTAGTTATTAGTATGTTATAGATAAATACTTGTGGAAGTGGGTAAAATTAAAAATTAAATGGAATATTTAATTTTTGCTAGTTTTTAAAGCCTTTTTTGTCCCTTCATAATTTTATAATAATATACATCATATATAAATATATATGTGTATATATATTTACATATGTATCATCCATGTATTCATATATACACATACATACATATACCTATTCAAATTTCTTTCCCACCATTCTGTAACACACATCTTTCAGGGGTTTTTGTATTTAATCCTAGAGTTAATAGAGAATCGCTGAAATTTATTGGATAGAAAGGATCTGGTCAGGCCTGTATAAGATCCATTTGAAAGAAGATAGAGGAGAGATAGATGCTTGAAAGATTTAAGAGAGAAAGATCAAATAATTGGCTATTGCAATAGTCCAAGCATGAGGAAATGAAGACCTGCACTAGTGTAGAGGCAAGGTAAGAGGATACAGAGTAACATGGAATTAACAGGACATGGCAACTGATCCCATGTGGAGAGTGAGATGAGAGAAAATAGTAGAAGATGAGATCAAAATTGTGAACTTAGGTGACTGAGAAAATGGTGGCACCTTTAATAGAAAGAAGCAAAATAGGAATAACAGAGGGCTGAGAAGAGTTCAGTCTTGGAAATTCTGTATTCAGGACATCTAAAGACCATACAATTTGAGATGTTCAATAGGCCATTGCAGAGGTGCATCTGAATGTCAGGAAAGAAGATAGGACTGAATACATATATGTGAGAATCATAAGCATAGAGATCCTCCCCCTCCCCCCCCGAAGAAAACTCCTTTAAAGAGCACTTTCTAGACTAGAGAGTTAGCCATTGCATCAAAATATTTATCTATTTTTTTGGTAGGGAGAAGGCAAGGAAATTGAGGTTAAGTGACTTGTCCAAGGTTACAAAGCTAGTAAGTATTAAGTGTTTGTGGGCAGATTTGAACTCAGGTCTTCATGACTTCAAGGCTGGTGCTCTATTCACTGTGCCTCCTAGCTGCCCCACAGTGTTTATTGTGTAATGTGTCCCCATCTCTGAAGAGAAGAAAATGGCTTTTTTATATCTCTTCTTTAGAATTCATTATGGTTATTAAATTTTGCAGTATTCAATTTCATTTGTTTTCTTATTGTGTATTTGATTTATAAAATTTTATTTATTGGGCATAATGTTTGCCTGGTTCATATTACTTTATTTTGTATTACTTCATCTAAAATAATTACTTTTAAATGAGTGTCTCCTCTGCCTAGGTGGAAGTAGATCTCCCACACTACTGAAGTCAAAAGCCCATACCAAAAAGAAAAAAAAAAAGAAACTATGAAACTTGTCTCTTTACAAGCCATTTAAAAAATGCCAATAATACATAATGTCTCTTCTATTTGGGGATATGTGAATAACAATCAAGAGAATGGGATTTCTTTGATGTAATGAAAATGCTATTTTAATTTAAAAAAAAAGGCATTGATCACCAACACTGGGTAGAAGCCATTTCTCACTTTGTCTTTGATTCTGTGAAGGAGCAGAAAGGAAAAAAATATAAGATCCCTGCTGAACATAAATTAGTTAAAGTATTAGATCAAGGAGTTCAAACGATCTCTCCATTTTACTCTCCATTTTACCAGTTACTCAAGTGTGTCCAAGCACTTTCACACCATGGTACAGAACCCTTGATTTTCTTTATTTTTCCCAGGGCCTATAACATTTTATCTAGTTGTAGAAGGTTATTCTTTTCCTTTAGAAAGGGGAAATATGTTTAATACGCAGAGTAGGAACTGGATTAAAGCCCTTATACTTCTGTTAAATGAAAATGAAATCTAACCCAAAAAGCTGATAGTTTCTTAAACTGTCTTTATTTTTTCCCTTACAAATAACCAGAAAATAAAACTATATGCTTAATCTCTTAAATTAATAAACATGCATTATACTTATACCCTACTGGATAGATGATAGATCATGTCTTAGCTATGCAATCTGGAGCAAACCATAACCTATGTGAGCCTTGGTTTCCTTACCTCTACAAGGAGAAAAATATACTAAGTGAATTATATTTCTGTTTTCCCAGCCATCTTTCCTTTCATAATGACATTTGATACTAACCTTTCAATGGGAAGACCTGCCAATTGTTCAGTATAATAAAAGGACTAGTGTAGGATTACAAATTTAATAACAATATAAATAATAGGTCTAGAGATGAAAGTAACTTCTTAGGCAACCTAATCTGATAGTCTTTTTTTAGGTGACGAAACTGAGCCCCCACGTGGCTGAGTAACTTTTCTAAG
This sequence comes from Pseudocheirus occidentalis, assembly GCA_028646575.1. Classification (NCBI taxonomy): domain Eukaryota; kingdom Metazoa; phylum Chordata; class Mammalia; order Diprotodontia; family Pseudocheiridae; genus Pseudocheirus; species Pseudocheirus occidentalis. Next base: position 67,560,291 of record CM053601.1, on the reverse strand, counting down.
GTCACACAGGCAATAAGTATGAGAGGTAGTATTTTAAACCAAATCATCTGAACCCAGAGTTGGTAGTTTTTTCATGTAATACTTGGAAATTGGAATATCATCGTTTAAATTTGCCTTCTAATATTATGAATCTGATTAAATTACATTCCTCCATGTGCCTAAGTTATTTCATCAGTGTTCAACTACCGAAGACCTACATATCAAGTCCTGAATATGTTGACATGAGAAATTCCTTGTATTGATATCATAGATGCTTCCATTTTTCACATAGGTCACATAAACCTATAGTGTCAGGGTAGGACCAGCACTATGGCACAGATATTATTGTAGGAAGAAATAATTATTGGGAGAAATTATAAAATTCAAAAGAACATTCAAACAATAAATTTTTAGTACATATGTACTACATGCCAGTTATTTTGCTACATTCTGGGAATACCAACATAGCAATGAAATAGCCCCTGCTGGTGTGGCTAGGTGATGCAGTAAATAGAGCACTGGCCCTGGAGTCAGGAGGAACTGAGTTCAAATCCAGCCTCAGACACTTAACACAAAAAAACTACCTGTGTGACCTTGGACAAGTGTTGCCCTCCAAAAAGAAAAAAAAAAGAAAAAAGGTAAAAAAAAAGAAATAACTCCTGTTGTGAAGGAGCTTATTGTCTATAAGGAAAATAACCTGGCACATATTAGATGCTTAATACATATTTATTGATTGATATTGTGGGGAACAACACATAAACACTTAAGTGTGCTGGAGCTAACTTTACTGGCTCTTGAGAGCTTATTGTTCGACTTTCATTATAAGTATTTGTCCATTAGTAATGAGCAGATGTTACAAATCATCATGATTTGTTTTGTTGATTGTATTCAAATGAGAAAATAGTGAGGAAAATATAAATAGGTAGGAATTAACTTAAAAATTTGTCATGGTTACATCTAACTCCACCCAAAATGTGGTTTCTAAACATTTTACACCACATCCCTGCATATAAGTATATGTGAAAAATACATAAAGCAAAAACATGGTCTTTGTCAATGGGCAAACACTTTCAGTTGGGGAATCAGAAAATGTCTCAATTGGAAGGGGACTGTTTGAACTGAGTTTTGAGAGAGGAACTAGGACTTCAAAGTCAGAGGTTTCCAGAAATAGGGCATAGCTTGAACAAAGGTGTGAAATAGGAGTGAAGAACTCTAAACATGTTAGCTATATTTTTTCCAGGTTAGTTGATCTTAAAGAAGGTAATGTTAAAGAGGAATTAAACACTGAATTGTGCTACTTGAGATAGGAAGGGTAAGAATAGTGAGAGTATCCCACCATAAGAAATTTCCATGACCAAAGAGAGGAGCATTCGATAATCAGCATTTGTGAAAGTGTAGAAGGAAAGAATACCCTATGATTGAAGGAGAGAAGAATAAGATAGCTACAGGAAGTTTCTTGGGGGTATTTTTCAATATGATTTCATTGTTTCAATGAACTGATAGTTTAACTAGACTTGAAATTAAGAATTTAATTTCCTCAGTGAATCTCATTGAGAATAGATGCACCATATATTAATATCACATATAATTTTAAATTGATTTATTTTAACTCAATAAGTATTTATTAAGTGCCTAATATGTATCAGTCTTATGGGAATCTGAATATCTTCCCTGTCCCTAGACTCTTTACTTAAGTGGCTTGGGTGGCTCTGAGAATCTTCCTGATTTGAAAGTATACTCTGCACCTTAATAGGCTGAATGTGGTCATGTGGAGCCTGTGGTGGGAGGCTTTTTTGGGGGGGAATGCCTACACCTTGTTGCTTTGTGATTGGGCAGTGGGTCAAGAGGGTTGTGACATTCCCTGACCCAGAAGAAGGCTATATATATGCCTTGATGTGAGGTTTTGCTTTGGGGCTCACTTTGAGAAGAGTTGTGTGATTTGGCCAGATGAAACTCTGGGAAGCCATTGAGCCACAGGGCTTTGAAAAACCCAGATGTTGGTGCTTCCCTCTCTGGTAACTGAATATGTATGGATGTAATGGTCAGATGGTAGGAAGCCCATCTGCTGGTCTGTTTCTCTGTTTGCTTGTAACTTCTGCTCATAACGTGTTTGTATTCTCTGAAGTTCAGGGTGCTGACTTTTCCCCCTGAACTAGGTAAATGATATGTGTTTGATTGATTAAAATGAGACTGTTAACCCATTTTTAATTGATTTCCTTTAGAAAAGCAGATCTAAGAACCTGTGCTAGCAGCCACCCTAGGTATGCTGGGGTCCTTGCTGATACAAGGAGACAGTGGGTATTAAGAAAGAGGATAAAAAAGAAATTACCATTTAGGTAATAATTTCATTTATTATTTAAATGAAAGCTATTTTTTTACTTATAAAAATTCCAACAATAAGCATAAATCCTAATAAGTTGGCACTTTATATATCTCTGATGCACTGTTATATACATGGTATCCAGAGACGTTGAGGAATTGTCCTATCAAATGGGATGGAACTACAATACAGATAGGAAAACATGGATAAGAAGATTGAAAACACAAGTTATGTTGCTATTTGAACGAGAGAAATGAGCACACAAACTGATGAGATCAAAGACTTACTGAATTATTATTGAAAGAGTTCATTCAAGTTGCTGATAGCCTCAGTCACTAACTATAGACATCTAAGGAATAAGAATTGAATGTATAGTTTAACCACTAAACATGTCTTGCTAACAAGACTCATTAGGGACATCAATATTTTATTTTATGACATCTTTTATACTTCATTATATGTAATGTGAAATGTTACATACAATCTTCATCCTTACCATGAACCATTTTATTGACCTTTCAGTGTTCCTCAGCCTCAATTATGTGTTTATATGTACATATGTATACACACATATATATTTGTGCATGTATGCATGAATTTAATGCGTATGTTTACCATGTAGCTATATGAACATGGAAACATACATGCATGTGTGAATACACACATGTCTACAGATATGTGTATTTTGAAGGTATGCATGCTGCATACGCATATCTACAGTTTCATATGTTTAAATATTTTAAAGAGAATACATAACCCCAATCATTGAGAGCTTTCTTGATAATAGTATTACAAGGGACCAAGCAGGTTTTCTCAAGTAATTCTGCATGGTAGGCAATTACTAAGAAGCGAATGTCTTTCAAAACAAGCAGAATTCACATTGAGAAATAAAACAAAACTAGGAAAAATACTTCATAAGATGGAGGTATATCATATTTTTAAAATTTAGTAATCAAATTATTTTAAGTTTTCATATTTTGTGAATTAAATAATTTACTAAATATAGAGAAGCAAAAAAGAAGGTGAATGATTATAAAGAAAAAACTATTCACAGGCTCACTATTTCATCCATATATGTCATTTCTTATTTCTTCAGTGAGAAATCTAAAGCATATAATACAGATTTGGAAGTACCTTGGCACATGGTAAATCAGCTGAAGCAGGACACTCAAGCAACAAAATCCTACTTAGGATTAGCTCTTTATTTGTTTCCCAGTCAGTAACTTTTCTTAAAGGATTTTGAAATGTAAATAAAAAGTTCAATATATCTGAATAGGAGAAGAGCTCTACATTTCAAGGTGGATGGTGAGTGGTAGGCTTAAGGATATGAAAAAAAACACTCAGATGAAAAATAAACTGATTTAACACCCACTTTTGTGTTAAAATATCAATGGTTTGAAAGAAAGCTAAAGCAAATGGAGCAAGATATTGCACAGATTTCCCTTAAGCTCATATAAAAATACTCATTACAAGCTCATACACTCTAAGGAAGTAAGAAAGGTATTTAAGCACTTTTGTGGAAGATGATAAATGGTGACAAAATGTTAACTATTCTTTCATGTGACTTTCATGTAACTTTATTCCTATATTAAACATTGAGGAAATGAGGTTATAGCAAACCTATATAAATCCTCTAAAGAATAGTCAGCCTTGTGAAATAGATTCGATTATGAGTGATTAGCAATTTAAAAACAAGTTATCAGTTACCCAGTATGCCTCAAATTCCAGTCAAACTGGACTTCTTGACATTTCTCAATAAGGACATTTGGTCTTCCAGCTGTATCTTTTTCTACTGGTTGTGACTCATGCCAGAAATGCACTCGGTCCTCATCCTTACCCCTCAAGTAAGTCACCAGATATTACATGAAACCTTCCCTTTTCCTCTCAAATGGTAATAGATAGATAGATAGATAGATAGATGGATAGAAAGAGAGAAAGAGAGACAGAAACAGAAATAGAAAGAGTGTGTATATATGTATAAAAATATGAGTGTATGTATACAAGTATACATATAGGTATGAATATATACATGTGTTATAAATATACATATATATCTTCACATACATAGACATATATTCACATACATTATATAGTATGGTATAAGATATAATACTATAATAATATATCACATGATATTATATATTATGACATATTATATGATAATGTAAATATTTTTGTACACTTATAGAAACATATATTTACTCTCCTATTCCTTGAAGGCTTGTTTTCATAAACTTTTGTCTTTGCTTTTCTAGCATTTAATAGTTACTGTTATATAATAAGTGATAATAATAAACCTAAAAGTTTATCCTAAATACAACCTTATAAATTTGATATTTTATTTGACAAAATAATCTGTTTTCCCCAGGAAAAATATATTAACGAAAATATATTTCTTCTGGACCTATAGGGTACAAGTATTTTCCTGGTTCCATTAAATGATGGCACTATCCAAGAAAACAGTATCACTGATATTTCAGTGCTGTATTTTATGATATATTCTCTAAACTAATATAGACATTGCTTCCCTTTTCATTGGTAAGAGACTGTTATTGAAATACGTTTTTCTTGGCCAAAAAATCTCAAAGTGGCTACAGAGTTCAAAGTTTTAGAGCTGAATGTACCTAACATAACATCTAGTCTAACAACTAATGCATCATTTAAAAGTCTAATAGAAAATCTGACTTCCCTTTAAATGAATTACCAATTAGAAATATCTATCTAGTTATCCAATTTGAACATTTTAAAATGAACACTAATCTTGAAAATATTAGAAAATTAGAAAAAAATTAGAAAAATCTTTATGAGATTCCAGAGTTATAAAGAGTTCTACAGGACACTTATCAAGACATTTTCCCCTGTACAGGGGTCTCATTTTAAATATACCAACCGAATGCCTTATACTTTCAAGGAGAAAAAACACCCTATCATAGAAAGAAGTCTATTTGATTTTTGGAGAGTTCTAAATATTCCAAATTTCTTCCTTAAATATATATGAAAACTGCCTCGAATAATCTTTTTTTCAGTGCCTTTTCTGCTTTCTGGAACTACACTGAATTCTGTCAAATACAGTAATTATTCAAGCTAGAACTGCACACACAATTCTTTTCCAGAAAATCGAGCACTTTTTAAAAGTTTGAAACACTGATTTAATGAAAAGCCAAATTTATTATTGCCTTTTTGTTGGTTCTGTGGGTCATATATAAATGGTCATTGTCAATCTCTTATGTCCAGCATGCCAAATTCTGTGATAATCCCACTTTTCCTTAAAATTTACCAACTCTTTGAGAGTTTTCAATAATTTCTTCAAGATAAAAGTGTTTCTCTCTATATTTCTCCACAACATTACTGAAGTAAACCTAATCAGCTTATTGATTTATAATATAGATGTCAGGTTTTCTATGTGTATATACACATACATATATACACATATATGTATATACTCACATATAAATATATGTGTGTATGTGTGTGTGTTAATTTTTTGGTATGGCATAATGGACTCATTGCTAGACTTAGATGAAAAAGTATGTGCCTTCAAATGATGGTTATTACATATGGGATATGACTGTGGGCAAGTCTCTTAACATCTCTAAACCTCAGTTTCCTTGCATAAAAAAGAGAATGAATTATAACCTGAAGTTACTTAGGACACAGTAAACTAATGCATGAAGAACATTTTCCTAAATTAAAAAATCTACATAATTCTTGTTTCTGTAGTTATTAACATTATATTACACATAAGTCCACAATCCTTAAATTTGATTACACTTTAAGAAAAAGTAAGACATTATCATACTGTTTATTTGTTATTAAAAGGAATAATGAATAACAAATGTCAAAAAATCAAATACACTGAAATTATTTTTAATGGAATTTAGGTGTTCACTTATGAAAATATTGACCACAACAAAAAGCATACTAATTATCAGAAACATAATTTTGATTGAAAAGAATAACATGCATTTCTTTTTACCATAAACTATGACTTCTTAAAAATCTTAAGTTATTATAGACTGCTATCATAAACTAAATTAAGATTTCCTTTGAAAGATAATACATTGTTTTTTAGTAAAACATTGTCATGAATAATTTTTTAAAAATCAAGTTTGATTTTGTTACTATATATAAACTAATTTTAGTTAAGTGTCTAGAAGTTATTTCAGTCTGGCTGCCCTCTGGCTGTAACTTTCTCCTTCCTTGCCACTGCCTCCTGGCTTCCTTGGCTACCTTCAAGATTCAACCAAAACTATCTCCTAAAATCTTTAGCTGACTGTCCTTAATCTTTGTGCCTTCCCTCCAAGGTTATCTCCAACTTGTTCTGTATATACCTTGTTTGTACAAAATTGGGGTTTTTTTGGCTTGTTACACCCCTTAAACTTTGAAACCCTTGAGAATAGGGCCTTTTTTTTCTTTGAATCCCAAGTGATTAAAACTGTACTAGCCCATAATAAGTACTCAATAAGTATTTCTGTCTTAAGAAAAACCCTGCAAATTAAAGAAACTCATGTCTATTTGTTGTGGGATGACAAAATAAATCATTTTATGCACATATAAATGGAATACTATCATATCATAAGAAAAATAAAGGGTATAGTTTTGGAGAAATTCATGAAAGCTTGTATGAATTGAAGAAGAGTCAGATGAACAGAAAAGAAACAGAACTACCTATATTGTAATAACAATATTGTAAAAAATAAAAAGTTTTGGAAGATTTGAGAACTTTGATCAATACAATGACCAATCATGATTCCAGAGGAATTCCATGAAGAATAAAAACATCACCCAGATCTTGATAGAAAGGTGATGTACAGATTTCAGCTCAGGGCAGAGATTCCTACCAGAGCTGTGTTCCTTGCTGAGAGGGCTCTAAGAAGGACAGCAAAGGAAAAGGAAGGTTATAGTGTTTACCTCCAAGTTCTCAACCAAGGAAAGATGTTTGAGGACTCCAAAAGACAAACTGAAGAAAGAAATGAAAAGGTTGTGGAAGTGGGAGAGAAACAAGGGGAATTACAGAAAGAGAATTAACCAAGAAACCAGCCTGGACATAAGGAATTCACGACCTCAGGCTCTATGTTGGCCAGAAATGCCACCATGTCAGTGTCAAGTGACCCAGAGAAGAGCGGAAGTGAAGAGAGTAATAAAGAATTCATTCTAGTTCCTTTGCCACCACAATTGGCCGCAGGACATTTTGAAGACTTAGAAGATTCCCTTTTGTGTCTTGACTTCCAACCTACCTACCAGACTGTCAGCAGGGATATGAGTAATGGTGACAATTCTGTGGCCCACAATTGAAAGCAAGACAGCAGCAGAGATTCCAGTGACATACTTATCCTGGATGATCCTGCCAATGATGCCTACAGCAATGAACATGCTTTTTTCCAAAAAGAAATAATGGCCACTGGGAGCCCCCAGCTTCCCAGCTTGCAAATTCAATTTCTACAGAGCTACACAAGCTCTGTAGAGAAAAGAGGAATAGCTGGAGAAATGGAGGAGGACAGGGAAGAAGAGAACAAAGACAGTGAAGCCACTAGTTAATTGGAAAATCAGAAAGTCTCACCTCCAGCCTCCACTGCGGATTATGGTGATACTATATCTGCTTCAAGGGATCCTGAGAACAATGAAATGGAAAGGGCTTTGGATTAAGAATTCTCTGGGACTCCTTTGTCCCCCTCATCTGCTCCAGAACCTCTAGAAGATGATGTCTGTACACATCCCAGGATCCCATACCATTCTAGATGTGAAAAGCCAGAATGCTATGGCTACTGTTTTTTCCCTTGTGGTCTTTGCCTTTGTAGGTTATGATGAGGGATGCCAGGGGCCACTTTCCAAAAAGAGCAGGAAATCCCGGGGAGCCAATGTACACTCAGACTCAAGACCCTGCCAATTGATAGCAGAGATGCTGGAAGGGCTTGAAGGGGCTTTCCTCACATTCTCTTCCAATTTCCCTCCTCCTTTTCTTCTTACCCAGTGGCTAGCTAGACACAAGGAAAGTCTTTACACTAGGCAAGGCAGGCTCCCTGCACCAGCCTTCCCTCTCCCCTCTTCAGGGAGGTTTGACGACAACTAAAAATTGAAATTTGGAACCACCTCAAAACAATAATAGTGAATGTGGCAAAATTTTACAGAAAAACACATCTCCACATGAGACATCAGAGAAGACCCCCTAATCCCACCACTTTGCAAAGATGAGAGGTTTGGATTTTCTGTGGGTTTTTTTGATGTGTTGATCATTTCTTCTCATTTCTCTTCCCCTTTTACCCCCTGAAGAAAAAGCATTTGTAATGAGAGATGGGTTTCTGGGGGAGCATGAAGGAGGAATGGGGCAAATGTTCTGTTGATGGAAAGAAAGAAAGGATATCAATAAAATATATTTTTTAAAACCCTGAAAAAAAAGAAAGGTGATGTACATAAAATGCAAGAAATGGCCTACATTTTTATTTGGATAAAGCCAATTTGGAGTTTTTTAGGACAAGGGAAAGAAATAAGAGATTTGTAATTAAAAAATAAACTTGAAAAAAGGCATTAATTTCTAAATGGTCTTCTGAGGAAAGGTTTGTGTGTGCATGTGGAAAAAAGGAAGGGAATAAGGGAGGAAGGGAGAAAGAGAGAGAGAGAGAGAGAGAGAGAGAGAGAGAGAGAGAGAGAGAGAGAGAGAGAGAGAGAGAGAGAGA
>CM053601.1:67519414-67550818 GCA_028646575.1 Pseudocheirus occidentalis | reverse complement strand
AGCTGCCTGTCTTGTGGAGAGTTTTGGAGCTTGAAAATCTGTTTAGCGTCCCATTTTATGAGTTTTTTAGTGTGTTTGTGTGGGAGCTGTGGTCCTTTGCTGCTTCTATGCCGCCATCTTGGCTCCGCCCCCCATAGATATTATTAAATACTCCAGAGACAGTATTTATAACTAAAAAAAAAGAAATTCTTGACCTTGCAGAAATAATTAATTAGTAAAAAATTATAAAGGTCAATTTCTTAGCATATATTTTGCCTAATTCTTTCGATGTCTTCCAAAATACTTTTCTCTATTTCACCTATTGAATTCCTCTCCAGAATTTCTAATACAACCTAAACCTCAGTTCTTCTAATGAACCTTTCTCTTCTTCTCAGTTAACATTGAACTAAAAGAAAGATAGGTAGAATAGTGGGTACAGAAGTAAGCCTAGAGTTAGTAATATCTAAGTTCAAATTCTTAACATTTTTTTGAAATGCAAAAATATGTATTTTGGTTTTCTTATTTGAATTTTAAAATTCTATTTTACATTATAAAATAAAGAAAAATCCAAAATTCTAATATGATAAATCACTAACTTAGATATTTGTGCAATTTATAAAGTTGGGTTACCAAATACTGTTATTATAATGGCATCTCTTTAATACAAATCTCATTGTGCTTGAATATTACATATGACCCCAGGTATGCAAAATGATTCTAGGCAAATCACTTCTGTCTGCTTCTGTTTCTGCAATGGTAAAATTAGGAGAAAACAGTTACTAACTATCAGAGCTGTTGTGAGAATCAAATGAAATGATACTGTAGTGTGTTTAGCACAGTACCTGGCACATAGGTAGGTGATTAATAAATGTTTATTTTTTTCCTTGCTTCACCTCTGGTTCTCATCTAATTGTTCTTCATTTGCCTCTGGAATTTATGCACTGTTTTATATTGCAGGTATCCAGAAATATTTATGGAATTATATAACTTGATAGAAGAGACCTTGACTTTCTAGCCCAACCATACACAAAAGAAATTCCCTTTCTAACATGTCTGGCAAGTAACCACTGACCTGCTTCTTTAAGGAAATGCATCATTAAGTCTAAATATTAAGGTATCATTCTTATATTAAGCTGATGTTTTCCTCTTTACAGCTTCTACACATTATTTCTGATTGTATCATTTGTAGGCAAAAAAAACCATGCATACATATATATATATATATATATGTAAGTGCATGTATATACACACATATGTATATAAATACTATTTATATGTAATAGTCATGTATTATTTGTTATATGCATATTTTATATTTGCATATATATTATATTCAAATTCTTGAAGAAAGGTAGTGTGTTGCTCTAAATTTTTTTTGTCCACGTTAAATGTCCCCAATTCTTTCATCTGATTATACTACCTCTTCCCTCTGACTAAACCATACTACTCTACAAAATGAGGGGACTTGTCTTAATCAACACTGACCACAGAGTCTAGTATAGGTTAGAGTATTTATAGTGGACACCAATGACTATCTAGTCCAGTCTAATTGCTTTATAAATGAGAAAACCAAAGTCCACACTGGTGAAGTAATTTGTCCCAAGACAAATATGGCTATAAATTATAGATTAAGGCTCTTAATATGGTTTTCTTTCACTGATTTATATGCTTGATTTAAGTATGACAACATTTCTACTCTACACAGAAATTTGGATTTATGAAATATTTTAATGTACACATTTCATATGAGAAGAGGGGTATGTATATGAGTAGAGAAGTTTCCGAATGGAAAATCAGATTGGCTGCTATGTTCTGAAAATTATGTACAGACTGAATGATACCCTGATATGCATGCAGTACCAAGAACTCTAGACCCTGAAACCTAATATGTGGGGGGAACTTACCTGTGTAAGATCTAAGTGAGGAAGCAAGCAAGAATACCATAAAATGTGAGGGAATGGTGTTTTGAAATCTGTGCCATTAGAGGGCATGTCTACATTGATGAAATCACAGATAAAATAAAATATTTTTATGATTTATAAAAAGAGCATCACAATCAATATGCTAACTTTTCCAATCACTACTTAATCAAAGTTGTTTAGGAGATGAAGACGGTTTTGGTAAATGTCTTTTGTTTTGAGACTCTTTAGACAGAATTACCAAAAAAGAATGTCATAATTCTTATATCCTTGCTCTAATTTGTCTTTAGGATGACATTATTTCAATTCTTCACATATTGAGACAGAAACCAAACCAAGAGGCATTTTCTAGACCTGGATTAGCCACTATTTCTGTCTCCCTTTGGCCTCCCTTTTTTGAGACAAAGTCTTCCTCTTTCACCTAGGTTGTATTGCAGTGGTCAAAACAAAGTGCAAATTATCCCATTTCTGATCAATTTGCCCCTCCTAAGTGAGCCTGATGCTCTCTCCCACAGACACTTGCCTGAGACTACAATATATTAGTGAGAGAATTAATTTGAACACTCAATCACCTTTAACCCTAAATAAGATCAGAATTCTTGATATCAAGCTGTTCATGACTCTCAGCCTTCCAGGCATAGGGACTATAGGAATAGCCACAGTAACATTTATTTCTATTTCAATTCAGCCACATATAACATAGTCCTTTCTAGCTGCCAAAGAAATTGGAATAAATTTAAAAGTTCATGATTCATCATTTCTTGTTGCTCCTAAACAAAATGCTGTTGGGTTTCTACCTTAATAACAGGCTGGAAGAAAATATTGATAATCCAAAAGTAAAGTTTGTATTTCCCAAATATACTTGATTTTTAATAGTGGGGAGACATGTATTCAACCTTTTCAAATAAGAACATTTCTCATCAAGGCAGAAACCATTTTTAAACAACTTAAATCTTTTGTAATTAAATACAGAAGGGATAACTAATGACTTTTATTACTGTTCATCACCATTGGCAAAAATCATCCTTACTTCATTTTAGTCATAGCAAGTAAATATTAAACTTCTTAAAGACTAAAACAAGAAAAAGAAGTAACTGCATCCATTTCCCTGTATTCAATTGATTGTATTGATAATAGTGATTAATCAATGAACCAATAAGCATTTTAAGAGTACTTAATATATTCCAGGAACTATACTAAGCACTAAGAGAATAAATTAAGCTAAATAAATAAATAAATAAGCAAACAAACAAACAAATAAATGAGCAAACAAATGAATGAATGAATGAATAGATAAATAGATAAATAAATGAAGGAATGAATGAATAAACAAATGAATAAATAAATAGATGAATAGATGAATAAATAGATGAACAGAATAAACAGATGAGCAGAATAAATATGGAGATGAATAGCTAAATAAATAAATTGATAAATGAATGAATAAATAAATAAACAAATAGAGAGATAGATAAATAAAATGAATAAATGAATATATAAATAGATAATAAGTAAATAAATGAAGGAAGGAAGGAAGGAATAATTAAGTGAATGAATGAATGAATATTTAAATGAATGAATAAACAAATAAATAGATTGATAAATAAATAAATGTATGAATAAATAAATAAATAGATAGATAAATGAATAAGTAAGTAAATAAATAAATGAACGAATGAATGAATGAACAAAAGAATGAACGAACAAATGAATGAATGAATGAATAAAGAAACAAGCAAACAAATAAATAGATAAATAAATAAGTACATAAGTAAGCAAATAAATAAACAAACAAATAAATGAATGAATGAATGAATAAATAAGTAGATAGATAAATAAATAATAAATAGAAGAATGGATGAATGAATAATTAAATAAATAAATAAATAAATAACAGCCTCTGCCTCTAAGGAACTCACATTCTAATGGGAAGACAAGATGCAAACAACTATTTGAAACACAAGAGAGATGCACAGTGATGATGATGATGATGATGGTGGTGGTGGTGGTGGTGGTTGTGCTGAATATAATGATGATGATGATGGTGATACACAAATATATATTGTTTTGCTGTTAATAATTTTTTTCTCTTTCTAAATCTGTGAGAGAAATAGTATTGCTTGTTTTTTTTTCTGGAAATGTTGTTTTTCTTATGTAGATATCTCCCAGTTATGAACTGCCTCCATGATAGTAGATGAGTATTTTCTCTGCAACTAGTAGTCTGACAGAGTTGCCCAGATACTAAGAAGTTAAGAGACTTTACCAATGTCACACAACCAGAAAATGGCAGAGAAGTGTGAACGTATCTTTCTGATTTCAAGGTCAACACTATTCACTATACCATACTTACTCTCAAAATAGTTAACATTAATACACTTATTTATGTCCAGTATAGAGAAAAAGAAAAGAAAAGAAAAAATTAGACCAAGTAGCTTACTTAAAAAAACACAAGTAAATAATAGAGTCAAGCTTTGAACTTGGTGTTTTTGTTTTTGTTTTATTTTACTCTAAGGGCATTGTTTCCTGCTTCCCCCATCCCTGACCCAAACATATGCTAAAAGATATAATCACACACACACACACACACACACACACACACACACACACACAGTACAGCTGCTATATAAAACCGTTGTTGAATTGGTAGATTGTTTCAATTTAATTTTCATTTATTTTAGTTTTCAACATTCATTTCCATAAGATTTTAAGTTCCAAATTTTCTCCCCATCTCTCTGCTACACCCCCTCCACAAGATGGCAAGCATACTGAATACCCTTTCCCCCAGTCTCTCCTCTCTTCTATCCCCTCATGGCCCCCTACATTTTCCTCCAGCCTATGCTACCCTCCAATTAACTTTATTCCTACTTTTGTCCTGTCCTTTTTCAAAAATGTTTGCTTCTGATTACCCCCTCCTCCAATCTGCTTTCCCTTCTATCTTCTCTACCTCTTATACTATTCCCCTCTATTTTCCTGTAGGGTAAGATACCCAACTGAATGTGTATTTTATTCCCTCCTTAAGTCAAATCCACTGAAAGTAAGGCTGACTCATTCCCTTTCACCTTCCTGCTCTTCTCCTCTATTGTAACAGCCTTCTTCTGCCTTTTTTACGGGAGATAATTTATCCTATTATACTTCTCCTTCCTCCTTCTCCCACTATATTCCTCTCTCACCTCTTAATTTCATTTTTAGGTATCATCCCTTCATATTCAATTCACTGTTCCCTCTATTTATACACATCCAAAAACATAGACATATACACACATACATCTATACATGCATGAATGCATATCTGTGTATATGTGTGTGTATATTTCTTTCAACTGTCTTAACACTGAAAAAGTCTTATGAGTTACAAATACTGTCTTTCCCTGTAGGAACACAAACAGATCAACTTTAATAAAGTTCCTTATGATTTCTCTTTCCTGTTTACCTTTTCATGCTTCTCTTGATTCTGATATTTGAAAGTCAAATTTAATTTTGAATTCTAGTATTTTCATCGAGAATACTTGAAAGCCCTCTATTTTGTTGAATGTCCATATTTTCCCTGAAGTATTATGCTCAGTTTTGTTGGGTAAGTGGTTCTTGGTTTTAATTCTAGATGCCTTGACCTCCAGAATGTCATATTCCAAGATCTTCAGTCCTTTCATGTAGAAGCTGCTAAATCTTGTGTTACCTTAATAATGTTTCCACAATACATGAATTGTTTCTTGCTGACTGCTTGTAATATTTTCTCCTTATCCTGGGACCTCTGGAATTTGTCTATAATTTCCCTAGGAGTTTTCTTTTGGGGATTTTTTTTCAAGACACAATCAATGAATTCTTTCCATTTCTATTTTGTACCCTGGTTCTAGAATATCAGGACAGTTTTCCCTGATAATTTCTTGAAAGATGATGCCTAGGTTCTTTTTTATCGTGACTTTCAGGTAGTCCAACAATTTTTAAATTATTTCTCCTGGATCTATTTTCCAGGTCACTTTTTTTTTCCCAATGAGATATTTTACATTGTCTTCTTTTTTCCATTCTTTTGGATCTATTTTATAATATCTTGATTTTTCATAAAATCACTAGCTTCCATTTGTTCTATTCCAATTCTGAAGGAATTATTTTCTTCAGTGAGCTATTGGAATTATTTTTCCATTTGACCAAATCTGCTTTTGAAGACATTTTCCTCCTCATAGGCTTTTTAGACCACTTGTGCCATTTGAGTTAGAATATTTTTAAGGTGTTATATTCTTCAGTATTTCTTGGGGCCTCTTTTTGCAAGTTGTTGACTCATTTTCCATGATTTTTTATATCACTCTCAGTCTTCTCATTTTTTTCCTCTACTTCTTGATTTTCAAAATCCTTCTTGAGATCCTCCATGGTCTACATTCAATTCATATTTTTCTTGGAGGCTTTTGACACAGGAGTTTTTGCTTTGTTCCCTCCTTCTGGTTCTATGTCTTGTTCTTCTTTGTCATCAAAGAGTGCTTCTATACTCTGATATCTTTTCCTCTGTTTCCTCATTTTGCATTCCAATTACTCAACTTTTGAGCTCTTTGCCATGCTAGAACTCTGTTTCCAGAGTGGAGAGTGCTGTGTCCCAAATTTCTGGGGGTTTGTGCATTTTTTGTCAGAGTTACTTCTAGGCCACTGCCTCAGAACTGATAGGAGTATTCCTTCTCCATAGCCAGCACAAACTGTGCCACGCTAGCACTCCTCCACACCCAAGTACCATCACCCAAGACTCTAATCTAGATCCAAGCAGGGAAAGAGAATCCTGCCTCAGGGCCAGCAAAGACATTCCTATGATTGTCCTCTGATCAGCCATTTGGTCCCCCCACCATCTGTGGGGCTGGGACTCCAGAAGAAGCCACCTCACTACTCCCCCAGGGGAAGGGGCCAAAACTGAGAACTTCTCTCACCCAGGTCCAAGAGAGTTTCCCTACTGACTTTTTACTCTCTCTTTAGTGTTTATGAATTGAGAAGCCTGGAAACCACCACAGATGTAAGTGACTGGGTCCCCTGTGTCCAGTCTGTTTGGCCAGTCTATGCCAGCACAGCCCATGCAGGACTGTGCTACTGTTACAGTCCAGTGCAATAGATCCTTCCTTTTGGCTTGCCAGGCTGATTTCAACTGTAGGTGTATTTCACTCTATCATCTTGTGGGTTGTGTAGCTTTAAAAAATTCTTTAGAATCATCTTTTAAAAGTGTTGGAGGTGATTGGGTCAGGAGCTCAAGCAAGTACCTGCTTTTACTCATTCACCTTGGCTCTGCCCTCCAAATTTGTGGGACTTTTGACTCAGTTAATAAACATACTCCACAGGTTACTGTTGATGAGAAACCAAGACATGAATGTGTATAACCTTGCATGTGTTTGTTTAACTTTTGTTTTCAAACATTTCATTTGAAATAAGCCAATTCTCTTGGAACAGAATATATAATGTGATATGTGTGTGTATACACACAATGCACACATATGTGTTTATGTGTATTGCTATAATTATCAGTCATATCAAGATATTTGAAAGGCTAAAATACATCTACTTCATTTTCCTGCTTCTATATCAAAGATTGCATTCTTCCAAATGTTCTAAAAATATAACTTTTTGAGGCGCTGCCAATAAAAGTAAAAATTTTAATCCTGCATTTTCATTTTCTTTATTTCCTCTGTCTCTTTTCATGTGGAAAATATTGCAATGAATGTCAAAAATTCCTATCTTTTCACTTTGGGACTTGAAAAAACAAAGATGAAATAGCTGAGTTTCCTGAATCATCATGTGTAATCATACTCAAAGTAAATATATTTCCCCAATGGTGGTCAAAAGCTTAATCCTGCTATGGACAATACATTTTTAAATGGGGATGAAGGGAGAGGAGATACATTATAGTATAGATTTCAGATTTTTAAATGTCATTTTTTGCCCAGTTTTGACTAACTGATGGGTCTAATTTGCTAGAAAGTCTAAGTGTATAGATGCATACGTATATCTGCACAGACATATTGTATATCTGTAGGATTTTTATGATAACTAGTCTCTTTAGTTGAGAAGTACCTGACAACATAAGCACATAAAATTGTGTTTAGGAATAAGAAGTTAAAGTGTATTTTCTATTTTATGAAAAAGACATAAGAATTAGTGAGTATCAAAACATGCATAGTCCTCAAGCTTTCCTAGTCCCTTTAAGAAAATTATGGGTTCTACCCAATTGAACAGGGGAAAAAACATACTCTACAGTTCCAGATCTCCAGAACTAGGGGCGAAGCTAAGATGGCAACAGAGAAGCAGCAAGGTTTCACAGTTTCCACATAGCCACCTCAAATACCCATAAAATATGACTCTAAACAACTTTTAGGGCTCTAAACCTCACAAAAATATAGAAAACACATCTCTGGCTGAAGGTAACTCGGCAAAAAGGGCTCATCATAGTAGTCTGGGAGCCAAAACCATCCTGGCCTGAAACCACAGCCTGACTCCAGGGTGATCAGGAGGAGTTGCAGCTGGAGTCTTTAGGAGAGTGGATCACTGGCAGCTGTGGCAATTTCCAGATTTATAAAGCCAGGAGAAATAAGGACTAAGTGAAAGGTCAGTGGAATTCAGCTAAATTTTGGGGAGAAAAGCAGTCTGGCCAAACTGCCCCCAGGGCAAGGAAGCAACAGAAGTGGCAGCCACCTCCACAGGGCTGCTTCAGAGCTCTAGGCCTGAAGACTGCAGGGGGTGTCAAGCAATTGTTGAGAGGCCAAGTGCTCTTGTGTTGAGTGGCCTGGATCCAGATTGTGGTCTTGTCTGGTGGTCCTGGGGTGTGTTTCCAGTGAGCCAAAGCTGATAGGGGCTGCAGAAGCCCCCTAATAGCTCCAGCAGCTGTAAAAATCCCCAGCAATCTGGGACAGAGCTTTCCCCCCAGGAAGCAGAGTTCCACAGAGCTAAAAAATCAAGCAATTAATTGACTGGCAAAAATGAGGAGGAAAAGGAAGCAAAGTAAGAAAAGCATCTGAACTCTAGAATCCTTTTTGGAGGACACAAAGGATAAAAGCATGGAATGGGAGGAAAGCAACACAGTCAAAACTCCAACACCAAATGCTTCCAAGAAACAGGAAGATTGCCTACAAGTCATAGATCAGCTTAAAAAGGACTTTGAAAATACAATAAGAGTAGTGGGGGAAAAATTGGGAAGAGAAATGAGAATGATGCAAGAAAATCATGGAAAGACAGTCAACAACTTGGCCGAAGAAAATAACATTTTAAAGAAAAGATTAACTCAAATGGAAAAAGAGGCCCAAAAAGCCAATGAGGAGAAGAATGCCTTAAAAAGTCAGATCTCCAGAACTAAATTTTTTTCAGTCTTCCTGCATGGTTCATTAAATGTTTTATCATGTAAAATTAAGATGTTATTTTCTGTATAATTGAAACCTCTCCTTTTTAGGGCAGATCTTTTGTCTGTCCTATATAGATTTGAGGTGAAAGTGGCTGGTTTATCCCTTGAGTGCCCAGAGCTTTCCTGAATGTAGAAAAGCACTTACTATCATTTAAAACAATTATTATTGCTCCTTATCACTATTTTTGTCCAGTTGGACAATGTTCACTCCTTAATCAGGCTTTAATTTCTAGGCATATGCCTGTGTGTGTATGCGTGTACATATGTGTGTTCATAATAAACATACATGTAGGTTTATTTCATATTGTATTATATATATATTTTGTTTTCAAAAATGTTTTGTGCAACTTAGAACCTTTTAGAAAAAAACTTACTTTAATCTAAAGTCTTCAATGTCTCTTCAAAATATATGGCCTTGGGTTATGAATAATTTTACCAGTAAAGAATAAGCTTTATAGATCTCTACTAGGAAGACTGTAAGCTTTGACCCTTGTCCACAGCTCTGTATCAGTATAATCATAGACTAGCCATATTAATATTGAACTTTTCTTCCCATTTCTTTCTTCTTGAGTCATGTTGAACAGACAATCCTGTTGGTTTTTGTTGTTGTTGTTGTTGTTACAGCCCTTCAGATACTAGGAAACAACTTTTGCCAGCATATCCTTCCCAGTCTCTTAAGCTACTTATTTCCACTTCCTGTTGATCATCATACTATAATATCAAGACATTTTGCTACCCTTAATATCCTATTCTCAATCCAGATAATCAAGCTACTTCTTCATATGTAGCACCTAGAACTGAATGCTATACTTAAGGTATGGCCCCTGCAGGATACAAAACGGTATGACTATTGCTTCCCTGATCATCAAAAATATGAATTTCTTAGTGCAATTAATCTGAATTTCAATTAGCTTTTCTTTTCCAACTACACCCTGTTAAGTCCTATCGAGCCCTCAGTTCACTGAAATCACAGATGATCTAAAAGCATAGAGAGTTTTTAAATGGTGTCAGTGAAGAGGATGCACACAGAGATGAAATTACTAGTCCTTCAAATCTCAGAATATAATTATGTTAATAAATAAGCCAAGTTCATGGGTTTGATTTCTAAATGAATCCATTAGCTTCCCTCTGGCACATACTGTATTAGGATACTGTGCATGCATCTCCTCAGTGTGTGCCATTGGGCACAATAGGAAGCAGCCAAGAGGATGAAAACTACCTTCCTGAACATGACATCCTAAAATAAATCAGAAACATTTTCTTCTAAGATGGATAATAAGGGAAAAAGAAGAGACTTTGTCTTTTCCATAAGGCCTAGATGAAACTTTACCTAAGATTCTCAAAGGTACAGAGACAATTTTCATCTGTCTATCCTTCAGAAAATCTGACAAAGCGCCAATTTGACTTTTATTAAAATTTATACTGAGACATAAATGTGAGGTCTAGATCAAAACGAGGAAGTCTGTAGATAGAATAATATTAATCAATCCATCAGTCAGTCAATAAACATTTATTGCTATGTCAGGTATTATACTAAGTTCTGGGCTACAAAGAAAGGCAAAATACAGTTCTTATCCCAAAGAGTTCACAGTATAATGAAGAGAAAACATGCAAATAACTATGTACAAATGAGTATATGTACAAATAACTATGGACAAATAAGAATAAGTAGGGGGAAATGCTTATAAGGAAGACACTAACATTAAGGAGGATCAAGACAGTCTTCCCATAAGAAGATGGAGGATTATCTAAGACTTAAAAAAATTCAGGGAAGCTAGGAGGCTGAAATTAAGAGGGGGAGCATTAGAGACATAAGAGACAGCCAATGACCCTACCCAGGGTCAAGAAATAAAATGATTTGCACAAGGAATAGCAAAGAGACAAGCATCAATGCTATGTATTCACAGAGTACATGGTGGAAATGTGAGACGGTGTGAAAAGACTAGTTAATTCAGGACAGGAACAGTTTATAAATGACCTTGAACACCAAACAGAGGCTTTTATATTTGGTTCTATAATTGATAGAAAGTGATTGGATTTTTCTGGTGGGGGTGAGAGACCAGTGACATGGTTTTACTTGGGCTTTAATAAGATCATTTTGAGAGCTGAGTAGAGTATAGGCTGGAGTGGAGAGAAATTTGTGGCAGGCAGATCAACCAACAGGCTATTGTAATAGTCTGGGAAAGAACAGACGAATACCTGAACCAAGGTGGTGATGGTAACAGAGGAGAAAAGGAGAGGCTATTTGAAATGTAATATATAGAGAATATTTGAAAAATGTTTGTATAACAATATTATATGAGATGTAATATATAATATATAGAAAAATCAACATGCCTTGGCAACAGATTGATATGGGGGAGTAAGAGGTAGTGAGTAATGGAGGAATATACCTAGAATAGAATCCTAGAGGAATTGGAGCAAGTCTGGTAACTTTTATATCTTTAGGAAAGTTTGGAAGGGAGGAAGCATGATGAGTTTAGTTTTGGAAATTTAAGATGTCTACTGTTCATAGAGTTCAAGATATCTTAGAGACAATTGGAGATGTGAGACTAGAGATCAGCAGAGGGGTTAGGACTGGATAATATATCTGAAAATCGTCAGTATACAGAAGATACTACAATCCATGGGAACTGATGAGATCACCAAATGAAATAATATATGAGAAGAAAAAGAAGAGGGCCCATGAGAGAGTCCTGTGGGATACTCACTGTTTGTATTCACGGCCTAAATGATGATCCAGCAAAGGTGACTGAGGAAGAATGGCAAAACTGGAAAAGAATAAGTAGAAAGGAAATGAAGATACCTATTGTATATGACCTACTTAAGAAGATCCATGAAAAGCAGGAGAAATGTGGAGTGATATTTAGCAGAGATGGATGGATTAAGTAAGGGTTGGTTGGTAGTGGGTTTTTTTTTTTTGAAGATGCGATATTTTAAAAATTGTCTCATCCTTACCAAAGGAATCAAATTATTAAAAGACAAAGTATAATATCATAATGAATTGACATTCTTTCCTTCCTTCCTTCCTTCCTTTCTTCCTTCCTTCCTTCCTTCCTTTCTTCCTTCCTTCCTTCCTTCCTTCCTTTCTCCTTTTCCTCCTTCATTCTTACATATTGCTATTATATCTATAGACTTGTGATTTAGCATTCTTATGTGCCTGATGTTTCAGCTGTGCCCCTAGGCCATCATCAATTGCAATGGAAACAGGAATTTGTCTTGCTTTAGGTAAAACATGATAATATTTACTGAAATATTAAATGGGAGAACAGATTGCATTACCCTGGGCTAGATATCACGTGGAGTTTTAGAGATATTTTGGGGGCATTTTTTTCTACTTGGCTTCATAAGTAGGATAAGGTAAACAACCTCTCTAAATGAGCAAACATTCTGTCTAATGATCCCAAAGGTAACTAATATAGTGAGTAAACATAAACCTTGATACAAAGGTCATCCATATGAGTCCTACTATACCATAAATACTTATCAGAAATGAGAAAGGGACAGTGTTAAGACTATTTCCATATACAGACTTTTAAGATTTTTTTGGTGTTTTGTTCACATACATACATATTTACATCAATTCAATTATTTATAATGTTTAGTTGCTTAGAAGAAACCTTACATATGATTTCAAAATCAATTTATCATATAGGGATTTGATTAAATATTTGTACAATAAACTGAATTCATGAAACTTCAGATTGCTTTCCTCAGGGTGAGATGTTCCCAGAATACAGTTTAACCCATAGAATTAAGAATAGCATTCACATACTCAAAATATTCACCATATCCATTATCTCCTCAATGTGGGTATTCCCACCAATTATGATCCCTATTACTCATGAATGCCTACAAACTCAAAAAAAGTACTATTCACATTGTCCTAGAAAAATGTTACAGTAGATCTGTCCCTTGTCCTGAGGGTCTTCCTCATGTTCACATGGTATTGGGAGTTTTCAAAGGGAGTGTAGCAAGCATTTTGCAGCAGTTATCCTTTGCTCTTGTTGTGTTACTGGCATACTGGGTTTTAATCATATAGTTCTTTGATGCCATATGACACCAAAAATCTAAGTTGCAGATATTTTGACCATTTTGAAAGTTAATACCATGATATCAAAGAAATTACTGTTATTAATTTCCAAAAAAAAATTATTTTGAAGTGACCTTAATGTCACAGTTTTCTCCTAATTGGTATCTGTGATTTTTGTGACTCTAAAACAATTAACCATGTTGCAATTTACATAGAAAGATTTTTAAATTATTATTTAAACAGTGTATTAACATAACTTGGATATTTATACTTCAAATAATAATTTTGTAGGATAGAATATCTATATCTATCTATCTATATACATATATATATAATTTTGTCCTAAGTATTTTGAATTATTTATCAACATTTTAACTTCATTATTTCTCCTCACCAGTAAAGCTTTGTATAGAAAAGTAAAAAAAATCACAAAAAAGCAGTAAACTTCAAGGATTTTTTTTGACACACAAGTAATTTTAACCAATCTGTATATACATATGCTATACACATACATGCAAGCATGCATGTATGCACACACACACACACATATATAGCTGATGGTTTATTTTAAGCAATCATTTGCTAATTGGTCTAAATTCTAGTTTTCCACTTTACTATGATGTGATCATGGCAATGCACTTAACCTCTCTGGGCCTCAGTCTCTTTATGTGTAAAATGAAGAGATTAGAATAAATGACATCTAAAGTCCTTTCTGATTTATAATCTCTGGTCCTGTATCTCCAAAATGTTTAATTATAATGTGCTAGTTCAAAAACTGGAAGTGTCTACATGAAAACAAGTATCTAGACTACTCCATATATAAAACATTGGCCCTGGAATCAGGAAGACTGGAGTTCAAATGTGGCCTTAGACATATGTGACCTTGGTCAGAACCTCTGTTTGCCTTAAACCACTGGAGAAGGAAATGGCAAATGCCTCCAGTTTCTTTGATAAAATAAACCTATCAGTCACAGTGTAATTAACAGTTGGATATGACTGAATGACAGAACAACATGACACAAAGCACTCATTTTAGAATTTTAAATATCCTCTTTCCTATACATATAAAAGATAATTAGCAGACCTTTGTAAAATTTGTGATATTGTGACTTTTTAAAATATTATTTAGTGTCACTTTTTTTCTTTATATTACAAAGATTTCAATTTCCCTTCTCACACCACACACAGACACACACATAGACACACAGATGTATGTTTAAATCAGTCTCAGATTTTTAACATCTGTTATCGTGAGCAAGTCACTTAAAGTCTGACTGTCTCAGTTTTCTCAACAGTAAAATGGAGATCATAGCATGTACCACACAAAGCCCTTGTGAGGATCAAATCAGAAAAGATTTCAAAAGTGCTTAGCTGAATTTATGGTATACAGCAGAAATATAATAAATAATTGTTCCTCCTTCCCTCCTTTGACATGCATGGAGGGGATTTTGATTCTATTCCTGTATTCTTGCTTTTCAGTATGGGTATGAACCACATTTTGTCAGATTCAAAATATTAGCAATTACTATATCTATCTGATTGTTCTATGGTCTAATCCAGGGCTTCTTAAATGTTTTCCTCTCATGACCCCTTCAGAGCTTCTTAAACTGCAGGTCATGGCCCCACTAAACCATTCTTCTCATCTAATAGTTAAATAATCCTCTGACAAAAAGGAAGTTATTTTAGCATGACATTACTTATTCTTGATTACTGTATCTGCCAGGTTCTTAGGACCTAATGATGTAATTCCTCTGGGTTCAATTATTTGAATTAAGTAATGTAAGAGGCTCTCTCTAACTATTTATTGACCTATTTGCCATGTCAACTTTTTATTCTGTTATTTTCTATGTACAGGTAACTCAAAAAAAGTCAAAATAAAATGAATTTAGTAGCTCTGATGTCAATTATCATCATACCACTTACACTTGGAAAGTTATAATCATTCCAGTCAAATATTTGAGCCTCCTTCATTTTCCTTTCCTCCAAGCATAGCTAAATCAACAACAAAGCAGACCATAATTTTAATGTACTTAGCCTCAAAATTCTTTAGTATCCCTGTCTCTCTTTTTTTCACAAGATTATACCACTCTCTCCCATTCATATTCTGTTACCTAACTTCTTTCCATTTTCTACACATTTCATTTTTTTTTCATCCAAGTTGGCTATTGAGCTCCCTCTGCTATATAACTGATCTCTACAAAGAAATATCATTTTTCCTTCTCAATGAAATTGTTTTCCCTTTGGGTCTTCAGAAATTAATTCTCAGAAATCTCCCATACCTCCTGGGCTTTATTTTCCTGAAGCATTACACTCCATGGGATGCTTTCTATTTTATTCTTTTACTCTGAAATCTTCTTTCTCCAAATCTAGGGTACATGCCAGCCCATACCCAGATTTTTTCCATTTTCTCTATCACAGATTTTAGTATGGAATCTTTACTTTCCCTTCCCCCTAGCATCCTTATCCCTTATACTCTAACCATCAGTTGTCCTCTGTTAGTAAGAACATGTTCCAGAATAGAATTTGAACTTGCCAATTCCTTAATCATTAGGAGACTTAAATGATTGCTCAGGAAAATCATAAGGGCATTAATGACTCTGGTTTTGGAAAAGAGATATTCATTTTTGGAAATCCTGTCCACTGTAATACGATCCTCCTTTGTAAGACAAATTCATTTCCTTTTCCCTTTCCTTTTGACTTCACCTATATGTTTTTTTATACTGATGATCCTTTGGGTCTCTAGGTTCCTTCAAAAGAATATTCCTTTTTAAAATATAAAATGGAACTGATCATTTTCTTATTCTGTAGTTCAGGCCTGTTCTTACCCCCATCAAGTTGCAGTCATAATGATAAAGTCAAATATACTCTTTGTATTTGAATCTCATAGTCATTGTTAGAACTTGAAGAATGCATACTCATGTGTATACGTGTGTGTGTGTATCCATCAATTTATATATTATAGAGAGTAGGCAATCCCTATTATTTATGTTAGGCATGTGTACACACATACATATGCACATATTTATGAGGGATAAAGATGACTGCATATAAACAGATATGTTTAACAATAAATACAGATTTAGTTATAGATGATATTGAGACATAGGTATGGAAGGGCATATTTATTTAAATATGTACTTATATATGCAGCATGTGTACTTGCATATCTGTATTATTTCCTTATGAGATCTTCTACCTCCCTGATAGATTTTAATGTGTTTTACAATTAGCTTTAAAGCCATTTTAATTTGATTTGCAGGATATTTGGCAAATATGTTCTTACCAGTCCTTGCTAGACATACACTACCTGCCTAGGAATTTATATAACTTATTTTGTAAGCTGGTTTGAATGATGCAAATCCCATTGTCAAATATTAACCCCTTTCTCCAGCTCTACATTTACCAAATTAGCTTTTGTCTTCTGAATCCCTTGTCTCCAACGAGCAAAAGTGGGCAAAACACAAACTATGCTCTTTAGGTTCTTGCCCAGAATTTCAGTCATTGACAGCATTTTCTTTAGTTTGCTTGTGGATGTTTCCTTTGTATCTGTGTCTACTTTTCCTACACATAGATTAGAGATTAAAATTTTGTACATTAAGATTTTAATGAAAAACAGTTTTCTTGATGTTTGTTTTGTTTTGTTTTGTTTTCAGAAAAATGTTATGTTTTAGCAATAGTGCACAACAGTTTTATCTGTAATACACCAGCTCTGGTACAAATAACTTTTCCAATTCTCAGGGACATTTAGGTGTTTGTAATTGTATTGTGAGATTTTTCTTTGGTTAGATTATGATGAATAATGAGCTATTTGTGAATAATTTTGGCTAATAATATCAGTGCTTTCATAGGTATTTAAAGGTTGTGAGTTTTTGAAATATACTGTGAAATGCCACATATTTTCTATCATCTTCTGGAAAAATCTAAATCAATATGTTTGGGTTTTTTAAGAATTTTTTTTGTAGTTTCCTATAACAAAGGTCATTTTTATAATTTCATTTGACAGTCTTGTGTGTGTGTGTGTGTGTGTGTGTGGACACATTATTTGTTAAAGTAGTCTTAAGTACCCCAAGAAGGGCATTTTTATTTCATTCATAGATTCTAGTTGCTTTACAGGTAGTACGTAGTAGCAAATAACAGTTACAATTGAAAGGTATAGGAGTAAGCATGTATTGAAATTATTTATTTTTGCTTAGTACAAGATTTTGTATTTTTTCTCCTTGTATTCTTTAATCTTGTTTACCACACAGTTGAAGAATAAGTACCAGTTTTCTTCCTATAGCTTTGTTGGGGTCCTGAATCTTCAGTCTTTAAAAAAAATATTGTACCAATTCTGTTTTAATTCTTTCCATATGGTTGCTATTACTGCTTCTGCTATTGTTATTCTCTCTAATGTCATTGCCACTGCTTAATAAATGTTTTCAGATTTCAATAGAAACTGTAGAATAGGACAGCAGTGGTATTTTCATCATGAGAAGAGGTATTTCTTCAGTTGTGAATATATCCAGAATCCATAGAAAACAGAACTATTTGGATTTCAGTATGATATAGTCTGGATATCTACAAGCTCCAAACTTACCTGACAATTGGGGGGTGTGGGGGGAGATTAATCTAAATAACTGTTCCCTAATTCTACATGGTTTTTGCTAGCGTTCTTACATTCATAGAATTAGGATTGATGATTGGACCTGCCATTTTCCTTTATAAAACATTTTGTCAAATCTTGATATTTTTCCCAGACAAATTCCAGTATTTTCTGTATTGGACTGCAGTATTTATATTGTCTAAGGCACTAAAATTTACTTATTTGCTTCATTGATTATTTCTGGGATGGGAGGGGTAAGTGAGATTTTTGTTTTGTTTTCTTTTGTCTTTTTTTGGTTTTAGGGCAAAATAGAAGACTCATTCATTGAATTAGGTATTTGCCTAATGGATGGCAGAGAATCAGTAAGATTAAGGGCTTGGTTCTTTCCTGCCTTCAGTTACTTTGCTAAATGAAATACAGGGGAAGATAAACAAGGGCAATTGCAGACAATAATATCTCCCTGGGGACCAGTCATGAAGAACTATACCATTTTAACTTCAGAGGGAGAGTCAATGGTATGCTTCCTCTAGTGGAGCTATGGGAGCAGAGAATAACTTTGGTGGCCTGGGGAAACAAAATACCCAACTAGTTGTTTCGTGAAGGAATTTATGCCAAAATGCTAAAAAAGAAATAGTAGGCACTTTCCAGTAGAAGACCAATCTGGAGATATGCTTGGGAATATAAAAGGAATATATTCAGAAATTATACAAAAAACTATAAAAATAAGCATCAGGTTTTTTGAAACATCAAAACACCGGACTTAGCTATCAGTAAAGTAAAAATCAACAAAACTTAATGAAATTTAGAAACCTAAAATAGGAACGAAATTACATTTATCGGTGAATTGAATTTTGCTTTGTTTAGGCTTTAAAATGTACCATACAGAATACAAATAAAGCAGCAAAGAAAATAGAAAAAGAGTCCTGGAGTGAAAACTACAAACAACTAATAATGTAGGTATGAGTATCTGTGTGTATATGTGTGCGTGCACATGTGTGTGTACGTGTGAAATACCTCCTGCCTCCAGGTAGAGCACCCTATCCAATACTGTATGATATACAGTACTTCTTTTTTTCATCTCAGTTAAAATGGGAATATATATATATATATATATATATATATAGTTGTAAAATTCTTATCACTTCCAGATGTCTACTAGATTTTTAGAAATACCATTTAGGAGGAAGGTATTGGCATTTCTAAGAGAACTGCATATAATAATAAATATATAATATTTATTATTAATATATATTAATTTATACATTTAATATTTATATATTTATAAATATATAATATATTCATAAAATATATTTTATATAATTAATATATATTAATTATCTATTAATATATATTATAATATATAATAATAAATAAATAAAATGTTATGTGTATCTTTTTTATAGAACTCAAATTCCCCCCTTGACTCTTACACTAGTCACTCACAAAGTGTCATCCAACATAATGAAATTTAAAAGGAAAAAAGAAAGTGAGAAATTGGAGGGGGAAAAAAATCAGCAATTTGATTTATTACAATAAGAAACTGTAATATAAGCAATCCTTCACATATATAGAACCCCCATCTCTGTAAGAGTTAGAGTACTTTTTTATATCATTTCTTTGGGATTAACCTTGTCTTTACTGTAAATTTTTAACCATGTAAAAACAGTTATGTATTTGTTTTTGTTAACATTCCATTTATGTAATCATCATATATGTTGTTTTCTTGGCTATGACTGGCTCACTTTGAGATTCTCTTGACAAAGGGAATATGGGCATGGAAACAACACGTCCCCCTCCTATAGTAACAAATCAGTGAATAACTGCCATTGGGATTATTTTCATAATTTACTATTCAACTTAGAATGGTTGTCACTCCAAAGAATATGTCATTGCTTATGTTTTAATTGATTTATTATTTTTTGATCTGTTGACTTGTTCATTACTGAATAAATATGCCTCACGAAAGGGTGAACGTTCTTTCAAATCTGTAATGTAATAAGTATTGAAAGGTTTGAGAGGTTATCCTATGTAATGGTCTTTGCTTTTAAAAGGGCTTTAGCAGATGGTGTCTAGTCTGTCTTAACTTTTCTAATCTCCAGGGCTATTATCCCTTCTGTTGAAATTTTCTTCATAACATCTAGGTGGGAAGTATCCCCATGCAATAGAACACAGGAGGGGAAAACATTATTTATCTTCCCCTGAATCAACTTCCAGCCCTTCTATCTATTTTCACTAAAATATTCACCCCTTTGTAATTAAGTAGGCATTTTGTTTTGTTTCTGATTGTTTTCTCTAACCCATTTAGTGATTTGCAGAATATACAAATGTAAGAATAAAACATGAAACTTTCTCATATTCTGCATTGGACATTAAACTTTTTATGTTCTATCATTTAAGTAAAGTTACTATGATAATTATTTGAAGTATTTAAATGCTATTTAAAATTTTTTACTGAAGTTGCAAACTATACAGCTGCAATACTACATATTCATAAATACTACCCTTAAAGCAATTGTTTTGCAATAACAAAATCATTGCTGTCCCATGTGATCTTATATATTATGGAGGATTGACTTACTGATTATTGAGACCCTGGCCAATTGTTATTTTATGGGGACCCTAAGCCCTGCTGCTCACTTAACTCCCAGTCCATCTTACTCTTCAGATTTCTCTCCCTTCCATTAACTTCTTTGCCCCAGTACTCTCTCCATTCCCTTTGCCCAGCATTCTACTTCCAAATTATGCTCTGTTCTCCCTTTCTAAATGTAAGTTCCTGATACCTTGTGACATAAGCAACAAGATGGAGGACTAAAAATTTTTTTCTGATCTCTACAATCGCTCAGACCTTTCCAAATAACAAATTATTCACCAAAGATACAATACCTTCAAATGTCTCCATGGCCTAGGACACTCAAAAGCTGAAAGGTTTAAAAAATTGATACTTAGAATCCAACCCTCATTTCCCATGCTACTAGCTGCATGGCTGTTCCAGCTGACTCAAAGATCTGACATAGACTAAAAAAATACCCTCATACCAACATTACCTATCCCTCATTCCATGGTCATGGAGACCTCAATTCAGGATGCAGAAGTTTGCTCTACCCAGGACACATATCAGCCTGGCTACGGCCCTTTAAAAACCAAAGCCTTTTTTTGGTAGGAATTCTATAGCAACAGAACTGTAAGGCTATGAACTGCTGGTGTCAGATTGTACAACACCATAGTACAAGCCCCGAAGCCCTCTAAACTACCAGTGCTGGGTGAGGGAACTAAGGCAGAGAGGAAACATGACAGAATACACTCAGGTACTCAAGTAATTATGCCAGAAGATATGACTATGCATTTGTTAACATAGACACCATTGTCATCATCAATTAAAAAACATTTTAATAAGTATTATGAGAAAGGCATATTGCTAGATGACATGAAGGATGCAAAGATGTAAATGTCAAGGCCTCTGACTTCATTTACCTCTAAGTCTAATTTAGTAAATGAAAGAAAATATATATACAAATTGGAAGGGGGAAAGTGAATAAACAAGGTAGCAAAAAGAAAGTATATATACATACTTATACAAATATACATATATACATACGTGAGTGTATATTTCTCTCTACTAAAAGTAAATTACTCAAGAGAGTACTCAAATATAGCCACACATTTTTAGATATGTGAAGAAAAATTCTTTCTGGGGATAGTTTTTAGATCTGCAGTTTTATCCTATTAGGAATTTGTCATGGTATACTTAAGATTAAGAGGATCTCAGTTTAAATCTTACCTCTGATCCTTAACTCTATGGCTATAGACACTTGATTTGTTATTATCAGTCTACAAGTATTAAGTACCTTCTGTGTTTCAAGCAATACAAAGTCAAAGAATGAAACAACTCCTTCTAATATGTGTGTATATGTGCGTGTACATATGTGTGTAGGAATATGTTTGTAGACATGTAAGTATATGCATCAACATATACATATATCATTATGTATGTATGTGTATGTATACATACATATGCATATACATATATGTACTCATATACATATGTGTATATATATTTTTCTGAATACACACACAAACCTATACTATATATATATATATATATATATATATAGATATATAGTCCGTTTGGGAGGGACTATACTTATTGGTGGTAGGGCAGAACTAGGTAGTTTGGGAGGGTAATACAGAATAAAAGGTATTTGGGGAGAGGTAACACTAATAGCTGAGGGCAATGAGGAAAGACTTTACCTGGATTTAAAAGAAAAGAATGATTTTATGAGCCAGGATTAAAGAGGGAGTACATGACAAAAATGTGGAAGAGTTAGCCCAAAGATGGGGAGAAAAGAGATGAATTGTTTATGCGAGGAAAAGAGAGAAGGATAACGTAGTTAGATCATGGAGTGCCAGAGGGGAATTGGTATCCATTGAACCTGGAGAGATAAGCTGGTGCCAGGTGTAAGCTTTTAAATAATAAACAGAGGTTATATTTTTATCATAGAGGCGTTAGGAAATTATTTGAACTAGTTGAATAGAGTTGTGACATGGTTAGATATCTGCTTAAGGAAAATTACTTTGGCAGCAGTGTACAGGATAGAATGGAGTGGGGAGAGATGGGTTGGGGAGAATAATTAAGAAGCTATTTAAGTAATCAAGGCAAGATATGATGAAGGCTTGAACTAGACTGGTAGCTGTGTGAGGAGTGAAAAGAGATCAGAGGCAACAGATGCTACAAAGGGAATATCTCTGAGTCCCAATCTCTTCATCTATAAAATAGAATTAATAGAATTAATTATGGTGAAGGTCATATGAGATAATGAAAGGGACAGTTAAATGGCAAAGTGAATAGAACATTGGGCCTAGGGTAAAGAAGATCTGAATTCAATCTGCCCTCAGAAACTTAATATCTGTGTGACCATGGGCAAGTCACTTAACCCTTGTTTGACTTAATCCACTGGAGAAGGAAATGGCAAACCACCCCAGTATATTTTCCAAGAAAACTCCAAATGGCGTCATCAAGAGAGAAACACAACTGAACAAAAATCTTTTTGAACTTGGCGATTTCTAGCAAAGAAATATGGTACCCTAGAGTATACCTAAGTTCATTCTTGTTTTAAAAGTAAATAATTTTTAGGACCACCTAGATGGCTTAGTATTGATACACTGGGTTTGGAATCAGGAAGATTCATCTTCATAACTTGAAATCCAGTCTTGAATACTTACTAGCTGCAAGACTCTGGACAAGTCACTTACCCCTATTTGCATTGTTTTCCTCCTGTATAAAATAAGGTGGAGCTGAAAATGCAAACCACTCCAGAATCACAAAGACTTGGACATGACTGAAATAACACAACCAAAAAGGTAAAATCATGTCTAGTAATTATTATTTCTTATCACCCAAAAGCTTTCTGGGTTCAGTCCTGGGGGCCTGATCCTAGCAGGGTTAGTTATCTCTTTAGCTTTGCCATCACTCCAGAGTAAAACTCAAGGGAAATTTATAAATCAAAACTCAGATATAAATCCTGTCTGATCTTTCCCTATATGTAAATAACAAGGTCACCCCTTAAAATGGTAGCTAACATACATCTGTAATACCTTCTTTTTTTACATTTCTTCCACCTCAGAAAATGCTTGAGGAGCAAGAGCTATAAGGACAAGTGGACAAATACAGCAAACATGAAATTCAGAAATAGTCCATGAGATTCATTACCATTCACTTTGAAGGAAAAGACCCTTTGCTAAATTTCTTAACAAACATGAAGCATTCATACTGTACCTGGATCTCCTGAAAAGTTCATGGCAAGGAATGGTTGGCAATAATTAGATACCCTGGCCCAGTGGTGGGAAACCTGCAGCCTCAAGGCCATGTGTACCTCTCTAGGTCCTCAACTGCAGCTCTTTCACCGAATCCAGACTTCACGGAATGAATCTCTTTATTAAGAGGATTTGTTCTGTGACTCAATTTGGATTGAGTCAAAGGGACATAGTTAAGGACTTAGAAGGGTGGCCTTGTGGCCTTGAGGTCACAGATTCCCCACCCCTACTCTGGCCCCTCATGGTATGGCTTTACAATTCAAGTTTGAGGGCAATTCTGCAGGTACTTCATTTTTAGTTCAGAGAAAGGTGCTATTATAGAAAAAGTCCTTCCCTTGAAGGCCATAGCCTTTTTCATTCCCAGCTGCACTTCTCTGGATTTCTCCTTCATGCTCCAGTAACAACTTCATCCTGAAAGATTACTTTAGTCATATGCCTCACATCCCATCAGTGACCTCTGCCCCTTGAGTCCTTAACTTCCTTTGATTGGAATGTGGAAACCGTTTGTTCTAGAATTTCTATCCTAGAAGAAGACAGCCTTGTTTAGCCATATACTCATTTTCTTCTTTTATTTATTTCTCTTGACTGTTGTTAAGTTACTGATGTAAAGTTACTACACCCTATGTCCTTTTTTCTACTTTTTTCTGTTTTGTTCCCCCGTTAGATTATAAGCTCCTTAATGGAGTTCTATTGTAACTACTTTTTGCCATTCTTTGAATCCTCGGCTCTTAACACAGTGCCAGGAACATAGCAGGTGTATAATAAATGCTTATTGTCTGGTCAATACTCCTCTTGAGTCATAAGATGCTCAATCTCATGCATTTTCCACAAATAAGTAACCCAATTCATAGAAAAATGAACTACTAGGATCATTCTCAGAAAAGAAAAGATAAAGGCAAATAAAAACAGACATGAATTATCAATTCAAAACTTGTTTTGGGGAGGCAATTATGGGCTCAGGTGATTGAAAACTGGATTTGTAGTCAGTAAGCCATGATCAAAATCATGCCTTAGACAATTGTTATCTGGGTGAACACTTGCATAACTGTTATCAGACTCAGTTATCTGAATGACAAAATTACCAAAAATAATAGTCTGTTATGGGATTTTTGTAAGAATCAAATGATATAACATGTAAAACACTTAGAAAAAGCTTTAAAAACTCTATAAATGCTACTGAGATCATGATTATCACAGGCTTCTAGATAGTACAGTGAATAGAGCACTTGCCCTGTAGTCAGGAGGACCTGAGTTCAAATCTGACCCCGACACTTAACACTTACTAGTCATGTGATCTTGGGAAAGTCACTTAACCCCAATTGCCCTGCCTTAATAAACCTCAGAAATGAGTCAATTGTACCTAGCTTTAGCCAATCAGTCATCAGGAAACAGATCCCCTTTCTAGAAGGAATTTTTTGAGTTTCCTATGTCCTATTAGCAAAGAGTGAGAGAGCATGTTCATGGAATTTTCTCTTTCCCAATGAAAATCCACACCAAAATCTCATTAAGTGCATCAGAAAAGTCAAGTGGATCATTACTTTCCTGATCACTCCCATTACATATATGTATCCCAGATCTCATTTTGTTTATGAAACTAACTTATTTATTATTTCTCAAAATGTAGATGTAGATTATACATAATATGATATTTGAAACAGTTTTTGTTTGTCTTTGAGTAATGCCTACATGGTTTCATGATTTTTCCTTTCCATGTATTACAGAATTCTGAGCCACAAGAACAATTTTTTCTGGAGGGTGGGAGAGAACTTACAAACATTTTAATCTTTGCTTTTAACACCCATTAAAATTTGGAGTCATGTCAAGAAAATGAGAATGCATGCAGAGCCTTGTGTAAAGTCAATAAGATCAAGTAGAGATTCATTAGGTATTTCCTTTATCAGCCATTACATCTTTTTAGAAATTATTTGAAGCATCACAAACTTTCTCAAATAAAAGAAAATAGACTTCTAAAAATGAGCTGTCTTGAAAATCAATTAAGTGGAATCAACTAAATTAAAATTCCAAGACTGCCATAAAACCAACATTTTAAATTTTAAAAGTGCTCACAAAGCAATTTAAAGACAACATTTATTCACTCTATCTTAGGATCATAAATTAGCTAGGAATCTAGTGCTTAGCACAATGCCTGGCACACAGTAGGCACTTCATAAATGCTTGTTGAGTATTTTAGAATTTGAAGGGGTCTTAGAAGTAATGTAACTCAACTCCCTTATTTGAGAGATAAGGAAATAGTGAGGCAGCAAAGGGAAATGACTTGCCCAATGTCATATATGTAACAAACAGAAATTTTCACCCTTTCCCTCTAACTAGTCATGTGATACTCTTCCTGCAATACAGTGCCTTGTTTTTGGAGGGCATTGAAACTCCTTGAAGTATATCTTTGCGATTTGTTGTTGAGAGTATTAAAACACACAATTTAAAAAAAAAGCGTAATGCTGTCTGCTAGACCAAGCCCTCCTCATTAAAGTGAGGGGAGATAAGATTTTTCAATCAGTTATTTGATTTTCAACTCTTGTAAGTTCTTCAAAACAGAAGCACTGATATCCTTTCTGAAGGAGAACTAATGGACTTCTATTATAACTGAAATGTATGCAAAGGAGACTTTCTTATTCTGCTTTCATTAAAAAGGGCTCCATATTAAAATTTGATTCATGTTAGTCTGGGCAATATGAAATTTGTATTTTTCCCCTTACTCATCATAGGACAATAAAATGAAACATCTGTTTATCACATGATTATAGAGTCAGAGCTAACAGTGATCTTAAAGATATTATAGTCTAATATTCTCATTTTACAGATGAGGAAATTGAGGTACAGAAATGTGAACTGATTTGCCAGATGTCACACAGGATTCAAACTAAGACTTCCTAAATTCAAATCCAGTTCTCTGCTCATTGTCCCAATGTTGTTAAGATTTTTGTTTGTTTGTTTGTTTGTTTTTGGTAATGCGTATTCTACTTGGAAGATACCTAGAAACTTAAAATAGGAAATTGAGGAAAGCAGAGGCACTTTTAGCCTCAAGCCATCCAGAAGAAGCTGTGGCTGGACCTTTCAGGAGAGTGGGTCACTGGCAGCTGTGGTGGTTTCCATATTTACCAACCCATAATAGTCAAGGACAAAGGGAAAAGGTTAGTGGACCTTGGCTAAATTTGGGGTGGAGGGTCTGGCCAACAGGCCTCCAGACCTAGAAGCAGTCTGAGGTAGCCCTGCAGGCCCTACAGCTACCTCCACATGGCTGCTTCAGAAGCTCTCGGCCTGTAGATTGCAGGGAGGCCAAGCAATCATTCAGAGGCTAAGTCCTCTTGCCTTGAGCTGCCTGGATTGGGATCAACATCTTGGGTGGTGGTCCTGAGGTGAGTAAACAGTGAGCCAAAGCTGGTAGGGGCTGTAGAGGTAGCCTCCTAATACCTGCAGCAGCTGCAAAAACGCCAGCGACTTGGGACAGATCTCTCCCCTCTGAAAGCAGAGTTGTACTGAGCCCAAAAGTCAAGTAACTGACTGGCAACATGAGCAGGCAAAGGAAGCAAAGAAAGTTTAGCAATCCAATTTTATATCCCTTTTTCGGGGACAAAAAGGATCAAAGCATGGAATGGGGGGAAGACAACAGAGTCAGAACTCCAGCAGCAAAAGCTTCCAAGAAAAATGTAGACTGTTTACAAGCCATAGAGCAGCTTAAGAAGGATACTGCAAACCAAATAAGAGAATGTAATGCCAGGCCAAAGCAACTTCCAAGGTTCACATTACCAGCATAGCAAACCCCATTTATTCAGCAAACATTCACAGAACAGATAAAGTCAAAATACAGTGTAACTCATTCATTTAGCAAGTAAGTCCTCAATTCGATTGCAAAGTACCAAGGTCCAGGTATCCCACCCCTGGAACAGTAGACAAAGTACCTCACTCCTGGGCAGTACATGCATTTAGTCTCTTCTCAAATGGAGAATATTTTCCAATCATAAACAAAATACATTAATTTAGTCAATCACAGAGCACAAAAAGGCCAAAGGTTTCCCATACCTGAACACTACTGAATTACAACACCATTCATTAACACAAAGCCCTTTCACAAAAGGGGCAGGACAGCACAAAAGGCCATCTACCCTTAAGTTACAACAAGGTTGAGATATCATCTAAACATTGAAAACCAAAGGAAAGGCCTTATTTCATCTTGAGTGGAGGCAAATCATCAGCAATCTCAGTTCCTGGGGAGACAAAGATCAACAAAGCCATAGTCAGTGTCCACGTCAAGTCATTCTCTGCCTATAGAATGGTTGCAGAACCCCTGAAAACAAGCAGCAAGGCCGTGTTCCAGGATTTCTGCAAACATACCACAAGAAAATCCTCCTTCAGGGCTTCTGAATGAACAACAAGATTCCTGGACCTCTACAACAGCAGCCCTGTCCTTCAACAGCAAGTGAGTCTGGCAAAACAATGTCAAAACAGACACACAATTTACCAGGATCACAGGCATGCCTCTTCAGTTCTCGGCAGCTCCAGGTGGCAGTTCTCAAAAGTCCTGGGCAGCTTCAAGTTACCATCAGCAGTCTTTCTCTCAGCAACTCAGGCTCCAAGATACGGGATACCACTCTACAAAAGTTCTTCTGGCCTTCTCTCAGCTGGGCCTCCCTCCCACTTCATGGCTCCTCCCAGTTCAGCCCTATCTCTTTGTGTCAACAAGTCCATCCCATAAGTGGGATTCACAAGCTCTGGGTTTTAACACTCAACCCAAAAACCAGGCCAATGCATGGGCATCTCCAAATTCCATTAGCAATATAAAGAAGTGGAGGAAAAATTGGGAATCATGAGAGTGATATAAGAAAATCTTGAAAAGAGAGTCAACAACTTGACTGGAGAAAATAACGCCTTAAAAATAGACCAACTCAAATGGCAAAAGAAGCCCAAAAATCCAATGAGGAGAAGAATGCCTTAAAAAGTCAAATTTGCCAGACGGAAAAAGAATCTCAAAAGCTCAATGAAGAGAATAATTCCTTCAGAATTAGAGTGGAGCAAAAGGAAGCTAATGACTTTATGAGAAATCAGAATACTATTATACAAATCCAAACAAATGGAAAAAATAGAAGGTATTGTGAACTATCTCACTGAAAAAAAAACCCACTGACCTGGAAAAAAATCCAGGAGAGACTATTTAACTATTATTGGACTACCTGAAAGCCATGATCAAAAAAAGAACCTAGAAAGCATCTGTCAAGAAATTCTCAAGGAAAACTGCCCATATATTTTAGAACCTGCAGGAAAAATGGAACTGGAAAGAATTCACCAATAACCTCTTTTAAAAGATCCCAAAAAGAAAACTCCTAGGAATGTTATAGCCAGGTTCTGGAGTTCCCAGATCAAGGAGAAAATATTACAAGCTGCTAAGAAGAAACAATTTGAATAATGTGGAAACACAATTAGGATAACCCAGGATCTAATAGCTTCTACATTAAGAGACTGAAGGGCCTGGAATATGATATTCTGGAGATCAAGGGAGTTGGATTAAAACCAAGAATCACCTAATCAACAAAACTGAGTATAATATTCCAGGGGAAAATGTGGTCATTCAATGAGGTGAAGGACTTTCAAGCATTCTTGAGGAAAAAGGCAGAACTGAATAGAAAATCCGACATTCAAACACAAGAATCATGAGAAGGTTAACATGGAAAAAGAAATAATAAGGAACTTATCAAAGTTGAAATATTTACCTGACAACATGGAAAAATGATAAATGTAACTTGTGAAACTTTTCTCAGTATGAGCATAGGTGTAGGGAATATGAGTGTGTATGTGTGTGCATACACATATATGTGGGTATATACACACATAAATATATGTATGTACATATATACACATATGTATACTCATATGTATACATAGAATGGGATATATGCATATAAATACATATTAGAGTATGTGTGTATGTGTACGTAGATAGAGAGCACAGGATCAATTGATTAGTAAGTGATGATATTTTAAAAGGTGAAATTAAGAGGTGGGAGGGGAATAGAATGAGATGAGACAGGGAGAGGCAGAATGGGGTCAATCTTTTCATATAGAAGAGACAATGGATAACTGTTACAAAGGAGGGGAAGAACAGGAAGGCAAAAGGGAAGGGATTAACTTTACTCTCATTGAATTTGGCTTAGGGAAGGAATGAAATACACTCTAAAATGGGTATCTTGCCCTGCAGGAGAGTAGTGGAGAAGGAGATGAGAGGGGGGATGATGCAGTGGAGGGCATGTTGGAGGGAGGGTTGTTAGAATCACACACTTTTGTAAAGGGACAGGGACAAAGTAAAGAATAGAACGGGGGGGATAGAAAGGAAGGAAATATCTTCAGTGTTATGCAATATGTCCATTGTGGAGATGTTCCGCATAACTACACATGTATGGTCTGCATTGCACTGTTTGTCTTTCCCCTGGGGGTAGGTGACAAGGGAGGAAGGGAAACAATCTAGAATTTAAAGTTGTAAAATCATATGTTAATATATATGTGTATGTGTGTGTGTATGTAATTATTATTATTTACATGCAACTGGGAAATAAGATATACAGACACTGGGATAGGGTCATTCATCTTCCTCTACCAGAAAGACAAAGGGGTAATCGGGGAGGATGTAGGGGTGAGCAGATTGGAGAAGGGGGTATACACTGGCATTGCTATTTTGGAGGGGTGGGTAGGTGAAAGATGGGAAGAAAATTTGTAACTCAAAATCTTGTGAAAATCAGTTATGTAAACTAAAAATAAGCAAAAGTTAATTAAAAATAAACACTTGTTGATTGATTCTCAGAGGCATAGCATCACTATGAAACTTGAGGATTCAATTCAATTCAATAAATACTTAATCTTTGGGGCGGCTAGGTGGCGCAGTGAATAGAGCACCGGCCCTGAAGTCAGGAGTACCTGAGTTCAAATCCGGCCTCAGACACTTAACACAAAAAACTAGCCGTGTGACCTTGGGCAAGTCACTTAACCCCAACTGCCCTCCAAAAAGCAAAAAAAAAAAATACTTAATCTTTGGATAACCCTGCATTAAGAGAGGATTAAAGATAAAATAATCTGAGTTGATCCTCAAAGGAATTTGAGGATTATCAAAGATGGAAGGCAGGAATAAGTGCATTATAAACCCTGGGGGTCTGCCTATAAGAAGCCATAGAAATATAAAATGGAATAAGTTTGGAAACATCAATACCCAGTTTTCATTGGAAGACAGAATGAATCAATGAGGAGTAATGCACAGTAATCCTGGAAAAATGAACTGGAATCAGAGTATGAGAGGCTTTAAAAGCCATCCAAAAGATTTTATATTTTATCCTAGAGGCAATAGGGATCGTGGTCTTGAGTGGTGGTCCTGGGGTGCGCTTTCAGTGAGCCAAAGCTGGGGGGGGTGCTGCAGCATCCCACTAATAGCTCCAGCAGCTATGAGGGCCCCAGCGATTTGAGACAGAGCTTTCCCCCTCCAGGAAGCAGAGTTCCACAGAGATAAAAAACCAAGCAATTAATAGACTGGCCAACATGAGAAAAAGGAAGCAGGCTAGGAACAGCAGTAAAACTCTAGAATCCTTTTTTATGGACAAAAAAGACCAAAGCACAGAGCAGGAGGAAGACAAATCAGTCAGAACTCCATCACCAAATGCTTCCAAGACACTGGAAGAATGCCTACTAGCTATATATCAACTGAAAAAGCACTTTGAAAACCAAATAA
>CM053601.1:67490819-67518914 GCA_028646575.1 Pseudocheirus occidentalis | reverse complement strand
AGGGAAGGGCGGGAGGGGGGTGTGTGGGAAGCATTCGTCGCAGTAAAGGGACAGGTACAGGGTAGAGAACAAAACAAGGGGGGGTGCAGGATAGGAAGGAGGGACATACAATTAGCCTCTCACAATTTGCCCACCATGGAGATGTCCTGTGTAATTACACAGGTACAGCCTGTACTGAATTGCTGCTCCTCCCAGTGGGAATGGGTGACAGGGGAGGAATTGCAAGAATCTAGTTTTTAAAGCTATCCAATCAAATGCAACTAGGAAATAATACATACAGGGACGGGGGCAGGGAGCTCCTCCCTGCCCTGCTAGAAACCTAGAGGCGTGTTGGAGGAGGGCATAAAAGGGAACAGATTATGGGAGGGGTCTTACAGTGGGATCAATGTCTGGGCTGGGGGGTAGGGGCAAAAAGGGGAGAAAATTTGTAACTCAAAACCTTGTGGAAATGAATGATGTAACCAAGAAAATAAATTAAAATTTAAAAAAAAAGAGAATGTTTTCCACTGAATATGTATAAACATGCACATGTTTCCTACAGGATTTGTTGTTACCACAGGATTATTTTCTGTTAATTCTATAGCTCTAGATCATCAGTGATATTTTTGCTTAAAAAAATCACCACAAATTGCCTTTTGTTAATCAATATGATATGGCTGCCAATGACTCTAGCAATTGTTCCACTTTTCCTGGACTGTTGAGTGGTAAATCTGAGTTTTGGTTTGTTTGTTTTTTTCATTTTTAAAATCAGAAATAATATGACATTTGAAGAATTAAGAGATAAAATGGGATACTTACATGAATTGATTCCAATGAAGAAAGCAAGGCAAAAAGAAAAATCTAAATTTTTATTAAAAACAAGTAAATAAATACTGCAAAATTATTAACAAATTTAATGACATACCCAGAGGAGAAAACACTAAAAAAAATTGTTTGTCCTTTGTGCTCTAAGAAGATCATGACATCAGGAAGATGATGTCATGACTTTCAAGTAAATTGGATTTAAGTGAGAGACAGCTGTTCAAAGTCATGGGCTTCACTTTTTCCTCAGAAGCCAATTGGTTCCAGTGGCAAGATATAGATCAGGATGACTGGAGATGGCCCTGATACAATGGGAGAGTATGACATTTTTAAATTAACATCTTTCCCAGGTCACAGTTTGATTGTGATTAAGGCTAGGTAAGAGAGGTAGGAGTATAGAGAATTTATCTCAAATTATGGTAATGCAGGAAGAATCTGGGGAGGTGGGAGAAGAAATGTTAAGTCTGTACATTTATTAATTTTGGCATATGTGCATCCAAGTGAGCTGGGAAAAACAGCAACATCCTTACTGTTCTGCATTCAGTGACTGACAATTGGTAAAGAAATAAGGCAAAAAATGGCCTTTTACCCAGTCAAAAAAAATCTCAATCTGGGAGGGGAAAGTCTTCAGGATTCCCGGTCAAAAGAGAAAGGATGACTATTTGCATTCACTCTTAGATTAAATTTTACATTCTTTTGGGCAGAGCATACACAGGAAAGGGTATGATATCCTATGTGGACAGAGGGAAAGGAGAAGATGGAAGGAAGGAAGGGAGGGAGGAAGGAAGGAAGGGAGGGAGGGAAGAAGGAAGGAAGGAAGGAAGGAAGGAAGGAAAGAAGGAAAGAAGAAAGGAAAGAAAGAAGGAAGGAAAGAAGGAAGGGCCTGTGTTGCCCAATTATAACTGTCCAGTTGGGTCCCAAGGAGGGCAGCTCATTCTTCCCACAGGTTTCTGTTTTCCTTCTTTCTCAGAAGAGCATGAAATCAGGAAGGTGATGCCATGGATTACAAGTGTTAATACATCAAAAATACCACAAGAAAATCAGTTATGAACCCATTCTATGTGTTGGTTTAGAGATTAGTAAATAATAAAAGTAGCAGACACATTTATAGTTATACACAGTATTTTTGTTTACCTCAGATTGCATATTTTCGTTACTGTTGTTCTTAAGACTGGGTCTCCATATCATGCTTAGAGTTTGTACAAAGACTATCCATGCTCCATTTTTCACTTTTCTCTTCATTGAAGGTTTTATTTTCTCTGTTTTCTGCCTTATCTGGTTTGTCCCTACTTTAGCAACTTGGCGATTTCTCTTCTCTACTATAATCCCAGGGGCTCAACATTTCAATGCTGAACATAATGCAGACAAATGAATAGCTAGACCTACTGAAGAACGGAACACCTGAGTTGAAGAGATCCATCAGGTTCAGCAATTTAATAGCAGGAAATATAAGCCTATGTTAACATTTCCAGCTTAAACACACACACACACACACACACACACACATTTTTTTTAATTCTTTAAATTGATGAGCATTTGAATTTTTAGATACGTTCATAAATTTAAATGTGCATTTGTCAATAGAATACAATAATAAATGTAGGTTCTAATTAGTGTAAATAA
The DNA here is from genome assembly GCA_028646575.1 of Pseudocheirus occidentalis. NCBI lineage: Eukaryota > Metazoa > Chordata > Mammalia > Diprotodontia > Pseudocheiridae > Pseudocheirus > Pseudocheirus occidentalis. Next base: position 67,516,490 of record CM053601.1, on the reverse strand, counting down.
TGAATTTATGAAGTGGTCAAATATAACTGAGGTCACACTATTTGAAGTTATAATTATGCAAAGCAAAATAATTGATTCCATCCTAATGGAAATATTCAATATGAATTCAAATACTGTTACCTCAAGCAATTTTTCATTTGCATGAATCAAGACTTAGCTGTACCACAATGTATTTGTCACTTGAATATTAAGCCTGCCAGATCATTGCTATTCTTCTTGTCTCTCAAGGTGACATCATTTTGTTAATGTTTTATATTCTATAATAATGGCTGGATTACAGACACTTTTAGTGTCTTATTGGACACTCAAATGATTTAGTGGAAAAAACATTGAGTTTGGAACCAGGAGACCTTGATCCAAATCCTGGATCTATTATTTAACTTACAACATGTGTAACAAGGGATAGTGAAATTCAGCAAACATTTATAAAATATTTAGTTTTTCAAATGACTGGAGATATAAAGGCAAATATAAAACAATCAATTCTATAAAGAAATTTCAAATCTACTGGACAAGTCAGTCATGGCCCCAGGAGTTTATTTCCTCATTTTAAAATACTTGATTATGTCTAAGGTGATATTATGCTCAATATCATGTTTTTCCACCATGAGATATCATCCAAATAATTTAAAAATATATAAAAGGAGTTGTTGAAATGAGAATCCATGTTTTAAAAAAAAGATAGAGAAAAATTGACCAAAGCCACAGGTTTTATCATCCCAATTCCAAAAAGTTGATTCTCTACTTGCAAATGAAAAAAAAATAATTTTCATCATGACCATGAAAAAGCATCTGACTCAACCTAGAGAGATTCATTAATAAGGTATCTGAGATCAACAATGTATCCTTTAATTTTAAAAACAACATGATGGCCCATATAGCAACTCAAGGTAGTGAATAGTCTCAAATGTATTCTATATGAGGGCCATTATAAGGAATAGAATACAGTTAGCTTAATGAAAGTGAATATTTAAAGGGAACAGGCTAGGTATCTTTAAGCATTTGAAAAATCAGCTTCTAAAGAATATAGTAAGACTGTTCCATTGATACTGAAGGCTAGAATCAGGAACAAAGAATGAAAGTGTCACAAATATAAATTTCACGAAGATAAGTAGTAGCATGAGCATGCTAAAAAGTATTTTAACAAGTGCTCTCCAGAAGGGAAAAATATATATGATATACTTCTTTGATTAAAGAGTATTATTAGAATTTATTTCATTACTTTATTAAGTTGACAAAAAATAAAAATAAAATCAAGTCGTAATTTGTAGAGTCTACCAATTTCTGAGGTATAAATGCTCACACTAAAAGTTTAACAATTGACTCTTGCTACCTCCAGTAAACCCCACCATCTGTAACATACAAAATGGGGCTGTCATAGGAGGGCGTGTTCCCTTCAATGCAGCCTTTGCAGGGGAAACTAGGAGTCTACCTACTTGCCACGATTTTTTTGTATTCAATTTAGAATAGATGATTATTGAGATGCTTTCCAAACTGAGATCCCAAATATTTTATGCATTACTTCTAAACATTAGGTAGAAATAAACTTATACTCAGAATATAAGGCAATTTTTAAAAAATCATTAAAACAAGAATTAAAATGCCATAACAGTCCTCCAATTGCCCACATGACTCTTTAGGATAACATAAGATATTTTATTACTTTTTACTTGTAGGTGTTTTTGTGGGGGTTTTTGCCCACAAGAAATCTGTTGTAGAAGGATTAGTACAAGAAATTATATAATAAATATCCACAGCTGTTCAACATTACTGTGTATGTGTGTGCATGTGTGCGTAAAGCCTCAATGATTAAACGCCACTTTGAGAAATGAGAAAAGTCTTAATATTCACAGGTTAAGCCGAAGAAATGTCAATAATATCAGAAGTAAATCATTCTTTGAAACTTGATAGTGAATTTAAATAAAATAATGCATCCAGCTTTTTAAAGAGTCAAAGGGGAATACAGAAAGCTAATCAGGACCCATAAATATAGAGTGTAATTCTCATCTAATGAACCTTAGAAATATCACTAACTATATATTCTGGAGCCGTGTATATTTGCTTTTAGATTACTCTCTTATCAACTTGGTATTTTTGGATGCAAATGAGCCAGCACCAACATTTACCCTATCCGGCCTTAAACAAAACAGGAGCACTCATGAGGATGGAATTCATACTTTGCAAATGTTAAAGGAATAAAGCATCTGGAAAATCCTTGAAATAGGCACCAATAGAATTTGTCCCAGAAGGCATTTTGTGAAAGCTGAAAAGAAGTTTGTTATTCAAAACTTAATAAATTATATATGGTAAATTGGATAGAGCAAGTCATATTCTATGATACTCCTGCAAAGTACCTTTGGTTTCTATAAAATGAAAATAAACATATACTTTGTAGATGAGTAAGAGTTATAGATATACACTCTAGTAATTATACTTCTAATATCACACACACACATGCACACACAAGCACATGCAAGCACATGCACATGCACTCATACATCTTACTATGTGATACCAAAAGATATTTTTGTTATCATACGAAAAAGACATCCTAATTATAATAGAACAGAGACCTCATATTCATGAATCTGAGTCCATAAGGTAGCTTTAATAAATCAAATCTTACCTTCAAACACTATCTTTTTTTATATATGTGCATGTTAATATATACATATATCTACAAGTACTTGCTCTGCTGTTCAGATAAAGAACTGTATCATTTCTTTTCAAGTGGTTGTTTTCCTGGGAGCAAATAATTCATTTCTTTAAAATAAAACTATTACTGTGAAGATGAGAAGAATAATTTTAAAAAATTACACCATCATCTCATTGTAAATTAGTAAAATATAGATATTCATATCATTAGCACTAAAGAGTACTCTTTTGTCCTTTGAGAATAACAGGAACCCACAATTATATAGAAATCGAATGTTTGTACGGTGATTTCTTCCTAACAAGCATTAGTTATTATATTTATTCTACAAATTGGGAAACTGAGAGAGATTAAGGGATTTGTGAAACATTACCAACAAAGAAATGTCAGAATAAAGATTTAAATGCAATTGGTTCTTCCTTTCAAATTGACAGAGACTTCTATTACACCATGCTGTAATAGAATACTTGGTTCTAGTTAAAATGTATCTCTGAGTTATTATTACTCTGTTTTTCTATGAAATAAATTAAAATAATGTAAATATTATCTTGTGAAAATTTGCTTTTGAAAATACTTGAAAAGAGAGAAGGATGGGAGATGTCAATTTGAGAATTGCTTCTGTAGACATGGGAGTGATGCAGTACATGCTCTTTTGAATGAGGATGCAAAGGAAATGGAAAGGGAAGGGAACAGCAGGGAATGGAAGGGAGGGGAGGGAAAGGAAAGAAATTGAACATTGGGTACTGGCCATGTTTATGATGCAGAAGAATGAAGTGAAATCTATAAAAGAACTCAATGATGAAAATCAAGATGACCTGGAATATGCGTAGGAAGCCAAGAGAAGAAGCAAGTTTAATGACAGAGGGAACAGTTAATCATTTGACATAGTGTAGAAATCCCAGGAAGTTTAGGAAATTTAAGAAAATTACTTTTCCATTTAGTCAGATGAACATCATTAGTGAAAGAGTGAAATTTTTGGTAAAGCCTATTTGGTGAAAAGGAATAGAAACCAGATTGGAAAAAATGTTAATGAGGCAGTTAAAATGAAGTTAATACTGTATTTTAAATGGTATTAGATTTTATAAACTTACATATATGTAATATATTTAAATTTTCCTCCCTTTATTGATGTACTTTATCTCATCTCTACAGACTCCTCACATAATCTGTTTCCTTCTATCTTCCCATCAATCACATTCTCCTACTATTCATTCCTTCTTTTTCTCCAGTTTCTTTCCCATTGTTTACAAATATCCTCTGATTTCCATCATATAAAAGAGCAACAACTATATTTTATCACTAAAGAAAAAACTTTCACTTAAATTTATGATTCTATCAAACTTTCTAAACCTAAGCTTTCTATCATAGAAAAGATGAAACTGTCTACAATTATTGCTTACAATTTTCATTTCATAAAACTCAAACTTTCGTTATCAGACTACCCATCTTATTCAATTGTAATGACTATTTACAAATTATCTCTTTTATCTATTCTTTTAATTATTTGGAAACAATAATAGGTATGAACATTTCCATATAAAAAAGAACAGAGAAAGATAATTTGATATGAAATTCTGATTCCCCTCTGTGTCCAGCCTATATCTTTAAACTGCATAAAATTCAGTCTGTTGGTTTCAAAATTGTCCTGGTTGTCTGTGCCTCCCTGTGAATCTCCTCCTGTCAGACTTAATCAAATCACTCTCCTGCTCAAAAAGTTTAAGGGGTTTCTTCAGTGTCTCCAAGATAAAATGCACACTCTTGTGTCTGTCATCTAAAGTCTTTTACTATCTTTCTCCAACCTTTTTTTCTGGACTGATTTCAAATTGTGCTTCATGTATTGTAGGTTCTAGCCAAACTGTCTTGCTTGTCTTTCCCCAGGCAAACATCCTCTTTCCTTTACATTAGTTGTCCTCTACTTTAAAATGTGTTCGTGCTTCAGCTGTCCTTCATAAAAAAATCTAGGTTTCACTTCTAGCTCTATATCTCAGAGATATAACAGAAAAAAAAGGAAAGGACCAATTTGTACAAAAATATTTCTAGTAGCTCTTATTGTGATGGCTAAGCACTGGAAATCAAAGGGATGCCCATCAATTGAGGAATAGATGAACAAGTTGTGGTATGTGATTATAATGGTATATTACTGTGCTATAAGAAAAGACAAGTTGGATGATTTTGGAAGAACCGGGAAAGACTTATATGGCTTGATGTAAAGTGAAATGAATAGAACTAAGAGAATGTTGTGCACAGTAACTGAAATATCATTCAATGAAAAACTGTGAATGACTTAGCTATTCTTAGCAATATGATGATCCAAAGCAATCCCAAAGGATTCATGACAAAGCATACTAACCACATCCAGAGAAAGAACTGATATTGATTTAATATAGACTGAAGCATGCTATTTTTCAGTTTCTTTCATTTTTGTTCTTTTATCCTAGTTTTCTTACATGAAATGATTAATATGGAAATGTTACATGATTGCATGTGTACAAGCAATATCTGACTGCTCACCATATCAGGGAAAGAGAGAGGGAGAGAATTTGGAACTCATTTTTTCAAATGTTAATTTTTAATATGTAATATGTAAATTTTAATATGTAATGTAATTTTAATATGTAATTTAATATGTAATGTGTAATTTAATATGTAACAATTTAATACGTAATTGGAGACAAAATATATTAAATTTCAAAAAGCAATAAAAATGGAAGCTAAAAAAGAAAATCTAGGTTTCTTCAAAATTCAGGCCAAATGTCACTTTCTACAGGAAGTCTTTTTTGATGTTCCTTTTTTAATGCTCTTCCTTCAATTCAGTCATTTATTCTGCATTTACTTTACATTTACTTAATGTACATGGATATTGATATAATAATGTTGTTTCTCCAGGAATGTCTATAAACTTCTTGAAGGTAGGAATTGTTTTGTTTAATTATTTCTATATGTTGTAAAGATTGAAACATATTTAAAAGGAAAGAAAACCATAGCAAAGCAAAGCCATTCACACAAGCAGTAAACTCTCAACTGCTAAATCAGATGCCCTCTTCAAAGTTTACTTTCCCTTATCTATTTACACTATTTGACACCATTGTCTATCTCCATCTTCTCTAAGAGTAGAAGATTGGTGTATTGTGAATTGATTGATTGAATCTTTAAGTGAGAAGGGTTTGCCCCTTAGGGAAACCAGGTGATTCTTCTTTTGTTCCTTGTTCTAAATATTGTGACCACTGGAGATAATGAAAACTGTGTGGCCATTCTAATGGTAAGCTGTTATGAACACTATATTGTGACTTTCTGTAATAAGGTGTAATATTGGGAATATTATATTGTGAATATTGTACTGAATCTTAATTTGTAATGGAATAAAGAGAGTGTACACTATTACTGTGTAATCTGAATCTTAAAAGCTGTTCACAGCAGCATTCTTTTGGGAATCTGCTTGTGCTCAGCTTTATAATCACCATTTCCAACTCTATATTCATGCATGTACACCAGAGTCATTCCCTAGGACTTCTATACTCTCCCTACAATCTCTTCTTTGAGGAATTTATTACTCCTCATTGATTCACTTAATATCACTACACAGATGACTCCCATATGTATATATCTATACCTTGTCTTTCACCTAAACTTTATTCTCATGCCACCAATTGTGCATCTCATCAATATGTCAAAAGAATAAATCATTGCCCTTCTCAGACACACCATTAAAACTGGTCCATTTCCCACCTTCTCCTTGTACCCTGCCTAGTTATCTGACTCCTACACTGTCTTCTTTATTGACCCCATATATTGACCCCTAACTCCTAATACTTTCTAAGGTTCTTTTTTGGGCTCTTTTTTCTTCTTCTACCCTATCTCTTTCTTGGAAATCTCAATAGGTTTCACAGATTTTGCTGATCTTCTCTAAATAGAGAACTTTCAGATGTATATATTCAGTACCAATTTCTTCTTTATAATCCCATATCACCAATAGCCTATTAAACATTTCAAACTGGAAATATTAGAATGATTTTAAACTCAACCTGTCTGAAATTGAACTCTTTATTTTCTTCCTGAAACTTTACTTTGAACCTCTTTTTTTTGTTGAAGAAACACATTCTTCTAGTGAGTCAGTTTAATAAATTTAACACTACTTTGAATTTATCACATGATCATTCATTCAATCTGTTGCCAAGTTTTGCCATTTTTACATTTGCAATATCTTTTACATCTGACTACTTTCTACTTATGTAGCTGTTCCCACCAACCAACCTTAGCTCATACCTACATCACCTCTCATTAAAGAAGAAAACTAATTTCTTACTACTAAAATATTGTTCCTTAATTACAGATTTGAGAGATTGAATATAGATGTATTTTCACATAAAATCACTTCCAGTGGTTTCCTATTCCCCTCAGGATAGAATATAAACTCCTCCATTTAGGGAAAAGAAACATACACATTTATAGAGTTACTAGTAAACATCAAGTATCATGGTAAGAGTTGTTTTTTTATTTTAAATATTTACTTTTGTATTCCAATCACATGTAAAAAAATTACAGTGCTTTTCCCCTTCATTTCCAAATACTCTCCCTCCCAAATTCCCTCTTCTCTTCATTGAGAAGGCAAAAAGTAACATACAGGTTTTTCATGTGCAGTCATACAAAACATTTCCATATAAGTCATGTTATGAAAGGAAAAAGACCACAAAAAGAAGGAAAAAAAAATAAAGTTTATTTTTTAAAGAATGTCTTAATCTGGATATTCTGGAGGTCAAAGGAAGTATGGTTAAAACCGAGAATCAGCTACCTCACAAAACTGAATGTAATACATCAAGGGAAAATATGTATACTCAATGAAATATAGTAGTTTCAAGCATTCTTGATGAAAAGAGCAGAGCTGAACAAAAAATTTGACTTTCCAATACAAGAATCAAGAGAAGGATGAAAAGGTAAAAAGAAACATATTAAAGTTGTTCTGTTTGCATTCCTACATAGAAAGATTATATTTCTAACTCATAAGATTTTTTTCAGAGTTAGGATTTTTGAACGGAATATTTAAGTATATATGCATATATGCATGCCTGCACATATATATGTATAAATGTATGTATATATATATATGCATATATATGTATATATGTGTGTGTATGCATATATACACATATGCACACACATATATGAGTGTATGCCTATAAGTGTCTATATGAGTGGATATGTATACATAGAGGACACGGGCTGAGTTTTATGTGAAGGAATGACATCTAAAAACAAAATCAAGAGGTGAGAGAGGAATATATTGGGAGAAGGAGAAAGGGCGAGATAGAATAGGGTAAATTATCTCATAAAAAAGGGAAAAGAGAGCTGTTACAATGAAGGGGGAGAGCAGGGAAGTGAAAGGAAATTAATCAAACTTACTTTCATTAGATTTGGCATTAGGAGGGAATAACATCAACACTCAATTGGTTATCTTTTCCTACAGGAAAATGGGGGGGGAGAGTATGAGAAGGGGAGAGGATATATGGGAGGGCATATTGGGGGAAGGGGTAATCAAAATCAAACACTTTTGAAATGGGACAGGGTCAAAGAAGAAAACAGAATAAATGAAGGACGGCACTAGATGAATGGAAATATAGTCTTTCAAAAGAGGACTACTATGGAAATATTCCAAATAACTACATATATGTGCGTGTGTATATGTATATATATATATATATATATATGTATGTGTGTATATATATATATACACATAAAACCTATAATTGAACTGCTTGTCTTCTCAATGGAGGTTGATGAGGAGGGAAGAAGGGAGAGAATCTGGAGCTCAAAGTTTTAGAAAAAAATGTTAAAAATGTGTTTCTACATGCAACCAGGAAATAAGATATACAGGCAACAGGGTATAGAAATCAATCTTGCCTTACAAGAAAAAAGGGGAAAAGGGCTAAATGTAGATGGGGGTCATAGAAGAGAGGGCAGATTAGGGAAAGTGGTAATCAGTGTGTTTGCCATTTGGGGTAGGGGTAGGGGAGAGATGGGGAGAAAATTAGTGATTCAAAATCTTACGGAAATGAATGATGAAAATTAAAATAGGTTTTTTTTTAAATTAAAGAAATAACATTTTTTTAAAAACCATTTTAATCTTCATTAAGGGTCCATCAGTTTGTGTTTTGTTTTGTTTTTGTTTTTGTTTTTCTGGAGGTAGATAGCATTTTTCATTCTAAATCCTTCAGATCACTGAATTGCTGAGAATAGCTAAGTTATTAAGAGTTGATCATCAAACACTATTACTGTTACTGTGTGCAGTGTTCTTCTGATTCTGCTCACTTCACTTTCTCTCAGTTCATGTAGGTCTTTCTGTGTTTTTTTTCTGAAAGCATCCCACTCATCATTTTTTATACAATAGTTTTCCATCACAAACATTTGCTGCAATTTCTTCCATCATTCCTTAATTGATGGATGTGGCCCCAATTTCAAACTCTTTGGAACCACAAAAGTACTGATATACATACATATATGCATGCATACATGCATACATACACACATACACACATGTATGTGTGAATGTATGTATGTATGTATGGATTACATAGAAGTCTTTTTTACTTTTTGTAAAAATAAATGTCTTTGGTATGCCACCATAGTAGGGCTATTTCAGGGTTAAAGGGTAGGCACATTTTTAGAATCTTGTGGACATTGTTCCTAATTGCTCTCTACAATAGCTTGATTAGTTCACAACTCCACTGAGAGTGAATTAGTGTCCCAAATTTTTTCCACATCCTCTTCAATATCTGTCATTTTCCTTTTCTGCATTTCAATCAATCTGATAAATGTCATTGATTCAGTTATCATCACCGTGCAAAAACTAGCATATGTGTGGATAGATAGATAGACAGATAGAAAGAAAAGAAAGAGATTATGTATGTGTATATGCATATGCACATAGATATATAGGTGTATGTATACATGCATACATATATATGTGTTTATACCTACGTGTATATAGAGATATGCACATTTGTGTGTATACATATGTGCATATATGCATGTGTATATATGCATATAAATAGATATAGACATATATCTCAATATCTATATATGTATATAAAACTATATCTACATAATCATCTATAACTATATCTGTATATATACATCTATATATAGATGTGGATACATATATAGATAGATCTAGATATCTATCTCTTTCTCTATATCTATATCTATATCTAGATATTGAGAGATAGAGAAAGATTATAAATATGGATATAGACACAGACATAGATATAGGTATAGGTATAGATACAGACATAGATATAGATATAGATATGGATCCTATATATATCATGAGATCTTATATATCATGAGAAAATCTCCTGAGTTACAAATATCATTTTTCCAGATATGAACATAGAGTTCAACTTTAATAAGTTCCTTATGATTTCCCTTTCCTGTTTGCCTTTATATTCTTCTCTTGATTTTTATATTTGGAAGTCAAATTTTCTGTGCAACTCTGGTCTTTTCATCAAGAATACTTGAAAGTTATCTATTTCACTGAATATCTCTCTTTTACCCTTAAGTATTATACTCAGTTTTGCTGGTTAGGTCATTCTTGGTTTTAAGCCTAGATCCTCTGTCCTCCAGAATATCACGTTAAAAGCCCATCAATTCCTTAATGTAGAAAATGTTAGATCTTGTATTATCCTGGTTGTGTTTCCACAATACTCAAATTGTTTCTTCCTGACAGCTTGTAATAATTTCTCCTTTACCTGAAAACTCCGAAATTTAGTTTATAGTATAACACTTTGGTTATAATATTCCTAAGAGTTTTCTTTTTGGGATCTTTTTCAAGAGGTTATCAATTGATTCTTTTACTTTCTATTTAATCCTCTGGTTCTAGACTATCAGGGCAATTTTTTCCTTGATAATTTCTTGAAAGATGTTTTCTAGGCTCTTTTTTATGATGGCTTTCAAGTAATTTATGTGTGTGTGTGTGTGTGTGTGTGTGTGTGTATAAGCTCTCTTTGATCTATTTTACAGGTCAGATTTTTTTTTTCCAATTAGGTATTTTACCTTGTCTTCTATTTTTTCATTCTTTCTCATCTGTTTTATAATATCTTGATTTCTCATAAAGTCATTAGCTGCCATTTGCTGCATTGTAATTTTGAAGGAATTATTTTCCTTAGTGAGATTTTGGGCTTCCTTTTCTATTTGCTCAGTTCTGATTTTAAAGCATTCTTCTCCTCATCCATCGGCTTTTTGGATCTCTTTTGCATTTGGAGTTAGCCTATTTTTATGGTGTTATTTTCTTCAGTATTTTTGGGCCTCCTTTAGAAAGCTGTTGATTCCTTTTTCATGATTTTCTTGCATGACTAACATTTCTTTTCCCATACTTTCCTCTATTTCTCTTACTGGATTTTCAAAATCCTTTTTGAGTACCTCCATGGCCTGTGACCAATTCGTATTTTTCTTCGAGGCTTTTGATATAGGTGTTTTGCCTTTGCTGTCCTCTTCTGGTTCTATGTTTTGATCTTCTTTGTCACCAAAGAAAGATTCTATAGTCTGTTTATTTTTCCTCTGTTTGCTCATTTTCTCAGCCAATTAATTGCTTGACTTTTGAGTTCTTTGCCACGGTAAAAACTCCACTTCCAGCATGCATAGAGCTTTCTCCATATTTCTGGCATTTTTCACAGTTGTTATCATAGCTACTTCTAGACACCTGGCTCAGAACAATGAGGAGAACTCCTTCTCCACAGGCACTACAAGTTCTGCCACGCCTGTTCTCCTACATACCCCAGGCCTGCCACTCAAGACTGCAACCCAGATTCAAGCTAGGCAAAGCAAGAGAATCCTGCCTCAGTGCCAGAAAAGACATTCCCTCAATTGCCTTCTGATCATCCACTTGGCCCCTTCACTGTTTGTGAACCTGGAAAATCCAGAAGCAGCCACCGCTGCTGCTGCCAACTCTGTGGCCTTGGGCAGGATCCCAACTGTGCTTCTTTCTCATCCAGGTCCAACAGTTTCTCCACTGATCTTTTATTTTCTCTTTGGTGTTTGTGGGTTGCAATATCAGGAAACCTTCACAGTTGCCAATGATTCAATTCTCTGAGGTCTTCTATGGTCAGTCTGTGCTGCCAGTGTCAGAATGGACCAAACAGGACTGCACTTAGCTCCCAGTCAAATGTGATGGACCCTTCTTTTCAGACTACCAGGCTCTCCTCAGCTGGAGATGTGTTTTTATCTGTCACTTTGTGGGGTCCATAGGTCCAAAATTTGTTTAGAGTCATTTTCCATAGGTATTTGAAGGTTGTTGGGGGGGAGGAGGCAAGCTCCAAGAAGTTCCTGCTTTCACTAAGCCATCTTGGCTTTGTTCATGATTTACTTTTGAATCTTATTTTTTTGTAAAGTATGAGGTGATTGTCTACATTTAATTTCTTTTATGTTGTTATCCATTTTTCTAGGTTTGTTTCCCCCAAAATGAGGACTCCTTATCTCACTATCTGTCATCTTTTGGTATATTGAATATTAAAACATTAGATAAAATGTATTCTCTATATTATATGCCTAAATGATTTCACTGATTCATTTCTGTGTTTTCAACCAGTATGCAATTGTTCTAGTAATCATTATTTTTGACTGAGCTTTAGTTTGATATCATTCTCTTTTTTATTTCTTTTGACATTCCTGATTTTTTAAAAACAATATGTATCAATTGACGGACCCTTAAATGGTCACAGTCATTTGGAAAGAATTTGGAAATTACAAATACACAAAATTGGTAAGTAACAATGAAGGGTGGCCATTAATTGAGGAATGGCTAAAGAAGTTGGGATATAGTAATAAGACAGACTACTATTATGCCATAAGAAATGAGGAAAATGATTAAAATAGTGGTTCTCAACTTTCCTAATGCTGCAATCCTTTAGTAGTTGTGTGTGGGCATATCTACATGTGGGCAGACCTACCTGGAGACAGATAGACAAGCGGTGTCATGGTTTCCAAGGTGACCCCTGTGAAAGGGTCGTTTGACCCCCGAAGGGTCAACCCATAGGTTGAGAACCATTGGATTAAAAAAAAAAAAGGAAGACTTTTATGAAGTGGTGCAGAATTACATAAAACAAAACTAAAAGAACAATTTGCAACAATGTTATAAAAATGGACAATTTTATGACTATTATATATTTATAAAAATGAAATGAAAATAGAAAATTTAAACAATTACAATGACACTAAAAAGAAACAATTTTACAAGGCATAAGAACTGTGATCAATGTAATTATATTTTCTACTTCCAGATGAATGATGGTGAAAGATGCTATTTATAACACAAGGATGAAAAATGATGGATTTAGGCTGCAGAATGAGAAAAAGATAGTGATACACACATACACATCTGTTTTGTGTATGTATGCAGTCATCAAGGAAAATTGTTTATGTTTGCATTTCTATTTCACATTTTTTCTTTTTTTTAAATTTTGTGAAAGTGAAAATGATACAAGCCAGATTTCTGTTTTGTTTTGTTTTAATAGGTAATGGATATTATAGATGTGAAAGATTTCATGGACTTTCACATGAGTTCACTCAATTATTAGTTTTATTCAACTGTTTTATTTTGTCATGGGAGATCTCACTGAAGCAGGAGTCATCTGTAATTATTTATAATGTAAAAATAAACCACTCTACTAAACCCACATATTTCTAAAATAAATGCTATATAATATAGGCCTATTAAGATCAAGGGACTGTGTGTAGCACAATATTAATAAAGAGGAGGGAATAAATATTTTTATATGACCTAGTACATTCCAGTCACTGTGTTAAGCATTTTAAAAATTGAAACTAAACATTTCCGTCTTCAAGTTCATTAAACTCTACCAGGGATACAGCATTGTGTAGTATATACATATATACATGCATATACATGCCAGGTAAATACAAAGTAATTATTGAAGTGGTAACTAAAAGAGGTTTCTTGTAGAAGAATGCTTGGAACATTGAAAGAACTTAGATTTTCTATGGCAGAAAAAAAGTGACTACATTCCAGATTGAAGAGGCAACCAGTGGAAAGGCAAGAGATGGAATGTTTTCTTTTGAGAGATGAAAAGGAGAATTACACTAAGATGCAGAATACATGAAGAAGGACAATTTGTAATTAGACTAGAAAGATATGTCAAATGGTAAAAACAACAACAACAACAACAAAGAAACACTTTAAATCCCAGATAGAAGTGCTGTGTTTTATCCTAGAGGCAAGCCAGAGTCCCTTTAGCTTCTTGAGGAGGAGAGTGACATAGGTATGAAAAAAGAAAAAAATATTAGGAGAATGATGTATTTACTTGCATAAATGGATCTAAATGGCCATACTAGGATTGCCTTTTATTGGAGTATCATATCGGTATCTAAAATTTAGACAAATTTTTTTGAGAATTTTCTGGGCATGGATTCATCTATATATCCCCTATATATTTCTGCCTCATAAATTGTTTTTAATAGTGGGCAAAAATTATTATTTTTCCCTTTAAATGCAATATTCAACAGACTAAGTAGAGAGTAGTGGATAGAATGCTGAGTCTGGAATCAAGAATCAGGTTAAAATATTCCTTGTGACATCTAATAACTGTGTGATTTTAGGTACTTTACTTATATCTCTCTATCTTAGGCAATTCCCTAGGACTTATTAACTAAGGTATAGACAGATTGTGATCTCAGTTGTTGAAGTGAGTTCCCGTGAGAATATTGTCTATAATAATATATATAATTATAAATATAATAAATATATAACTTTATATGAAAACAAATTTCTGTTTATCATATGCTTACTTACATTCTTTTTTTTTGGTCACCTCCAAATGGAATAAGAAAGATTTTTTTTTCATGAAAAATGTGTAAAAATTAAACAATTTTTTCATCAGATCTGAATAAGCAAATAAAATATAAGTTGTACTTTTTTGATCAGACATTGTAAAATAAAGTAGAACCATATGTAAAATGCTAACTCGTAAAGAAAAGATAACATTTTACAAAAAAAAATCTAAGCAAGGGTTATTTCCTCTATTCATATAAATATCTGAAGCAATTGAGGACTTTTTGTTTCTTGATAGAAGTTAATGATCATAATTTCAAAAGCTAGACTTCTTTTTCCTCACAGACAAAATTAAATGTTGCAACTATTCTTCCAGCGTTTTTTTTTAATTCAATGTAACAATGCCTGAAAAAATTAATTTAAAAGGTACAAGGTACTATTAATTACAGGTATGGTTTGTTGGGGCTATTTTCTGTCTGGAAAAAAAGAGTCTCAATTTGGTCCTTTGAAAAATGTAGGCCTGTAAGTCATATGTGAATTATACTCGTGGTTTTATATGTTCTGTACAGTGGCCACGTCATGAATGCTCAAAGACATCATGGAATAATAGGATTGAAGTCAGTAAGCATATTTCGATTGAGATAATTTCCACCTCTAAATGCTATACATTCATTCTTATCTATGAAATTAACTGAATATGAAGACATTCAATAACATTTTCTGCTGCACTGACAGTGGATATAGTTTCGTGTAAATGTTTATTGAATTTCCATATGTAGACTTCTCTTACTTCAATAAAATGTGAATGTGTCAAGCAGGAAGGCCATAGAGAAATGTCCAATAATTATTACAAAACTAACAAACAATTGCTAGTGAAGCACAATATTAGATCTATAATATATTCCATAAGTTTTGTCTTTAAAATATTTGATATGGTATTAATAATATACATACATGCACATATATGGGTATGTGCATATATCTATATCAGGATAGAAATAGCAAAATATTGGCTATGCCCCAATTCAAATGTGAAATGTATTAAATATATTTGAATTCAAAGCATTCTAAAGATACAATTATTATTCTAGATAACCTAGTGTATTTTAGCAGAAAACTGAACACTTTGGTTTATCAACAGAGGGTCAAGATGCTGGATGTAAAACTTAATTGATTGATGTACAGTTTCCTTCTAAGATATTTCCTAGTCATTTTTTAAAATATCATGTTATTTTCAATTACAGGCACATAATAGCTGAAGAAATATTTCCAGTTGTCTTGCCAGTGCTGCAGTTTAGTTGGAAGGAAATATATAAATATATAAATTATGTGTCAGTATAAATGTATATATGCATATATATGTTTAAATATATACATTACTATGGCTAAAAGATATTTATATACATATATATTTCTGCATGTATACATGTAATCATACATTCTAAAATCTATATAACATTATATATAAACAGCATTTTTATGCATTTAACATTTAAGATTCTCAAGGTTAAGGTCTTTATTTTTATTTTATTGGAATCCGTATATTCATTATTTAGAGGGCCTGAAATTTACTTGATGCTTAATAAATGCTGGTGGAATTGTATTGAGTTCATATATATACATACAACATATTTATGTGTGTAGATAGATAGATGGTTAGATCTACAGATCTATATCAACTTGATTGAACTGATAAACACACATTGACTAGGTGAGGCATACAAATGCTCATTAAAAAACAGGTATATGTCTATATTTATCAATTCAATAAAATTTAAGCAGCATTTATTAGCCACATATGGAGTTCAGGTTAGTCAGATATTTTCTAAGTATATGAAGTTCAACAACATAGAAATGCTGCCCTCCCCTCACCCAAGAACCCCAAATACACTTGGGAAGATATGCCTGTTATATAGAAAATAAATGCAACATAATTTCTGTAAGAGAGTAGCATATTTTCCTTTGGGAAACTGCAAAATTATTTTCATTTGAACCAGATATCTATTCCAAACAAAGGTCTTTCTTTTTTTTCTTTCTTCCTTCATTTCTTACTTTCCCTTCCTTCCTTCCTTCCTTCCTTCCTTCCTTTCTTTGTTTCTTTCTTTCTTTCTTTCTTTATTCTTTCTTTCTTTCTTTCTTTCTTTATTCTTTCTTTCTTTCTTTGTCTTTCTCCCTCTCTCTCTTCCTCTCTCTCTCTCTCTCCCTCTCTCTCTCTCTCTCTCTCTCTCTCTCTCTCTCTCTCTCTCTCTCTCTCTCTCTCTCTCTCTGTTTCTCTGTCTCTCTGTCTCTCCGTCTGTCTCTCTCTTTTTTTCTTATCATCATTTTTTTCATGCTTATATGACTTCAGTTCACGGAACACTGTGATCCACAATTTGGGTTATCACAGTCGAGGAATTAAAGAGCTGAATGGAGGTCATGAACAAGTTACAATGCATCACAAGCAAGAAATTACAAAGTAATTCTTGTACAAGTATTTCTTAAAAAGAAGTGTCAGCAATAAAATAAAATGAGCTGTCAGATGGCAAAAGCAAAAGATACCTGTGACAGCTGATGTGCAAAATTAATATTCTTTAAAAAAAACCAGTATAACTTAAGGAAGGCCCCTAGCACACTGGGGTGGGGAAGCACCTATGGAGAGGGCAGGACCAAGAGTCTCCCAGGGTATGTAGAATTGGATAGGTTGATTTTTGCTTTGTTGTAGGGAATGCCCAGATCAATAAGAGAGCAGGCTCATTGAAGCATTTGACTGTTTGGCTATACAAAGCCAGAGGTCATAAATTTGTGAGATATCTTGAGTTTCTGGGAAAGATGTATAATATAAATTCAAGTCAGAACATCAACCTTCCAGTAAGGCTTTCTGAAAAATAAATGTAAAAGATAAAATTAAAGAAAGGGAGGTTAGCAACCATCTGATATTAGATATTTGATTTATAGATTACTGCTTTGATCTATATATGTAACAACAGTACTTTGAACATCTGTCTAAATTGTCTAATTTACATTATATTTATTATTACAGATTCCCTGTGTGCTAATTCAATCATATGACTGTTTCTTTTTCTTAGAATAAGCACATGTTTTTAAAAATCCTTAGAATAATGTTCACCACTGCAATTTTTATACCAAATTCTTTTAGACATATTTCCCCCAGAGTCTGTCAGGAGGCTAAATTAGGATTTATGAAAAAGACAGAAACCCAAATGACCTTGAAAACCATTTTGGAACATAAAATTACCTCCACAAGAATGAGTGAAATACATAAATCCAACATCTAACTAGCTATTCTTGTACAAGCATAGTGAATTCAGGTTGATTAGAAACAGAAACTTTATCAATACGAAAAAAATAAGATTTCTGAATTTTAAAAGTCTGTAGTACTGTTTTTGGCAAAATATTCATTTATTTAAAACTTTCACTATTCAGTTTTCATTTTGAAGAGTTTTGAATTGAAAGGTATAAATTAGAAAGAGTTTTGGGTGGTAAAATCCTATTATAAACTATAAAATAATATTCTAAATATAAAATTATCAAATTTTCTAATCTTCTTTTAAGAAACTCTTAAATAGAGGCCACTAGGTGGCACAGTGAATAGAGCATTGGTCCTCGAGTCAGTACTAAATGAGTTCAAATTCTGCCTCAGACACTTAACACTTACTAGCCGTGTGACCTTGGGCAAGACACTTAACGCAACTGTTGTGCCTTCCCCCCTACAAAAAAGAAAAAAAAAACTCTTAAATAAGACAAACAGGGAGGGAGAAAAAAGAGAAAATTTTCATTTAAGTACCTATTGATTGCAAGCAAGGGGAGCTGAGCAAATATTTTTAAAAAGGTATTATCACTTCCTAAATTACATATGTGTATGTGTGTTTGTGTGTGTGTGTAATATTAATGAAATTTGAAGATCCCTTCATATTGCTAAGCTAAGAAGTACTTAGCATCTTGTTTCAAATTAAGCTTCTGTTAAAGACACAAAAGGTATGAACCCCTGTTGCTAATATAACAGGAAGGGGATGAACAGGAAACTTCTGTTGCTGACATGCCAGGAAAGAGCTGAAGAGGTGGGAGCAATACTGTATATAAGGAAAAACACTATCTGGGAAAGTCAGAACTTCCTGGGAACTCATGGTGGCACAACTTCTTCTGAGGGCCAGCTGGAGCTGGTGAGACACTGCTGTAGTCTCCTGAAAAGCTGCTCATGCATGCCTTTACCATGTTTGTATGTATTTGTGCTTATTTGAAGAGATATGGAAGATTTATAAGATGTTGCCATTTTTATTTCTTTTGTTCTTGTTGCTTCAATTACACTTTAGTAAGACAGAAAGTATGGAGGTAAGACTCCAGACAGTAAAAGCAGATATTATAGAAATACGCATGAGGAATTCAGGCTTCAAAGGGAAGAGAATAGGGCTGGAGAGGGGCAGAGAAAATCACTTACATAACCACATATCAAACAGTTTATGACATCTATGTTCCTCTTTTACAATCTTACTTCCAAATATCATCAACATATACTATGTACTTATAAACTTACTTTCCTTGCCAATGTGGGGAGGGAGGTGATCAGGGGCACAAGAACAACATACAACTTTACCACATTCTAATGCCCAAATATAAAAAAATCAAATATGAAGAGCATCCTTTCTACCCTTATCAATGTTTAATAATGCTCTTTCTCTATGTGTTATATGAAGAATTAAAGGAAGAATGGTTTCATGTAAATATATTGGCTAAAATTGGGACACAAACTAATGATAACATTTCAGAAGATTAAATACAAATGCCTCTATTTTAGTTTATTGCTATATCAATTATGTCTTTAATCTTTTAAGTCTAAACCCAATTCCTTTTCAAGTTTATAAATAAACTACTGATATTTTTGGGAGGGCAAAGTTGGTCAGCTAGTGATCCCTGCTCTCAAAAAAAGTGTAAAAATCTTACTTATGCCCACAATGTATTTCACACACACACACACACACACACATACACACACACTCATGCATGTATGCACACACTTCCTTGAACATTATGTAAAATTCTTAAAATACAGTAACATTGTTCAACAACTCATCAACAGCTCAAACAAAATAATAAAGATGGAGGAATGAGATTCTAAAAAAAAATTCACCACTGCCATGTAGAAGAGACATAACAGAGTCCAAGTCAAAGAAGAATTACTTAAACGTGTAGGGGTCTTCCAAATATTTATTTTTTGGTTACCATTTTCCTTGGTTTGTCAAGTCTCAGAACACTGCAGAATCTCCTTCTCATGCTTCCTGCTTCTTGTATTTGAAAGCTAATTTTTCTGTTCAGTTCTGTTTTGTTCATCAAGAATGATTGAAAGTTCTCTATTTCATTGAATATCCATATTTTCTCTTGAAGTATTGTACTCAGTTTTATTGGGTAGTTGATTCTTAGTTTCAATCTTAGCAACTTTGATCTCCAGAATATCATATTCCAAGCCCTAAGATCCCTTAATATAGAAGCTGCTAGAACCTGTGTTATCCTGATTTTGTTTCTACAATACTCAAATTTTTTCTTTCTTACTGCTTGTAGTATTTTCTCCTTGACCTGTGAACTGTGGAATTTGGCCAAACTATTCCAGGAGTTTAATTTTGGGGATCTTTTTCATGAGGAGATTGGTGAATTTTTTCAATTTCTATTTTGCCCTCTGGTTCAAGAATATCAGGTAAATCTTCCTTGTGAATTTCTTCAAAGATTGTGTCTAGGCTCTTTTTTAGATCACGGTTTTCAAATAGTCCATTAATTTTTAAATTACCTCTTCTGGATCTATATTCCAGGTCAGTGGTTTTTCCAATTAGATATTTCACATTGCCTTGTATTTTTTTCATTTGTTTGGATCTGTTTTATAATATCTTGATTTCCCATAAAATCATTAGCTTCCATTTGCTCCATTCTAATTTTGAAGGAATTATTCTCCTCAGTGAGTTTTTGAAATTCCTTTTCCATCTGGCCAGTTCAGCTGTATAAGGCATTCTTCTCCTCATTGGCTTTTTGGACCTCTTTTGCCATTTGAGTTCATCTATTTTTAAGGTGTTATTTTCTTCAGTATTTTGGGGACCTCCTTTAGCAGGCTGTTGACTTGCTTTTCATGATTTTCTTGCATCATTCTCATTTCTCTTCCCAATTTGTCCTCTGCTCCTCTTACTTAATTTTCAAAATCCTTCTTGATCTCCTCTATGGTCTGCAACTAATTCATATTTTTCTTGTGGTTTTTGGTAAAAGAGTTTTGTCTTTGTCATCTTCTTCTGGTTTCATATTTTGATCCCTTTTGTCCCCCAAAAGGATTCTGTAATCTGATTTCTTTTCCTCTGTTTGCTCATCTTGCCAGCTATTTACTTGATTATCAAGCTCTTTGCCATGGTAGAACTCTGCTTGCAGAATGGATAGTGCTGCATCCCAAATTTCTTGGGTTTTGTGTAGCTGTTGTCAGAGTTGTTGTCAGAGGTATGAGGAGGACACCCTCTTTGCAGCTGCCACAAGCTCAGGCCTACTCAAGTTCTCAATCTAGATCTAAACAGGTCAAAGCAGGAGCATTTACCTTCTGAATGGTTGCTTAGTTGCCCTATGATCTGTAGGCCAGGAACTTGGGTGGCAGCCATATGAAGTTGCAACCACAGTACTGCAATGACCTCTGCCACTCCAAGGGCAGGTTCCAGACTTTGCTCTTCTCTCATCCAGTTCCAACAGTGTTCCCTACTCAACTTTTGCTTTCTCTTTGGCATTTATGGGCTGAGAAATCTATAAATCACCACAACTACCAGGTATTCATTCTCCTGAAGTCTGCTCTGGCCAGTCTGGGCAGCAAGTCTGGGCTAGTGCAGTTCACACGGGACTGCACTCAGTTCCCAGCCCAGTGCAACAGACTGTTCCTGCCTTCAGTGGAAGATTTGTTTCTCTCTGTCATTTTGTGGATTCTGTAGCTCTAAAATTTGCTTACAGTCATGTTTTTACAGGTATTGGAGGTGTTTGGAGTGGGAGCTCAAAAAAGTTCCTGCTTTACTCTGCCATGTTTAATGGTACCATTTTTAAATCGGCAAGTTTTCATAAAGTATAGTTTTCTCAGTTGGTGTAGCTTTGAGTCTGATGATGGAACTTCTAGCTACATTATCCAGAAAATTTCATAGCCAGAAACAATATTTTGGAATGATGATCAGTGGACTTCAAGTCTGGTGCTACTCCTCCATTCACCAGTTAATTACTAGGCAGAAAGGAAATGAACAAGGAATATATAAAAATCTAAAAACACATGAATTGCAATGAAATTGTCCTCAGATTCAGAAATGCACTAGATATATTGAAATGGGGATCTTGTTAAGAAAAATATATTTCTGATGTAAAATGTAATTAAGCTTCATAAAAACTCTTTAAAAGTGTTCCTTATTTGTCAATAGGAGTTGTTCATTTCTCTCTACCTACAGACAATTTTTGATGGATTGTGGTGGGTAATAAAATGTCTTCAGGATAAAATTTTCAAATAAAATCCATGCAGTTGCATCTTTACATATGCAAAATCAATGTTAAATTTGAGATATCAGGTGCTAAATTTGATGACATTTGCACAAAGTGTATATCATAATGGAATACTACATGCTTTCAATTCAACCAGCATTTGAATGCATGTAATTCTTTTCCGGTGTGGGATATAATTTCATCAGAGTAGAGAACACTTACTATACAATTCTCAATCTCTGCCCTCTTATCACTTCTTATTTAAATCCTAGGAAGCTAGTTACTGGAAACACAAATACATTATGTTAGTCACCCCATGTCAGATCACACAGCTAGTAAATGTCAGAGGTGGGGTTTCAACCCAGCTCCATGTGAATTCAAGTCTGGAATTTTCCTCTGATTTCTTTAAGAGGGACTGTGTGGGGAGGGAAAGGGTATAAATGGAGAGGTGTTGTGTTTTGCCTCCTTTTTTTCTGTGTGTATGAGCATAGGAGTCAATTTTAAATGACTAACAGACATGAATAATCTTCTTTGTATACTTCTCCACCTGCTCTTTTCTAAGGGAAACTGCCTCACAAGAGAATGTGGAAAAAAAAACTTGGCTAGCCAGAGGCTAGCCACTCTGCTCTTCTTAGAGAAAGTGTACCAGGTTAGTATGTGTCTGTCCTCTTAAATATTGTTAGTCTAATTGAAATAATTCCTACTTTCAGGTTGAGCTCCTGTTCTCTATCCTGTAATGGAGGAGTTCTCCAAGCCAAATATCCAAGGCTTGATGCCTTTTCTACCAAATGCCATTTCCACAAAGAACAAATATACTGTTATTCAGTCACTTCAATAATTCATGACTCTTCATGACCCCATTTGGGTGGTTTGTCATTTACTTCTCCAATTCATTTAACAGATTGAGGCAAGCAATGTTAAATGACTTGCCCAGTCATACAGCTAGTAAGAATGAAAAGCCCAATTTGAACTTGTTAAGATGAGTTCCTAATTCCAAACCCAATGCTTTTTTCTACTAGACACTTAGTGCTGTAAAGAGCTAATAGCAAAAAAATCAATTTATTCAAGCCAATAGCAAAGGGAATCCAGAGGTGTACAGTGAAAAATACGTACATCAGATAATATACAGTGAATGTGCAGTGGGAGTGAAATATCATAGCTCAACCAAGAAAGTGAAAGTGTCCCAGATCTCAACCAAGTTGAAATTCCAAAATGTCTCTAATGTAGAAAACTGGGGATAAGGATATGTTAGAGGTGTCAGTTCCTCTACACTTTTGTTTCTTCCAGATTATTTGTATCCCTTCGTGAACTTCTCTTTGAAGAGAAGCTTAAACCACATATCTTTGTTCTAGAAGAATGAAATCTGAAGACCAGGATTGCTTTTTGCCCTCAAAACTTTTTTTTTTCAATTCTACCCCTCACAAGTTGGATCGCTGAGTAGTTTCCAATACTAAAGAGAGTCTCATTCAAGTGTCTTTGAGCTATGCGTAACATGCACGTTCATACCCCTGGCATATTGTTGATAGTGCCAATCCAATTGTACAAATTCGATTGTTGAAATTTTGCATCTATTCTGATCTTTGCTTAGTGATAGCAGAAACACAAATGAAATGTGACCAGATTCTTGGACTCAAGGATTTTATAGTGGGCCAATGGGGCAAGCAAAACAACACATCAAGTAGGCAAACGGAAAACTATGGCACAGTCAATGTTACAGAATGTCCATCTTTTTTTTTCAATGGCATTTAAAGCTAGAAGAAACCCTACGATAGTATACACTTATAAAACATAGTAGACAGTAGATATATCAGCCTCTTCATGTTAGGTTAATTTTTTAAAGTGAAAGATAACATGTATTTATTTGATAAATCTCTACTAATGCCCAAGTAAAAAAATAGATTGTTAGTTAATAGAGAATGAGATGGGGGTGGATAGGTGGTGCAGTGAGTAGAGCACCAGCTCTGAAGTCAAGAGGACCTGGGTTCAAATCCAGCCTCAGGCACTTAACACTTACTACCCATGTGACCTTGGGCAAGTCACTTATCCCCAACTGCCCTCCAAAAAATAAAAAAATAGAGATGAGATGTTCTGTATCATTATATAATAGTTTTGTACTTGATTATCCTGATATTGCTTTGCATTGCCTTTGAGACCTTGGGGAAGTCACTGTTCCTCTCTAGGCTTTAATCTTCTTCATTTCTAAAATGAAAGGGGAAAGCACTCTTTGGACTTTTTACAGATTTTAATTGATGATATTATGGGTAAGGAATTGATTTACATGAAAGATGTAGATAAAGGTTATTGTGGCCTAGATCAACAGAGAGGATAATAGAGGAGCCCTTTTTAAAGAAAATATTCAAGAAATATGATGAACATGAGAGAAGTTGGGGGATATCACAAAGGTGCAAGACATGAGCCAAATAACAATACCACAAAATATAAATGGCAAATATTTATAAAGCACTTTAAGATTTGCAGAGTTCTTTGCACTTTTCATTGCATAGTATCTTCACAACCCTGGCGTGTTTGAGCCATCATTATTTCCATATACAGTTGAAGAAAATGAGGGAAACAGAAGTTAAGTGACTTTCACAGTATCACATAGCTAGTAGATTTCTAAAGTAGAATTAGAACTCAGGATCTCCTGTCTCCAGGTGTGAAGAGAAATTCTCTCTATGGACTGAATCACCTACCTGCAAAGTTAGTGCTATCATAAATAATATATCAGAAGTTTCAGGATTCACATGCATCTTTGTCCTTAACACATTTAAAGTATGCAAAAACAATGAATATTTCTACCCATTCTGTATGACAATATATTTTATTTTAACTCTTATTTAATATTTTATTTTAGCAATTACACATAAAAGCAATTTTAACATTTTCCCCCAGATTCTGAGTTTCAAATTCTCTCCCTCCTTCCATTTCTCCCTCATTGAGAAGGCAAGTAATTTGACATAGGCTACAAATGTGTAGCCATGCAAAACAAATTTCTATGTAAGTCTATCTGTAAAAGAAAACACAAGGTAAAAGAAAAATAAAGAAAGTAAAGAAAAATATCTTTCATCTGCATTCAGGCTCCACCAGTTCTTTCTCTGGAGATGTACAGCAACACTCATCATAAGTCTCACAGAATTGTCTGGAATTATTGTATTGCTGAGAATAGTAAAATTATTTATAGATCATCATTGAGTATGGCTTTTCCTGTTTACAATGGTCTCCTTGTTCAGTTCACTTATCTTTGTATCAGTTCACATGCTTCTCCATCCCCTGCCCCTTTAAGGGCATCCTTTCATAATGGAATAATTATATACAGCAACTTGTTTAGTCATTACTAGTAGATAGACATCTCCTCAATTTCCAATTCTTTGCCACCACTAAAAAAGCTGTGTAATGTTAATGAAATCAGAAGATCTTCCATGCCCCTTTCTATTGGCACTTAGTACAGGCACTTAACACCTAGTAAAGGCTTAGCTCCTTACTTCCAGTTAACTCCTTGGGAGTAGTTCACACCTTAACAGGAAGGGGCTGAACAGGAAGGATCTACACTCTATAGAAGGAGAGAACCAGGAGGATCTTGAGCTCTTTTTCTCAGACACCACCTGGAGATTGCACCTTTTCCTGAGATCCTCCTTCTACAGCTTCTACTGAGAACTTCCAAGGACCAGGCTGAGAAACTGTCGTGAGTCTGAGAGGGATCCCTGCTTGAGGGATGCTGTTCTATTTGTGAAGGCTTGGGAATGTGGGTGTCTACTGTATTAACTATGTGTAT